>CM051458.1:11421953-11441635 GCA_028274465.1 Plantago ovata
GGTGTTTTCCTTGCAAAAATACCATAATCGCTTAATGTTGCTGAATCCATAGGATTGAGCTGTGCAACAACCAGCTGCAATGTATTCAGATTCAGTAGATGAATTGGCGACACACGTTTGCTTTCTTGCTGAACCATGATATTAATCTAGTACCCAAAAACTACAAGTTCCAGAGGTACTTTTTCTATCAAGTTGATCCACCATGATCAGCATCAGAATAGCCAACCAATTCAGTCCAATCTTTTGGATACCATAATCCAACATTGACTGTACCTTAACATATTTCAGTATTTTAATTGCCTTTTTGTAGTGTGATTCTCTTGGATCCGATTGGAATCTTGCACACACACAAACAGCATACTGAATGTCAGGTCTACTTGCTGTTAAATACAACAAGGAACCAATGAGCTTCCTATACTTGTGTTCTTCAACACTTTTGTCCTCTTTAGTATAGCCCAATTTGGTACCAACACTCATAGGGATCTTTTCAGGTTTTTCATCCTCTTTGATCCTAAACTTTATGAGCATTTCTTTCGCATACTTTGCTTGATTTATGAATATTCCATCTTTGAGTTGCTTGACTTGCAACCCTAGGAAATAATTCAATTTTCCCATCATACTCATTTCAAACTTATTTGTCATGAGTTTGGCAAAATCATCACAAAGTTGCTTGTCCTTAGATCCAAAATTATGTCATCCACATAAATTTGAACTAAGATTAATTTACCATCATGGTTCATGGTAAAAAGAGTTTTGTCAACTTCACCTTTCTTGAAACCATTTTCCAGCAAGAACTTAGCTAAGGTATCATACCATGCTCTTGGTGCTTGCTTTAGACCATATACAGCTTTCTGAAGCTTATATACCATCTTGGTTTCTGAGGGAAGTTCAAAGCCAGGGGGTTGTTCTAGGTAGACTTCTTCAGCAAGTTCACCATTTAAGAATGCACTCTTAACATCCATTTGGTAAACAATGAAGTCATTGTGAGCAGCAAAGGCCAAGAAAAGCCTAATTGCATCCAATCTTGCAACTGGAGCGTAAGACTCATCATAGTCCAATCCTTCAGTCTGACAGTAACCTTGAGCAACTAAGCGTGCTTTGTTTCTTGTTACTTCACCAGACTCGCTCAGCTTGTTTCTGAACACCCACTTTGTACCAATAGCTTTCTTATTTTCAGCAAGTGGCACAAGTTTCCAGACTTTGTTTCTTTCAAATTGATCCAATTCTTCTTGCATTGCCTTTATCCATTCAGAATGCTTCAAAGCTTCTTCTATGGTTTTAGGTTCAATTTCTGAAACAAAGCAAGAGAATAAAGATTCTACTTCTACGACAGTTGCTTCTTCAGCAAGTCCTTGAGTAGCTTTGGATCTAGTCACTTGGCGTTTATTAATATCGCCAATCATATCCGTAGAGGGATGATCTCTAATCCATTTATTAACAGGTTTCCTGTTTGTTGGATCAGGATATGTTTGCTCATCAGCATGTGACTCTTCAGTATGTACTTGTTCAGTACTACTGGGAATTTGTGTCTCTGCTGAGATTTGATCGTCAGCAACTGCTTGTTCAGCATTGCTGGGTTGAGGTATTTCATCAGCAGGCACTGGAGATTGCGTAATTTCAGCAACTTCCGGAGCAACCCGCATCTTTTGCTGGAAATTCTTTGTCGTGAACTATATTTATCTTGTCATGACTCGGGGGAGGAGAATCATTGTCAGAATCATCATTTAGTTCAATTGACTTGATTTGCCTAGCATCAGATTCAGTTCTTTGCTCATGTATGATTAGCTTTTTCATACATTCTGATATTTCTTCTTCAGCAGGCACACCTTGTGTCTTTTCGTAGAATACAACATGCACAGATTCTTCAATCTTTTGTGCCTTTTTGTTGTAAACTCTGTAAGCTTTACTATGCAAGGAGTAGCCAAGAAATATCGCTTCGTCTGCCTTTGGTTGAAATGTTCTTAGGTATTCTCTACCATTGTTAAGAACGAAACACTTGCAACCAAATACTCTTAGATGAGTGATGTTAGGAGGTCTTCCAACAAACAATTCATAAGGAGTTTTGTTGTATTCCTTAGTAATCAAACATCTATTCTGAGTATAGCAGGCGGTATTAATCGCTTCAACCCAGTAAGCCTCACTTATCTCAGTGTCAGCAAGCATTGTTCTTGCGGCTTCTTTCAGGGTACGATTCTTCCGTTCAGCAACACCATTTTGCTGTGGTGTCCTTACTGAGGATAACTGATGTTGAATACCTTTGGAGGTACAATATTCAGTTATGTACTGGTTTACAAACTCAGTACCATGGTCTGTCCTTATGACTCTTACCTTGTCATTTTTCATGACTTCAAGCTTATTCAGCAAGTTAGGTATTTCAGTCTTGGTTTCAGATTTGTGCTTGATGAATACTACCCAAGTGAATCTTGAATAGTCATCTACCACGACTAGACCATACTTCTTACCAGCATAGCTTGTTGAAGAAGATTCAAACAAGTCCATGTGTAAGAGTTGTAAAGGTTTTGTAGTTGACGGTACTGCCTTGTTCTTGAAAGAAGATTTGGTTTGCTTTCCTTGCTGACATGCATTGCAAACACCATCCTTCTTAAAAGTAACCCTAGGTAATCCAACTACAAGTGCCTTTTTAGACAGCTTATTCAGCGTCTTGAAGTTTAGATGACTTGTTCGTTTATGCCATAACCATGCTTTTTCAGCAAGGCAATCATGATCTGAGACAAGGCATTTTTCAACGTTTGCTGAAGACCAATCAACGGTGTACAAGCCTCCTGATCTTCTTGCAATCATTATAACCTTTTTAGTCTCAAAATCTACAAGTTTACATTCATCACTTTTAATTTCGATGAAGTATCCTTTGTCAGCAAATTGACTCATGCTGAAAAGGTTAAACTTAAGATTTTTGACATAAAGAACTCCAGAAATGGTTATGCATCCCAACTTCACATCACCATAGCCTTTTGTAGATCCGGAGCCTCCACCAGCAAACCTTATTGTTGGACCTTTAGACCACCATCTATAGTTTATAAGGTTATTCTTGTTGCCCGTCATGTGCTTTCCACAACCACTATCAAAGTGCCAGATTGCATCGTTGTCTCCGTGGCTGCAGTCTGCACAATCAAGAGCAAACAAGTTAATTATCCAATGATGGATGTCCATTAACATGTTCAAGAATGCGTCCAGTGGAAACCCAAGTCTGAAGTTTTTCAACTTTGACTTGTTTTCTACTTGCTGAGGAACTAGGAGGTTTTGAGCTGAAAGACTTTGACTCGTGCTGGTCAAATCCACTTTCTGATGTGGTGTCTTGCTCTGTTGACCTTTTTGCTGAACATACTTTTCAGTAAGTTCTTTTCTAGCAAGGTTCCTTCTAGTCCTAGCATTGGGAGTCTTTTCAGAACTCTTAGGCTTGGTTTTCTTCATCTCTTTGAAGTATCTTTGCTGACTTTGCTTATACTCATGAAAGAGTTGACTTTGCTTGGTTTTGAACCGAGTCCGCTCTTTGGATAATGCTGAGCTTTAGCTTCAGCAACCTTACTTGATTCAGGTTTGTCAGCAAAGGACTTCTGATTACTTTGGTAATCTTGCCTTTAGACTTAACAACTTGCTTTTCAGCAATTTGTTTGGCGGAATGCTTCACGGCATTCTTTTTCTTTCCAGTTTGCTTCTCAGCAACCTGTTTTCCTTTTAAAGTCTTGTTACTTTGAGTAGCAACAGCGGGCTTTATGGTCATAGGTACTTGATTGCATGTTTCAGCAACCTTAGTTTGACCAAACTGATAGATTGCTGGTGGACTACTATCAGTAGCACGTACAAAGGAGATAGGTGATTTATCTTTTCTCAAGATTTCTACGTTATCACCTTCACACGTTGCTCCTAAACCTTCTTTCTGAGATGGATCTATCAAATAAGAGTTTAGTTCAGTCAGCGTATTACTTGCTTCCACATAGGATTTGAAATTGATTTTCATCTTTTTCATTTCTTGGATTTCAACAAGTAACTTTAGAATTGAGGACTGATACTCTTCTAATTCTAATGCCATTTGAGAATTTTTCTCAGCAGCCTCAGCAATCAACTTCTTAAGACGCCTTATTTCAGCATCTTTTCTTCTGTTTCTTCTTTCAGCAAAACATACTTTTCAGTAGTTTGCTTGGTCAGAGTTTCAGCAAGTTGAAGTTTTTCTTGCTGTTTGCTGAGAGTTTTCTCAAATCTTTCGATTTCTCCTTGAATCTTGTCAAGGTCAATCTCGTCTTCACTTTCTGAATCTGAGTCAGAGGTAGAATTATTTACCTGACCGGCCATGAGGCAGAATTCGTAGTTCGACACATCTGGATAAGCTTCCATAGCTATTCTACACACTTCTTTGCCAATCTCCACGTCTAGAGTGGCTTATTCATCGTCGGTGTCTGAACTTTCATCCTCACTATCTTCGGAGCTTGTCTCAATGCACAATGCATCGATTTTTGCTTGAAGCTTCTTCTTTTCTTCAGCAATGAAAGCTCTTTTGAACTTCTTCTTCTTTTCAGCAGATTTGCCTTTCAGCAGAGGGCAATTAGCTTTGAAGTGTCCAGGCTTTTTGCAGTAAAAACATAGATCATTTCCAACTGCTGGTTCTTCTGATGATGTAGCTTGCTGAGCTTGCTTGTTCAGCGAGCTAGTATCATTCTTGTACTTATGGTAGTTATTACCAAGATGCTTTTTCAGCTTCTCTTTTGCTTTTCGCCTTTCAAGTTCCTTACTGATGAATTTCTTCATGTTTTTAACAACTAAAGCATTTTCATCAGCAGGCTCTTTATCATTCTTCTTTTCAGAAGATGACAGCTTTGCAGCAAGAGCAATGTTTTGCGATTTTTCAGCAAACACATTTTCTCTTTGCTTTGTCTCATAATTGACAGTAGCAAGATGAGAGAACAACTCAGTTGGTGTAATGTCAGGCATTCCTTGATTATAATAGAAATTCTGAGTATGGATCCATTCTTGATTCAAACTTCTGATGATAGTTTTCACTTTCTCAGAATCTGAATAAAGATTTCCAACACCCAGCGCTGCCATTTCACTAACAAGAGTTGTGAATCTGAAGTCCAAGTCTTCCAGTGACTCGTTAGCACCTTGCTTAAAGTTTTGAAACTTCAGCTTAAGTACTTCAAGTTTGTTTCCTTGGTCTTGTCAAATCCAGCACAAAGATCTTGAACCATTTTCCAAGCCTCCTTAGCAGTCTTAGCACCCCACAGTTTGCACTGTATGGTATCCGGAGTTGATCTGATGATGATATTTCTTGCTTGGCCATCAAGACGGAATCTCTTAGCTTAGTCAGAAGTCCATTCCTCTCTTGGTTTTGGCACAAACGTATCTGATGGTTTGCCTTGGATAGTTTCTTTTCCAGCTTCAGTGGTTCTATGAGGGAAACTCCTTTCAACCTTGGTGATCTTGATAGGTCCATCATTAATGACGGTGACCATCTCATCACTAATGGCCTCAAGATGTAACATCATGTTGTTTCGCCATTTCTCGTAATTTTGCAGCTTCAGCAAGGGAGCATCTCCTAAAGACATCCTGTCAGCAAAGCACTACCAAACTGATCAAGTGAAAGTGATTTACGGAAAGCACTTAAGGGGATCTAGGTTCAGTGCAGAAGGCTAAAGAACCTCCTGCTCTGATACCACTTGTTGGTCCCTTTAACAACAAGAAAAGACTAGAGGGGGGGTGAATAGTCTTTTCAAACTTTTGTCGTTTAAAAACTTTCTCAGCAAGTACTTATTACTTTTCAGTAATGAGGTTGCTGATACTTAACTTTCTCAGCAAGCGTTTGGTTTGCTGGTACTTAAATCAGAGAGCGGAAGTCTTTGAAACAATAAGTGCTTTTTCAGCAAGTAAAGGTTTCAGCAAGTGAGGTGAGTGACTGTGTACAGACAGATATAATTTGCTGAAAGCTAAATGCAGTAAGTAAATCACACAAACGCTTTTATAGTGGTATCTGAGAGTGGCGTAATCTCTCAACTAATCCACTTTGTCCTTTCTAGGACTGAATCCACTAAGATATGATTGAGGTTCCTTACAATCTCCTATCTAAAGCGACTCAACAGAAACCAAAGCACACTTGCTTTGTCTCCAACCTAAACTAGAGAACTCAACCTTGTTCTCCACCAAACTTTGGTACTTTTAATCAGCAAAACTTTGCTCGATTAAGTTCCCCCTGAATATCACGCCTGAAAGGGTGTATTTTCAGTTAGAGAGTTTTGGGGTGAGATGACTTAATTATAACTTATTCAATTACAACAAGTAATCTAAGAAACACAACTTGGAATACTTTGCAGTAAACAAGTTTGATTGTTTCTGGTGTCAAGACTTGTTCTTGTTCGAAAGAAAGAACACTTAACTAATTTCTTAGCCGAGTTTGTTCTACTTCTTCACAAGTAGCTTTTTCAAGCTTTAAGTCTTGGAACGGATCAATGGCAGTAAGAGTGTTTGAAGGTTTGTGAGTTTTTTAAGCACAAGTGAGAGTTTGATCACGTTGTTGACACACTTCAACTCTTTGCCGGATGACCTCTATTTATAGTGCAAGTAAGGAGCCGTTTGAATTTCAAATCCTAAGGCTTTTGTTCCTTAACATGTCACTATCTTGCTTTTGTACTTTCAACAGCAACCTTTGTTTGTCTTCTAGTCTTCATGTCCTTCGCGTGTAAGCTTTGCATTAAATGCACATTTGAATAGAATTCAAACAGTAACATTGGAGCGCAAAATCACGTACATTCAGCAAGAGGTCACATATGTTCATCAGCAAGTGTTCATTCTCAGTTTCAGCAAGCACAACCTACTCTGTCTTTCAGATTTTCACTTATGCAATGCTGTTGCTGAAAATTTCACTTTCTGAGCAACACGTGCCTTACCAGTCTTCAGCAATCTTCAAGTCTTCAAGTCTTCAAGTCTTCAGATCTTCAAAAGTCTTCAAGATTCTGACCGGTTTCTTATTTGCTTCAATAATTTATTTGTAATAAACAAAATACATCTTCAGCAAATGCTTCAATAGGTCATTTTCTTTTCAGAAAATAAGATTAATTAAAGCTAAGCATCAATAAGATATTTTCTTTTCAGAAAATAAAATACATCATACGCTAAAGTGTCAATAAATTATTTTCTTCTCAGAAAATAAAATACGTCATATACTAAAGAAATAACTTATCAAACACCTATCTAAGTCATCAGCAAACGTTCCTCTTTTACAATGTCCTTAAAATTCTAAAATCCTATGGACCTTAAGAGTACTAGTTACTGGACTGTTCTTAATTTAGCATGGTTAATTGCTCATCAAAATTACAAGTTACCTAACATTCTCCTTCGTCGAAGTCGAAGATATCTGCAATATTTTGATTATCTGCAAGACAATAAAAGTTAGTTTCCAGCTCTTTGAACCTCAACCTTGGTATCCACGGATGAACAACTTATCAGAAAGAATGCTAGGATATTCTTTATGTGGCCAAGAAGATGGGGCGGCGATTTTCCTCCGGTGCAGAGTGGCGCGCGCGGCTAGGGTATAGAGGTAGGGGAGAGCTTTTTATTTTCTCTAAGAAAGGTAGAATAATTCTCTAATAATTCGGCATTGAAAAAGCTCTCTAATGACCTACTTATATAGTAGTCAATAGAAGCCTAAAGAAGATTCTTTTAGACTTCATAAAGAAAAAAGAACTCTAATTCTTATTGCACAAGGAAACCAATTTAAGTCTAGATTCATTCCCAATTAAGTTAGAACTCAACTAGGAAAATCTAACTTAACCCTTGACTTCTAATATGGGAAGGAGTCGAAACTCCCTCCCATACTACTACTACATGCGGCCGGCCAAGGGGGGGGGTATGTGGGTCCCAATTTTGGGACCCACTTATAAGTCGAAGTCAATTCAAACTCTAAGTAGATTTTGCCAATGTGCATATATTAATTCTAAATTAATATATCCTTTCAAATCAAACCTCAGTTATATTTCTAAAATATAATCTTTAATTGTATTTACATAAAATGCAATTAATAATTCCAAATTATTAATTGAGCCACAAATAATTATAATAATCCAAATCAATTATAATTCATCAATCACAATTAATTCTAAATTAATTGCGATTCCATCTTCAAGGATATTCGGATAAGCTGAATCACCACATAGTGTGACCCATAGGGCCTCATTGTATTAAGCAAGTGCTACACTAGGCAACATGGAATTCCTAGACGGTTCCATTTGCAATATTAATACATGAGGACGTTTGAGAGGTTTCAGAAAGCAAACCCTTTCGTTGTGAAGTCTGTTGTGCTCAACGCGGCGATGGTAACGTCCCTTCATCTGACTGACTCGAATGCATCTAGGATCGATGATGTGTCTATCCCAATAATACATCCACGGACGTCTTCAGTGAGTTGCTTGGTGAATCCAATATCTATTACGACGATCATAATAATATTGATACACTGGCCAGCGGTTTAACCAATCGCAACTATGAACGACTATGAACAGTGCTCTCCTGTGCTACACGTGAGAGATGAATCCTTCACAGAATCACTTATCACCCACATTTGTATATAGCCATAGTCCTGGATCGTGTCTTGGGTCAACTGCTTATTCAGAGCTGACATCGACGGGTCCACCAAGGATATGGGGCAACAAATGTGATGATAAAGTCCTGTAAGTCCAAAGGACGACTGGCATCACTTCGACAACTTTCCGGTTCCCATAGACACTTCGGTGTAGAGTATACATCGATGGGAGTTTCCGGTGGGTACTTCCATTGTTCGGTAATCACCCTTCGAACAACTATGCGGAGTTATGGGAACATTTCTAGATTGTCTAACAATCCGTTCCGTGGTCGTGGGATCGGCTCACACTTGCTCTAACAAGTATAACCTCCACGCATACTAGTCTCACCTGGTTCATTCAGACCCCTACATCCGAGATGAACCTCGACTAGGGAGAGTTTGGGATAGATGATAACTCACATAGCTCCCACTATCTGTGTGATCGGTCATCTATCCGATGGGACATGTTTGATATCAATACAGACAGGAATAGAGATATGACATGTTGTATGTCTGGTGTAATATAAATATGAAAGCGATACTCAATAGTCAAACAACAAACATATATTATATTACGTTGACCTGTGTAATAGTACATATATGCCCTTAATAAGGGTTGTATGCCCTTAATAAAGACTGTCTCTAGGACATATACACTATCACATATGTGGGAACGGGGTATGATCGCTGGAAAAACATTCAGGCCAAAGACTTGTGATGTTATTCTCAGTGATATGGTTCTGGCTACAAATTTGGATTGGGATAAGAAACGACTTCAACAAAAACTTACTCGACTGAAGAATTCGTATCGAATATGGGTTGCGAGAAACTTAGGCAAGGATGGGTGGTTTCTCAATCCACGTACAGGGTCCCTCATGAAAGACGATAATTTGTTCTTTGAGGTACGTGTTTGTGCTTCACGAGAAAAAAAAATAACCAAAACAATATACACGCGAGTTATAAATAAACGTAGTTATTAACATAATGTCTTAAGTGGACATCCACTAATAAGACCTTGGTGAAAGGATCTGCCACGTTGTCCGTGGTTGAGACACGTTCTATACTAACTTCTCCTCTATCAATAATCTCACGTATAACGTGATACTTTCTAAGTACATGTTTGTTCTTGTTTGTAGATCTAGGCTCCTTGGCTTGAGCGACGGCGCCCGTGTTGTCACAATAAATCGTTATTGGACTTGGAGCAGGAACAACCCTCAATTCCTTCAAGAACTCTGAAATCCAGACAGCTTCTTTCGATGCTTCTGATGCAACAATGTACTCGGCTTCTGTGGCTGAGTCAGCAATCATGGCTTGCTTAGAACTCTTCCAACAGATAGCTCCTCCGTTCAATTTGAATACGTATCCTGTCTGTGACTTAAAGTCATCAGGATCTGATTCAAATCCAGCGTCGACATAACCAGACATCTTTAATTCTGGTTCTCCACCAAACACCAAGAACATTTCCTTAGTCCGTCAAAGGTACTTAAGAATGTTCTTTACAGCAGTCCAGTGAGGTACTCCTGGATTCTGTTGGTGTCGACAAGTGACACTAAGCGCATATGCCACATCTGGCCTTGTGCAATTCATTGCATACATAATAGACCCTACTACCCGAAGCATAGGGCACGCGACTCATTGCCTTTCTTTCTTCATCAGTTTTAGGACTATCCTTAACTGATAGCACGATCCCATGCCTAGCTGGGAGAAAGCCTCTCCTTGAGTCGTTCATCTTATAACGCTTCAGTATTTTGTCGATGTAGGTGGACTGTGTCAATCCTAACATCCTCTTGGACCTATCTCTATAGATCTTTATCCCTAGGATGTAGTTCGCTTCACCCAAGTCCTTCATTGAGAAGGTACTTGATAACCAAAATTTAGTCTCTTCTAGCATAGAGACATTGTTTCCCATGATCAAAATGTCATCAACATAAATGATCATGAAAACGACTCCCTTGTCGCTGTGCCTAGTGTAGACACAGGGATCTTCTACGCTTCTGACGAAGTCAAACGATTTGACAGCTTCGTCAAAGCGGATATTCCAGCTCCTAGACGCTTGCTTTAGCCCATAGATGGATCTCTGTAATTTGCATACAGCAGTTGGCCTGGTTTTACTAATAAAACCTTCCGGCTGTACCATATAGACCTCTTCCTCAAGATTGCCATTGAGGAAGGCAGTCTTTACATCCATCTGCCAGATCTCATAATCATAGTAGGCAGCTATCGCAAGTAGAATTCGAATAGACTTCAACTTTGCTACCGGTGAAAAGGTTTCATCGTAATCGATGCCATACCTTTGTGTGTAGCCCTTCGCCACAAGTCTAGCCTTGTGCGTTTGTACCTTGCCATCGGCATCTGTCTTTCGTTTAAAGACCCATTTGCACCGAATAGGTCTAACCCCTTGGGGAAAGTCTACCAAGCTCCAAACTTGGTTCAGGTACATGGAGTCTATTTCCAATTCCATGGCCTCTTGCCATCTGTCTGAGTCAATATCATTTATTGCCTCTTTGTAGGTCTCGGGGTCTTCCCGATCTGATAAGCCAACATCAAGTTCACTGAGTCTTCTATCATAAGGTTTTGCTTCTGAGGTCCTTTTGGGATCCTCTTCGACCTACGGAGCTCGACCGGTGCTTCTGTCGGCGTTTCTGGTGCTTTTCTTTTCTGGCTTCGTGTAACACGAACATTATCTGTGGGCACTGATGCAGCCGGTCGCGTGCTACGACCCTGTCCCCTAGCGGGAGGCTGCTCTTGTGCAACTTGTTGCACAGGTTGATTAACAACGGGTTCTATTGGTGTGGTTTCAACTGTTGATCTAATCACAAGACTCCCACTGACTATGACATGCCTAGCAAGTGTCATATCATTACCCTTGTCTGCTTCGAAAGCTCCCACTGAACTTGAGTCCAAATCAGAAGATTTAGAGAACTCATGTTCGCACGTGTCAAAGTCTTGAATTTCTTCAAGTTCTATCATATCATCTAACCTCTCTTCTTCGAGGTATTCTGCTTCTAAAAACTTGACGTTTCTAGATACTATCACCTTGTGATCTTCAACATGATAGAATTCATAGCCTCTCGTCTGACGAGGATAGCCTATGAAATAAACTTTGACACCCTTTGGCATCTAACTTATCAGTGAGCAACAATTTGACTATCGCAGGACAGCCCCAAGGTCTAAGATAGCCCAGTGAGGGCTTCTTTCTTTTCCATAACTCATAAGGAGTTTTCTCCACTGATTTAGATGGTACACGGTTCAGAATGTAGATTGCAGTTTGTAGCGCATATCCCCATAGATATTTTGGAAGAGTCGAGAATCCAATCATTGATCTCACCATGTCTAGCAGGGTTTGATTCCTTCTCTCAAACACACCATTTAATTGTGGTGTTCCAGGAGGGGTCCATTACGATTGAATTCCATTCTCCTTCAAGTAGTCGATAAATTCTTCACTAAGGTATTCACCTCCTCGATCTGATCGAAGAGTGACTATCCTTAGGTTCAATTCATTCTCGACCTCATTCCTAAACTCCTTGAATTTCCCAAAGATCTCAGATTTATTCTTCATAAGATAAATATATCCATACCTTGAGAAATCGTCAGTAAAGGTAACGAAGTAAGAATAACCTCCACGTGCTTGGACTTTAAAAGGTCCACATATATCGGTATGTATGAGCTCTAAGCAGCGAGTGGCACGAACACCTTGTCCAACAAAGGGTTTGTTCGTCATCTTACCCTTAACACATGATTCGCATGTACCATATGATTCGAAATGAAATGGTTCTAAGTAGTCCAACTTCCTTAGTCTTTGAATTCGTGTTTCATTGATATGGCCTAGCCGACAATGCCATAGATAAGATGGATTATTCTTCCTACTTGAAGACGGTCGTTGTTATGTATTTGAAATAAAGGTAGACTACTTTGCAAAATATATAAACCATTCACTAAGTGAGCTTTTCCATAATACTCGTCATTTAGCGAAAAATAACAAGTATTATTAGCAAAACGAAAGGAAAAACCCAAATTGTCCAACAATGGAATGGAAATAATATTTTTGACAATGGATGAAACAAAATAAACGTTATCAAGTTCTAAACATTGTCCTGATGGTAAATCTATCTTGCAGCGTCCAACGCGTTTGGCTTCAACTGGATTGTCGTTCCCAACATGCAAGTCGATTTCACCTTGCTTGACTAGCCTGTGTTCAATTAGCCCCTGCACATTATAACAAATGTGTGAGCCACAAGATGTATCTAATACCCAACCATTGAAGTCAAAAGTAGTCATGTTCATTTCAATAACAAACATACCTGAGCTAGAAGCCGGCGGCTTCTTTGCTTGATCTGCCCTTAGCTTAGGGCAATCTTTCTTCCAATGCCCTTTCTGCTTACAGAAAAGACATTCATCTGTGCGTACCGTTCCGCTCCTCTTGAACTTCTTTCTCTGGTTCAGACGCTTAGGCCTATCACTCGAAGTGATAGCCTTGGCTCCCGACTTTCCCTTACCCTTAGCACCTTTGTTTCTCGGGTTTGAGTTATAGACGGTTGCCCAGCATACATGATCGATTTCTCCTTCTTAGGAAGAGTTTGATCATATGTCTTCAGCAGATTATGGAGCTCGGGCAGTGTAACGTCTTTCGCATTCATGGTGTAGTTAATGATGAACTGCGAATACGAACTCGACAATGATTGAAGGACAAAGATCACCATGATCTTATTCTCCAGCTTGACACCGACATCGGCAAGCTTCTCAAAGAGACCAATCATCTTGAGAACATGTTCAGACATGTTCCCTCCTTCATTGAGCTTGCATCTGTGTATCTCTTTGATCAAATCAAATTCAACACTTCTGGCTGTCGTCTTAAAGAGCGACTCAAGATGCTTCAGCATCTCATACGGCAACATGCTTTCATGTTGTCTCTGCAACTCATTGCTCATTGCCGCCAGCATAATACACTGCGCGGATTTAGCATTCTCTTGATGCTTATCAGCCTTTGCCTTGTTGGCTTGATTCCAAGCAGCAACTTGATCGGCAGTCTGATTCTCGGGACACACGGGAATAGCCTCGTCCAAGACGTACTCAATCTTTTCGTACCTCAGCACCAAACGAATATTCCTGATCCAATCTAGGAAGTTTGGTCCGGTCAAAACTTGCTTCTCTAAGATAGCACGGAGCGAGATACTCGCCATTTTGGTTTTTCTAAGGAGAAATAATATAGAACGAAAATAATAAATCAACTATTGAAATACTATTTCTAAATACACAGTTAACATAACTAAACAACAAGGTCCTTTAGATGTTTAGCTTCCACTATTTTTACATATGATTGCCCCCAAAACAAACATACGGGTAATGTCCATACTATGTTATACTCCAACGGGGGCTGGTCGCATAACATAATATGACCGGTAGGACTATCCAATTGCGTCACGCAACTCTTGGGTGTTAAATCTAATTTAACCAGACGCTCAACATATTGCACCTATCGAGGTCGCTAGATACAATATGCAGTAAGTTATAACCATAGGCTTACTCTAATCTGACGATCACTGCGAGTCTGCAAGACGCGGTCGCCAATACAGGGAAACGCAATGAAAGTTCAGAATTAAAGCACCCCATGGAAAGCATCTCAGAAACACATACGTATACATATTTCTGCACTTATATTGGTTGGGGCTTGTAGCTTGAGGGTTGTTATCAGTCATCTACAAACAAATAAGGGCGCCGCCTACCCATCATGCATGAGCGGTCTACACGTAATGGATGCCGCCTATCCATTCTAGTTCTAAACGCGGTCAAGCACATAATGGGCGCCGCCTACCCATACATAAAAATATGCGGTCCGACAAATAAGAGGGCGCCGCCTACCCTCGCATGCATAGCGGTCGAATGGAAAGTAAAATACGTGGTATTTAATTAAACATGCATTGTCAAACAATAGCATATCGAGCAAACAAACAAGTAGTAGCCTATGTGGATGCCAAATGACTTCATAATTTCATTATGAAAATCATAATCCCATACTTATAATCTCTATGAAAAATTCAAAATTTGGACTAGATTGAAAAATCAAAAATTCTATTGACCAGGTAGCAATTTTCGAAAACCAGAAGGACTCAATTGTAATTTTCCAAACCTTGGAGGTGTTAAATTCAAAATTCAAAAGTAGAAAGACTTATTTGTAATAAACAATAAATTGATAAATCACAAATAAGCCCCTCAACTTAATACTAATTAAATTTAACCCCTCTAGTTAATAATAATTACAATTAAATCATATTTATATTCCAAATATAAAATTCAATCCTCAAAATTTTCAAAAATTCGATTTTGGGTCCATCCCGGAAAAATTAAATAAATATATATAATAATATACGGGGACGGGATTCGATCCCGTCCCCTAGGGCGCCTGTGGCCGCAGGCGCGCGCCTGCCTGCGTCATGCAGGCGGCCCGGCCGCCTGCGTCACGCAGGCGGGAGATATATATATATTAAATTTTCCTTTTTTTTTTCTGAAAATATAAATTCTAAATTTATATAAAAATAAAACTTTCGAAAATCGAATTAATCATAGAATCAATTGCATCCACATAAACTACATAATCACATAACATATATACGTATATACATAATCAATTAACCTCGCTCTGATACCACTGTAAGAAAATATGGTCAGAGTTACCCCTAGGGTACGCAACGGAATTTCAAAAAATTTCTTAACATGCAGGTTAATTGATCATGCATATGACGTATATAATAAACACATTAATCAGAAGACTTACAATACTCCAAAAGCAAGAATAGGTATTGAATCGATATGCCAATCGATGAAGTCTTCGTAATGGTCCGGTGAATCTTCTCCTTCGTCGAAGTCGAAGATATCTGCAATACTTTGATTATCTGCAAGACTATAAAAGTTAGTTTCCAGCTCTTTGAACCTCAACCTTGGTATCCATGGATGAACAGCTTATCGGAAAGAATGCTACGATATTCTTTATGTGGCCAAGAAGATGGGGCGGCGATTTTTCTCCGGTGGAGAGTGGCGCGCTTGGCTAGGGTATAGAGGTAGGGGAGAGCTTTTTATTTTCTCTAAGAAAGGTAGAATAATTCTCTAAGAATTCGGCATCGAAAAAGCTCTCTAATGACCTACTTATATAGTAGTCAATAGAAGCCTAAAGAAGATTCTTTTAGACTTCATAAAGGAATAAGAACTCTAATTCTTATTGCACAGGAAACCAATTTAAGTCTAGATTCATTCCCAATTAAGTTAGAACTCAATTAGAAAAATCTAACTTAACCCTTGACTTCTAATATGGGAAGGAGTCGAAACTCCCTCCCATACTACTACTACATGCGGCCGGCCAAGGGGGGGGGTATGTGGGTCTCAATTTTGGGACCCACTTATAATTCGAAGTCAAATTCAAACTCTAAGTAGATTTTGCCCATGTGCATATATTAATTCTAAATTAATATATCCTTTCAAATCAAACCTCTATTATATTTCTAAAATATAATCTTTAATTGTATTTACATAAAATACAATTAATCAATCAATTCAATTAATAATTCCAAATTATTAATTGAGCCACAAATAATTATATTTAATTTCAAATCAATTATAATTCATCAATCACAATTAATTCTAAATTAATTGCGATTCCATCTTCAAGGATATTCGGATAAGCTGAATCACCACATAGTGTGACCTATAGGGCCTCATTGTATTAAGCAAGTGCTACACTAGGCAACATGGAATTCCTAGACGGTTCCATTTGCAATATTAATACATGAGGACGTTTGAGAGGTTTCTCAAAGCAAACCCTTTCGTTGTGAAGCTGTTGCGCTCAACACGGCGATGGTAACGTCCCTTCATCTGACTGACTCGAATGCATCTAGGATCGATGATGTCTATCCCAATAATACATCCACGGGCGTCTTCAGTGAGTTGATTGGTGAATCCAATATCTATTATGACTATCATAATAATATTGATACACTGGCCAGCGGTTTAACCAATCACAACTATGAACGACTATGAGCAGTGCTCTTCTGTGCTACACGTGAGAGATGAATCCTTCACAGAATCACTTATCACCCCATTTGTATGTAGCCATAATCCTGGATCGTGTCTTGGGTCAACTGCTTATTCAGAGCTGACATCGACGGGTCCACCAAGGATATGGGGCAACAAATGTGATGATAAAGTCATGTAAGTCCAAAGGACGACTGGCATCACTTTGACAACTTTTCGGTTCCCATAGACACTTCGGTGTAGAGTATACATCGATGGGAGTTTCCGGTG
Source organism: Plantago ovata (assembly GCA_028274465.1). Lineage (NCBI taxonomy): Eukaryota > Viridiplantae > Streptophyta > Magnoliopsida > Lamiales > Plantaginaceae > Plantago > Plantago ovata. Next base: position 11,438,812 of record CM051458.1, read on the forward strand.
GGTACTTCCATTGTTCGGTAATCACCCTTCGAACAACTATGCGGAGTTATGGGAACGTTTCTAGATTGTCTAACAATCCGTTCCGTGACCGTGGGATCGGCTCACACTTGCTCTAACAAGTATACCTCCACGCATACTAGTCTCACCTGGTTCATTCAGACCCCTACATCCGAGATGAACCTCGACTAGGGAGAGTTTGGGATAGATGATAACTCACATAGCTCCCACTATCTGTGTGATCGGTCATCTATCCGAGGGGACATGTTTGATATCAATACAGACAGGAATAGAGATATGACATGCTGTATGCCTGGTGTAATATAAATATGAAAGCGATACTCAATAGTCAAACAAACAAACATATATTATATTACGTTGACCTGTGTAATAGTACATATATGCCCTTAATAAGGGATGTATGCCCTTAATAAAGACTGTCTCTAGGACATATACACTATCACATATGTGGGAAAGGGGTATGATCGCTGGCAAAACATTCAAGCCAAAGACTTGGGATGTTATTCTCAGTGATATGGTTCTGGTACAAATTTGGATTGGGATAAGAAACGACTTCAACAAAAATACTCGACTGAAGATTCGTATCGAATATGGGTTGCGAGAAACTTAGGCAAGGATGGGTGGTTTCTCAATCCACGTACAGGGGCCCTCATGAAATACGATAATTTGTTCTTTGAGGTACGTGTTTGTGCTTCACGAGAAAAAAAAATAACCAACACAATATACACGCGAGTTATAAACAAACGTAGTATATTTAAAAAATTTACGTCACCCGTTGCAGGATGGAACAGAGGAAGCTGAAGAAGCGCGTAACCAAAGAGATTTCCAATGGCCTACGATTCGGTCAGATGTGGGGGGGGGGTGCGATGATGAAGGAAAATTTTCAACCGACACTGGCAACCCTTGTCGTGAGTGGGAGACGAACAAGTAGGCGAGGAGCAAGTGTACCTCGACTCGTTGGACAAGGAGGAGGCGAGGCAGCACTACCGCGAGAAGACAAGCAAGAGATATAAGGGGAGGGTAGCAGTGCAAGTGATAGTGGAGAAGCGCTTCTTCTGTTGACTTCACCGGGTTCGGCAATCTAGCGAGTGATGTCATGGTAGACCGAGAAGAGAAGCGCCTGATTAAGGAGCACGTTTTTTGCAAGAGACTGCGAGGCTACTCCCCAAATGCAGAGTGATCTTCTTCTACTTTGCCGGGAACTCACGTCTAATGAAGAGCGTCCACGAAGCGAGGATATGGTTGGAATATGATGACGAGTTGAAATTGCTTTGGTACCGATCCCAACAACCACCGGCTAATTGATTTTAGTTAGCTGTCGTATAAGTCTTACTAAGTTAGCTTCCGGCTACGTAGGTCACGCTTAAACTGTAACGTGCTAACAAGTTATGAATAAAATAAACTACTTCCCCCTTTTAAATATATTTACATTTATTAACTTTACATCGCTTTTTAAGGTTCCGCGTTAATGTTTGAAGCACCTAATTAATATGCTTTCAATGTCTGCCTCCGACTTGTGAACAAAAATGGATCCATTCCAAAACCATTGGTATCATGATTCTCATAATGCAGATGATGCATATGACATGTCACAGGATTTTCAGAATCTCGTGGTAGAAGATAGCCAGTATCGTTTGCAGCAGCAGTACGACGAGGGGACATCCAGTGCTGGTGGAGCATCGCACGGGCACTCAGGGAGCCAATATCCTTACTAGCCGGGATATTCGACGTACAATTTCGGTGGGACAAATAATAGTTACGACCGACTCCCACCGGAGGCCTTCCACTATGGCCACCAAAACGGACAAGGAAACAATTACAACAAGGCTTCGTGTACGACCCAATGCTAAATGCGGGTGAAGATTCAAATGATGATTGGAATCAGCTCGTTCAAGGCTGAGGAATTTTGATTTAAAGGATGAAGCCTTCTACGAGTTCGAGGACATGCTACACCATTGGACCAATTAGAACAAGAGGTTGATCCTATTGATTTCACTGAGTACGCCCACGGGACCCCGGTATCGCTAGAGAACCACGCAACCCACCTACACAGGTCAACGGGGAACCACCGATAATAGTCCCTTTATTCGAATCTGAAGATGATATGGGAGAGGACGTTGCTGACCTGTTAAACAATCTCAACAACGTCTATGGTTCATGATTAGCAGCAGGCCACCTCCAATACGATACCTAGTGACCCTGGTTCGAGGCATCATTCGTTAACCACCGGCGGAGTTGGGTTCACGAATTGCTTAATGCATCCAACCACTTTCTATTGGCAACTTCGATATGAAGAAGAAACTTTTCATCGAGCTACATACTCTTCTGGTGACACGTGGTGGTTTGGCAGAAGGGCCTACATCGACAGTTTCGACTATGGAGTCCCTGGCTATATTCTTGGAGTCGTCGCACGCGGTGCATAAGTCTAGAGATTTGGAAAACCGTTCCAACACTCAACCGAGACTATTTCAACACACTTCAACAAAGTTTTGGAATCTTGTTCACCATCGCTCCTTTGTTAATCAGGCCACCGGACTTTGTGAACCACCATCCGAAACTAAAGGGTGAAGTACCTTTGACACCTTACTTCAAGTACAATATATAACAGTCATCTACATACCACGCACTAACCATTTTATCTATATATGTTTTATTTTTCTATCCTTCTCGATTCTTAGGGTGTGTAGGGGTATTGACGGGAAAATATTAATGCTTGTGTTGGACCTGTTTGAAAGTGCGGTATCGTAACAGGAAAGGAACTATTTCCCAGAATGTGCTACTCGCATGTGACTTCGACGGTGTAATA
>CM051458.1:11441735-11599615 GCA_028274465.1 Plantago ovata
GCCCCTAGCAAAAGAGAATGAGTAATAAGAAGGTGATACTAGATGTTACCGAACGGTTTGGCCTCGGTCAGCTGAGAGCGGACATGTGAAAAGACTAATTATCAGGATTGAAATCCCCATAATAGTCCCTCCATATGTCAGACAGGAGATCATTACCACTAATGCTATCCATTATCAAATGGAAACGAATCTTGTGCATCCGTTCCATTACTCCTTGCATCTTGGGAACCATCCTTGGCTCCTCTCCGTATCTGCTCAAGCAAGTCCACGATTCCCTAAAAACTAAAATTAACAAAACCAAGAAAAACAAAATCTAAAAAATAACTAAGGGAATCAGATGGAAAATAAAAAGAGTAAAGAGGATCAAAACTCCTTTGGGACTCATAGGTGGGTGCATGGACCAGAACGTAGGAGTCAAGATCAAGAGTATCTGCCGCAATTGATTCAAAGACACCAAAATCTTCTAAGATTGGCTCCTCGACCTCAACACAACTCACGCCATCACCTTCTGACTCAAGTGAAGCAATGGATTCAGTTATTACTTCCTCCACGACTTCCTCTTGACCATCAACTTCGACATCCGCAAGTAAGGATGTGGAATCCAAGCTAAGCACTGAGGAGACTTCATCAATGGATTCTTCTCCACATTCCTCTTTATCGGCAATGTCGATTTCTGGTGGCTGACTACTGAAGCGAGACGTCCATGCCCTTGTCCCGGGAGGTGAGTCCCTATCCCAGTGTTCCAGAAACTTGCTGGTTACTTCACCCCAAGTGCGCAACGATTCTTCCGGCGGGATTCTGAGCCATCTCCGAGCGTACCCTTTCAAGGCTCCCATAAATCCTCTCATACAAAGTTGCTCATGTGATAAAATAACCCCCTCCTCATTCTCACGAGGTATCCTCAACACTCCTTCCTCGTACGTGTCTAAGAACCCTCTTGGATCATCACCCATTGAAAACGTGGAGAGAATGGAGTAGTACGAAGGATCAAAGTCATAATTCCTGCAATCGTCATCCAATGTTATGCAAGGACCTCGAGGCATCACATACTGGGGCAACGGAGGTTGACTCATCCTTTCGTATGACTAGTTTCTTCACACGAGGAAACAAGAAACCAAGGAGCAGAGTCCACGAAAGAAAAACAAAAATTTGCAAAGAAAAACACAAAGAATGAAAACAAACACAATATAATCAAGAACTTCGAGAGCACAAGCACGCAAGGTACACGAGATCAGATTAGATGAATTTTTTGAAAAAGATAGGGGGGAAGAAATAGGGTAAGAAAGTGAGATTTCCTGAGAGCAAACCCCCAGAGCCTGTTCTTATGTAGGGAACCAAATGCTGAAAATATAAATAAGCTAAACAGAAAAAGGAGTATAGTCCCCGGCAACGGCACCAATTTGATGATACATTGGATTGTCGAGTTCCAATTAATCAAATAAATTTGTTTTAGCCAACGGCAATTCACAACTACAACGAAAACCGTAGTGTAGCAGTAGAATAACCTCGAGTGTCGATCTCTAAGGACTATAACTAGCTTTATCTAATCTAACTTAAGAATATAAAATCAACAGATGGTTTAGCAAAGGTTTTTCTAACAGATAATGGAGATTGGTGATAGTATGGTCATTGAAAGCATAGCAGGTTAATAATCATGCATAAATTCCTCGGTTTTGCATAGAGATCTTTGATCAATGAATTGTCCGATTGTGTTCCGTAATTATTCAACACTACGAAGATAGAGATTTAGATAGATCAAAGATCAATGAATTGTCCAATTGTGTTCCTTAATTATTCAACACTACGAAGATAGAGATTTAGATAGATCAAAGAAATAAAGCAATAACTCAGAGTATAATGCGAGATATAGCCATTAGCATAATTATCAACCCTTCGCTAAGAAATCACATACTATCACCAACGAGAAGTTTAGCTACTCATAGATGTCATGCAATCAACATAAATCATACCACGAATGAATGAAAACATGATGAAAGATATATAAATATAAATAGAAAAACTGTAAGATACAATGTTACCGAAGGTTGTCAATCTCCGAAGAATCGCGATCTTACAAGCTCCAAATTGCTAAGAAAAAGTATCTCCTAAGCTAAGAACCCCCAGAACAGGCTCTGGGGAATTCCTACCTAAAACTACAGAGAAAGGTGAGAGAAAAGGTCTAGAAAAGTATGAAAAACGGAGAAAACTGAGCTCATATATATAGGCATTCGAATTGTGTGGGGCGAAGGGCCCCACACACCGGGCGATTCGCCTGGTGTGGGGCGATTCGCCCCACGTCCCGAGCGACTCGCCCGGGAGTGTTTTTCGGCCCTTTACGCGTTTTCGACGCGTTTTTGGATTTCGTCCCCTTTTCGGACTCGGTTTCTGCCTTCTAGTGACCTTTTAGCCTTCAGACTCGACCCCTAGACTTCAAATCCTATCCGGAATCTTTCAGATACTCCAATTAGGCTTCTAGAACACCAATTCCTTGTCTACTTCAATATAATTGCCCAGAAAACCTCGTTTTTCAACCAAAACCTATAAAATAAAACTAAAGGGAAACGTGACACTATTCGAATAAAGTGCACTAAAATATAGCTAAATTAACATAGAGGATAGCTAAAATAGGTGAAAAAGACTCAAATGAAAGTGTAAAATACACATTCATTAGCCAACAAACTTCTCTAGACATTGTAGAAAGAAACCCCATGATTCTTTGTTCTTTGTTTCCACTACGACATATGCAATTGGGAAAATTCCCATGTCTGCATCAGTCCCAACTGCAGATTGATGAATGTGTATTTTACACTTTCATTCGAGTCTTTTTCACCTAATTTAGCTATCCTCTATGATAATTTAGCTATATTTTAGTACATTTTATTAGAATAGTGTCACGTTTCCCTTTAAATTTTATTTTACAGGTTTTGGTTGAAATTCGGAGATTTACGAGCAATTATATTGAAGTCTACAAGGAATTGGTGTTCCAGAAGCCTATTTGGAGTATCTGAAGGTTTCCGGATAGGATTTGGAGTCTAGGGGCCGAATCTGAAGGTTAGAAGGCTACTAGAAGTCATAAACCGAGTCCGAAAAGGTGAAGAAATCCAAATCCGCGTCGAAAAACGTGGAATTTCCGCGAAATATTGGGGGGTGAACCGCCGCATCACCGGGTGAACCGCCCCAGAGGAAATTCGGGGCCTATATATAGAGCTCAAGTTTTTCTCCGAAAATCATATCTTTCCAAGCCTACTTTCTCACCTCTCTCTATAATTTTAGGTAGGAACTTCCCGGGGCCTGTCCTGGGAGTTTCGTAGCTTAGGGGATACTTTTTCATAGCAGATTGGAGTGCGTAGGATCGCAATCATCCGGAGATTGACAACCTTCGGTAACTTTGTATCTTACAGTTTTTATCTACTTATTTTATTCTTCTTTCAATATGTTTTCTTCTATGATTGCTATTGATTGCATGCCTATTATGAGTAGCTAAACATATCATTGGTGGTAGTATGTGAATTCTTAGCGAGGGAAGATAATCATGCTAATGTCTATATCGCGCATTATACTCCGTGTCATTGCTTTATTTCGTTGATCAGTTGCAACCAAAATTCTCGTATGTTGTATTGATTATTATGCACGCATGGACACTAGTCGACCATCAGACCAATTATCTTCGTAGTGTTGAATAATTACGGAACACATTAGGACAATCGTTGTTGACTAGTCAGACCAAATTATCTTCGTAGTGCTTAATACTTGCAACCGGACACAAGATTGATTCAAAGATCTCTATGCAAGACCGAGGAATTTATGCATGATTATCGACCCATTATGTTAAGAAGGACCATACTATCACCAATCTCCATTATCTGCTTGAAAACCCCTATTGCTTTCTATCTGCTGTTTTATATTCTTAATTAGATTTGATAAAGCTAGTATAGTCCTGAGAGAACGACACTCGAGTCATTCTACTACTACACTACGGTTTTCGTTGTAGTTGTGGATTGCCTTTGGCTAAATAACAAATTTATTTGATTAAATCTGACACGTTCATCAAATTGGCGCCGTTGCCGGGGACTATACTCCTTTTTTCTATTTAATTTGTTTTTATTTACAACTTTAGATTCCTAATTCTTTTAGTTTTAGTTTTCCTTTTTAATCTCTCTCTGCTTTCCTAGTTTGTTTCTAATCACCTTTCCTAGTTTGTCACAGATAGTGTATGCCGCATACACGTTCTGCAGGAACACCGCTTGCTAATTCAATTGCTGAGATCGATAGAGTCTACCACCAGAGAAGGCGACTACTTGAAAGGCGCGCACTAGAGGAAATAGAGGAAACCGATTTCTCTGAATATCTAATTAGTCTTTTCAAGGAAATCAACGGAATGGCAGAAGCTAGACCACTGAAGGCATGGGTACAACCCACCAAGGATCGTATGAGGGGACCGGCGATTGTTCTTTCGCTCGCAACCTGAGATCTGGAAATCAAGAACCACGCATTCCAACAACTTCTGAGGTTCTATGGCTTATCAAGGGAAGATGTGATGGGGTACTTGAACGATATCGATGATTTCGTCAACCAACTCCCACGACCCGGAGCTGACATAACAACGTATGAGTTAAGGATGAAGGTTTTTGCTATGGGACTTGGCGACAAAGCCAAGTCATGGCTGAGTTCTCTACCAGCCGGCTCGCTGGACACTTGGGAAAAGGTTTTTTCAGCTTTCATGGAGAAATACTTCCCACACACTCTGACTACCGCGCTAAAGGTGCAAATCACTGGATTCAAGCAAGACTATGATGAGACCATCTACACCGCGTTCGAGAGGTTCCAAGATCTCACGACAAGTTGATAGTGTATATGTCCTAGAGACAGTCCTTACTAAGGGCATGGTGCCCTTGTAGAGGATATATATTTACTATTACACAGGTCAACGTAATATAATATATGTTTGTTTCATTTTACTGTTGAGTATTGCTTTCATATTTATATTACACCAGGCTGCAGCATGTCATATCTATATTGCTGTCTGTATTGATACTGAACATGTCCCCTTGGATAGATGACCGATCACACAGTTAGTGGGAGCTATGTGAGTTATCATCTATCCCAAACTCTCCCTAGTCGTGGTACATCTCGGATGTGGGGTTCTGAATGAACCTGAAAAGACTAGTATGCGTGGAGGTTATACTTGTTGGAGCAAGTGTGAGCCGATTCCACGGCCACGGAACGGATTGTTGGACAATCAAGGAACGTTCCCATAACTGCGCATAGTTGTTCGAAGAAGCTTTATCGAACAATGGAAGTACCCACCGGACACTCCCATCGATGTATACTCTACACCGACGTGTCTATGGGAACCGGTGAGTTGTCGAAGTGATGCCATTCGTCCTTTGTACTTACAGGACTTTATCATCACATTTGTTGCTCCATATCCTTGGTGGACCCGTCGATGTCAGCTCTGAATAAGCAGTTGACCTAAGACACGATCCAGGATTATGGCTAAATACAAATGGGGGTGATAAGTGATTCTGTGAAGGATTCATCTCTCAAGTGTAGCACAGGAGAGCACTGCTCGTAGTCTGCATAGGTTGTGTTGGTAAAGTCACTGGCCAGTGCAAATGATATATTATGATGGTCATAAGTATATCTTAACCAAACAACTCCCTGAGACGCCCGTGGATGTATTATTGGGATAGACACTTCATCGATCCTAGATACATCTGAGCAAGTCGGATGAAGGGACGTTACCATCGCCGCGTTGAGCGCAACAGGCTTCGCAACGAAAGGGTTAGCTTTGAGAAACCTCTCAAACGTCCTCGCGTATTAATATTGCAAATGGAACCGTCTAGGAATTCCATGTTGCCTAGTCTAGGACTTGCTTAATACGGTGAGGCCCTATGGGTCACACTATGTGGTGATTCAGCCTATCAGAATATCCTTGAAGATGGAATCGCAATTAATTTGGAATTAATTGTGATTGATGGATTATAATTGATTTGGAATTAATTATAATAATTGGTGGCTCAATTAATGATTTGGAATTATTAATTGAATTGGCTAAGTAATTGTATTTTATGTAAATACAATTAAAGATTATATTTTGGAAATATAATGGAGGTTTGATTGTAAAGGATATGTTAATTTAGAATTAACATATGCACTTGGGAAAAAATCTACTTGGAGTTTGGATTGCCTTAGAAATATATGTGGGTCCCAAAAGTGGGACCCACGTCCCGTAGGACAGGCGCGCGCGCGCGCGTGGCAGAATAGGGGAAGGAGTTCGACTCCTTCCTCTATTAGAAGTCCAAGGGATAAGTTAGATTTTCCTGATTGAGTTTTGATCATTTGATTGGGAATGAATCTAGACTTGATATTGGTTTCCTTGTGCGATAAGAATTAGATTCTTATTCCTTTACGAAGTCTAATTGCTTATGCTTTAGGCTTCTATAGACTACTATATATAGTAGACTATTGGAGAGAGTTTTACACACAGACACAGACGATTTTACGTGTGACTTTTGATACACAATTATTCTACCCAGTTTTCTTAGAGAAAATAAAAACTCTCCCCTCCTCCCTTAGCCTCACGTGCGCGCACACCGCCACCGGAGGGAATTGCCGCCCCGTCTTCTTGGTCACATAAAGAATATCCTAGCATTCTTCCAATAGGCTGTTCATCCGTGGATACCAAGGTTGAGGTTCTAGGAGCTGGAAACTAACTCTTATTATCTTGCAGATATACAGAGTATTGTAGATATCTTCGACTTCGACGAAGGAGAAGATACACCGGATTATTACGAAGACTTGGAAGCTACTTTGGAAGTAAGGTTAGTCTTCTAATTGACGTGTTTATATATATACGACATATGCATAATCAATTAACCAGTATGTTAAGAAAATTTTTAAAATTCCGCTGCGTACCCTAGGGGTAACTCTGACCATATTTTCTTACAGTGATATCAGAGCGAGGTTAATTGATTACGTATATACGTATATATATTGTATGATTTTGTAGATATGTGGATGCAATTGATTCTATGATAAATTCGATTTTCAAAAGTTTTATTTTTTATATAAATTTAGAATTTATATTTTTTCAAAAAAAAAAAAATTAAAATATATATAATTTTTCGACCGGGCCGTTTGCGCGACGCAAGCGGCGGCCGGCCGCCTTCGTGACGTAGGCGGCCGCGGGCACCGGGGGGGCGGGACTAGGTCCCGTCCCACGTTTTAATAAAAAAAAAAAAATTATATATTTTTTCGGGTTGGACCCAAAATCGAATTTTGAAAGTTTTGAGGATTGAATTTTATATTTGGAATATAAATATGATTTAATTGTAATTGTTTTAAACTAGAGGCGTTAAATTTAATTAGTATAAAGTTAAAGGGCTTATTTGTAATTTATCAATTTATTGTTTATTGCAAATTAGTCCTTCTACTTTTGAATTTTAGATTTAATACCTCTAAGGTTTTTAAAATTACAATTAAGTCCTTCGGGTTTTCGAAAATTGCTACTTGGTCAATAGAATTTTCGAATGTTCAATCTAGTCCAAATTTTCAATTATTTCATAGAGATTATAAGTATGGGATTATAATTTTCATAATGAAATTATGAAGTCATTTGTCATCCACATAGGCTACTACTTGTTTCATATGCTCAATATGCTATTGTTTGACAATGCATGTTTAAATACCATATTTTACATTCCGTTCGACCGCTATGCATGCGAGGGTAGGCGGCGCCCTCTTATATGTCGGACCGCATATTTATGTATGGGTAGGCGGCACCCATTATATGCTTGACCGCGTTTAGAACTAGAATGGATAGGCGGCATCCATTACGTGTAGACCGTTCATGCATGATGGGTAGGCGACGCCCTTATTTGTTTGTAGATGACTGATAACAACCCTCAAGCTACAAGCCCCAACCAATATAAGTACGGAAATATGTATATATATATATATATATATATATATATATATATATATATATATATATATATATATATATATATATATATATATATATATATATATATATATATATATATATATATATATATATATATATATATATATATATATATGTATTTCTGAGATGCTTTCCATAGGGTGCTTTAATTTTGAACTTTCATTGCGTTTTCTTGTATTGGCGACCTCGTCTTACAAGACTCGCAGTAATCGTCAAATTAGAGTAAGCCTATGGTTATGACTTACTGCATATTGTATCTAGCGACCTCGATAGGTGCAATATGTAGGGCATCGGGTTAAATTAGATTTAACAACCAAGAGTTGCGTGACGCAATTGGATAGTCTTACTAGTCCTACCGGTCATATTATGCTATGCGACCAGCCCCCGTTGGAGTATGGCATAATATGGATTTGGATCTTGGCCACTACGGTAACTTGTTGGACATTACCCGTATGTTTGTTGTGGGGGCAAGCATATGTGAAAATAGTGGGAGCTAAACAGCTAAAGGACCTTGTTGTTTAGTTATGTTGACTGTGTATTTATAAATAATATTTCAATAGTTGATTTATTATTTTCGTTCTATATTATTCTCCTGGAAACCGAAATGGCGAGAATCTCGCTCCGTGCTGTCTTAGAGAAGCAAATTTTGACCGAACCAAACTTCCTAGATTGGATCAGAAATATATGTTTGGTGCTGAGGTACGAAAGGATTGAGTACGTCTTGGACGAGGCTAATCCCGTGTGTCCCGAGAATCAGACTGCCGATCAAGTTGCTGATTTGGAATCAAGCCAACAAGGCAAGGTCTGATAAGCATCATGAGGATGCTAGATCCGCGCAGTGTATTATGCTGGCAGCAATGAGCAATGAGCTGCAGAGACAACATGATAGCATGTTGCCGTATGAGATGCTAAAGCATCTTGAGTCGCTCTTGGAGATGACAGCTAGAAGTGTTGAATTTGATTTGATCAAAGAGATACACAGATGCAAGCTCAATGAAGGAGGGAACATGTCTTAACATGTTCTCAAGATGAGAATAAGATCATGGTGATCTTTGTCCTTCAATCATTGCCAAGTTCGTATTCGCAGTTCATCGTTAACCACCATGAATGCGAAGGACGTAACACTGCCCGAACTCCATAATCTGCTGAAGACATATGATCAAACTCTTCCTGAGAAGGAAAATTCGATCATGTTTGTTGGGCAACCATCTGACCTAAACCCGAGAAACAAAGGTGCTAAGGGTAAGGGAAATTCGGGAGCCAAGGCTAACACTTCGAGTGATAAGCCTAAGCGTCTGAACCAGAAAGGGAAGTTCAAGAGGAGCGGAACGGTACACACAGATGAATGTCTTTTCTGTAAGCAGAAAGGACATTGGAAGAATGATTGCCCTAAGCTGAGGGCAGATCAAGCTAATAAGTCACCGGCTTCTAGCTCAGGTATGTTTGTTATTGAAATGAACATGACTACTTTTGACTCCAATGGTTGGGTATTAGATACAGCCTGTGGCTCGCACATTTATAATAATGTGCAAGGGGCCGTTGAACACAGGCTAGTCAAGTAAGGTGAAATCAACTTGCATGTTGGGAACAACAATCCAGTTGAAGCCAAACGCGTTGGACGCTGCAAGATAGATTTACCATCAGGACAATGTTTGGAACTTGATAACGTTTATTTTGTTCCATCCATTGTCAGAAATATTATTTCCATTCCATTGTTGGACAATTTGGGTTTTTCCTAATACTTGTTATTTTTCATTAAATGACCAGTATTATGGAAAGGCTCGCTTAGTGAATGGTTTATATATTTTGCAAAGTAGTCAACCTTTATTTCAAATACATAACAAACAACCGTCTTCAAGTAAGAAGAATAATCCATCTTATCTATGGCATTGTAGGCTAGGCCATATCAATGAAACACGGATTCAAAGACTAAGGAAGTTGGACTACTTAGAACCATTTGATTTCGAATCATATGGTACATGTGAATCTTGTGTTAAGGGTAAGATGACGAACAAACCTTTTGCTGGACAAGGTGTTCGTGCCACTCGCTGCTTAGAGCTCATACATACCGATGTATGTGGACCGTTTAAAGTCCATGCGCGTGGGGGTTATCCTTACTTCGTTACCTTTACTGACGATTTCTCAAGGTATGAATATATCTTTCTTATGAAGAATAAATCCGAGACCTTTGGGAAATTCAAGGAGTTTAGGAATGAGGTAGAGAATGAATTGAACCTAAGGATAGTCACTCCTCGATCGGATCGAGGAGGTGAATACCTTAGTGAAGAATTTATCGATTACTTGAAGGAAAATGGGATTCAATCGCAATGGACTCCTCCTGGAACACCACAGTTAAACGGTGTGTCTGAGAGGAGGAATCGAACCCTGTTAGACATGGTAAGATCAATGATTGGATTCTCGACTCTTCCAAAGTATCTGTGGGGATATGCATTACAAACTGCAATCTACATTCTGAACCGTGTACCATCTAAATCAGTGGAGAAAACTCCTTATGAGTTATGGAAGGGAAAGAAGCCTTCACTGGGCTATCTTAGACCTTGGGGCTGTCCTGCGATAGTCAAGCTGATGCTCACTGATAAGTTAGATGCCAAGGGTGTCAAAGTATATTTCATAGGCTATCCTCGTCAGACGAGAGGCTATGAATTCTATCATGCTGAAGATCACAAGGTGATCGTGTCTAGAAACGTGAAGTTTTTAGAAGCTGAATACCTCGAAGAAGAGAGGTTAGATGATATGATAGAACTTGAAGAAATTCAAGACTTTGACACGCGCGAACATGAGGTCTTTAAATCTTCTGATTTGGACTCAAGTTCAGTGGGAGCTTTCGAAGCAGACAAGGGTGATGATATGACACTTGCTAGGCATGTCATAGTCAGTGGGAGTCCTGTGATTAGATCAACAGTTGAAACCACACCTGTAGAACCCGTTGTCAACCAACCTGTGCAACAAGTTGCACAAGAGCAGCCTCCCGCAAGGGAACAGGGTCGCGCCCAACGACCAGCTGCATCAGTACCCACTGATAATGTCCGTGTTACACGAAGCCAGAAAAGAAAAGCACCAGAACAAGTCGAGCTTCGTAGGTCGAAGAGGATCCTTAGAGGACCTCAGAAGCAAAGCCTTATGATAGAAGACATCAGTGAACTTGATGTCGGTTTATCAGATCGGGAAGATCCCGAGACCTACAAAGAGGCAATAATTGATATTGACTCAGACAAATGGCAAGAGGCCATGGAATTAGAAATGGATTCAATGTACCAGAACCAAGTTTGGAACTTGGTAGACTTGCCCCAAGGGGTTAGACCAATTGGGTGCAAATGGATCTTTAAACGAAAGACAGATGCCGATGGCAAGGTACAAACGCACAAAGCTAGGCTTGTGGCAAAAGACTACACGCAAAGGTATGGCATCGATTACGATGAAACCTTTTCACCAGTAGCAAAATTGAAGTCCATTTGAATTCTACTTGCGATAGCTGCCTACTATGATTATGAAATCTGGCAGATGGATGTAAAGACAGCCTTCCTCAATGACAACCTTGAGGAAGGGGTCTATATGGTACAGCCGGAAGGTTTTATTAGTAAAACCAGGCCAACTGCTGTATGCAAATTACAAAGATCCATCTATGGGCTAAAGCAAGCGTCAAGGAGCTGGAATATCCGCTTTGATGAAGCTGTCAAATCGTTTGACTTCATCAGAAGCAAGGAAGATCCCTGTGTCTATGCGAGACACAGCGACAAAGGAGTTGTTTTCATGATCATTTATGTAGATGACATTTTGATCATGGGAAACAATGTCTCTATGCTAGAAGAGACTAAAGTTTGGTTATCAAGTACCTTCTCGATGAAGGACTTGGGTGAAGCGAACTACATCCTAGGGATCAAGATCTTTAGAGATAGATCCAAGAGGATGTTGGGAATGACACAGTCCACCTACATCGACAAAATACTGAAGCGTTATAAGATGGACGACTCAAAGAGAGGCTTTCTCCCAGCTAGGCATGGGATTGTCTTATCAGTTAAGGATGGTCCTAAAACTGATGAAGAAAGAAATGCAATGAGTCGTGTACCCTATGCTTCGGCAGTAGGGTCTATAATGTATGCAATGAATTGCACAAGGCCCGATGTGGCATATGCGCTTAGTGTCACTTGTCGACACCAACAGAATCCAGGAGTACCTCACTGGACTACTGTGAAGAACATTCTTAAGTACCTTAGACGGACTAAAGAGATGTTCTTGGTGTTTGGTGGAGAACCAGAATTGAAGATGTCTGGGTATGTTGACGCTGGATTTGAATCAGATCCTGATGACTTTAAGTCACAGACAGGATACGTATTCAAATTGAACGGAGGAGCTGTCTGTTGGAAGAGTTCTAAGCAAGCCACGGTTGCTGACTCATCCACAGAGGCCGAGTACATTGCTGCATCAGAAGCATCGAAAGAAGTTGTCTGGATTTCAGAGTTCTTGAAGGAATTGAGGGTTGTTCCTGCTCCCAGTCCAATAACGATTTATTGTGACAATACGGGCGCCGTCGCTCAAGCTAGGGAGCCTAGATCTACAAACAAGAACAAACATGTACTTAGAAAATATCACGTTATACGTGAGATCATAGATAGAGGAGAAGTTAGTATAGAACGTGTCTCAACCACGGACAACGTGGCAGATCCTTTCACCAAGGTCTTATCAGTGGAAGTCCACTTAAGACATTATGCTAATCTGGGCATTAGGCATAAAGGTGACTGGCTCTAGTCCAAGTGGGAGATTGATAGTGTATATGTCCTAGAGACAGTCCTTACAAAGGGCATGGTGCCCTTGTAGAGGATATATATGTACTATTACACAGGTCAACGTAATATAATATATGTTTGTTTCATTTTACTGTTGAGTATTGCTTTCATATTTATATTACACCAAGCTGCAGCATGTCATATCTATATTGTTGTCTGTATTGATACTGAACATGTCCCCTCGGATAGATGACCGATCACACAGTTAGTGGGAGCTATGTGAGTTATCATCTATCCCAAACTCTCCCTAGTCGTGGTACATCTCGGATGTGGGGGTCTGAATGAACCTGAAAAGACTAGTATGCGTGGAGGTTATACTTGTTGGAGCAAGTGTGAGCCGATCCCACGACCACGGAACGGATTGTTGGACAATCAAGGAACGTTCCCATAACTGCGCATAGTTGTTCGAAGAAGCTTTATCGAACAATGGAAGTACCCACCGGACACTCCCATCGATGTATACTCTACACCGACGTGTCTATGGGAACCGGTGAGTTGTCGAAGTGATGCCATTCGTCCTTTGTACTTACAGGACTTTATCATCACATTTGTTGCTCCATATCCTTGGTGGACCAGTCGATGTCAGCTCTGAATAAGCAGTTGACCTAAGACACGATCCAGGATTATGGCTAAATACAAATGGGGGTGATAAGTGATTCTGTGAAGGATTCATCTCTCAAGTGTAGCACAGGAGAGCACTGCTCGTAGTCTGCATAGTTGTGTTGGTAAAGTCACTGGCCAGTGCAAATGATATATTATGATGGTCATAAGTATATCTTAACCAAACAACTCCCTGAGACGCCCGTGGATGTATTATTGGGATAGACACTTCATCGATCCTAGATACATCTGAGCAAGTCAGATGAAGGGACGTTACCATCGCCGCGTTGAGCGCAACAGGCTTCGCAACGAAAGGTTTAGCTTTGAGAAACCTCTCAAACGTCCTCGCGTATTAATATTGCAAATGGAACCGTCTAGGAATTCCATGTTGCCTAGTCTAGGACTTGCTTAATACGGTGAGGCCCTAGGGTCACACTATGTGGTGATTCAGCCTATCAGAATATCCTTGAAGATGGAATCGCAATTAATTTGGAATTAATTGTGATTGATGGATTATAATTGATTTGGAATTAATTATAATAATTGGTGGCTCAATTAATGATTTGGAATTATTAATTGAATTGGCTAAGTAATTGTATTTTATGTAAATACAATTAAAGATTATATTTTGGAAATATAATGGAGGTTTGATTGTAAAGGATATGTTAATTTAGAATTAACATATGCACTTGGGAAAAAATCTACTTGGAGTTTGGATTGCCTTAGAAATATATGTGGGTCCCAAAAGTGGGACCCACGTCCCGTAGGACAGGCGCGCGCGCGCGCGTGGCAGAATAGGGGAAGGAGTTCGACTCCTTCCTCTATTAGAAGTCCAAGGGATAAGTTAGATTTTCCTGATTGAGTTTTGATTTGATTGGGAATGAATCTAGACTTGATATTGGTTTCCTTGTGCGATAAGAATTAGATTCTTACTCCTTTACGAAGTCTAATTGCTTATGCTTTAGGCTTCTACAGACTACTATATATAGTAGACTATTGGAGAGAGTTTTACACACAGACGATTTTACGTGTGACTTTTGATACACAGTTATTCTACCCAGTTTTCTTAGAGAAAATAAAAACTCTCCCCTCCTCCCTTAGCCTCACGCGCGCGCACACCGCCACCGGAGGGAATTGCCGCCCCGTCTTTTTGGTCACATAAAGAATATCCTAGCATTCTTCCGATAGGCTGTTCATCCGTGGATACCAAGGTTGAGGTTCTAGGAGCTGGAAACTAACTCTTATTGTCTTGCAGATATACAGAGTATTGTAGATATCTTCGACTTCGACGAAGGAGAAGATACACCGGATTATTACGAAGACTTGGAAGCTGCTTTGGAAGTAAGGTTAGTCTTCTAATTGACGTGTTTATATATATACGACATATGCATAATCAATTAACCAGTATGTTAAGAAAATTTTTAAAATTCCGCTGCGTACCCTAGGGGTAACTCTGACCATATTTTCTTACGCAAGTGCCCTCACCATGGTTTTGAACTTTCTGACTTAGTCCAACACTTCTACAATGGACTAACCTTCGAGAACCAACAAGTGGTGGATTTCCAATGCCGAGGCAATATTTGGGAGGAAACCGCAGAAGCCGTCTGGGCTGTTTTCGAAAGGCTTGCCAAGGGTTCGCAGTTCAAGGACCCAAGAGCAATGGTTAGGAGACGTGGACCTGAAGCTCCACCGACTCAAGAAGCTCCTATGTACAGGGGGAATGGGGACCAATTCGAGTGCTTTACCAACAAATTGAAGCAAGTCCTCAAGAGCGCCACCGGAACAACTGTTTCGAACGAAGTATGCCGAATATGCAAGAACTATGGGCATGGGGCTCATATGTGTAGATCGCAGCTGGCCTACGATGATGGCAACTGGGCTCGAGGAGGTAAAGAAGAAGCCTTTGCTACGGAGTTTGGCACTCAAGAAGTTAGCTACGGACAAGACGGTAGGAATCCTCGAGGTGGATTTTGGAGAAGAGGATACCGTAACAATCAAGGATATGCACCGGCTAACCAAACTTATGGACCTAACCAAGACCGTAGAAGGCTGAACTATGGTAATGATCACTGCGAAAACCCCGCTCCGAAAGAGCCACCGAAGTCGAAGTCGGCTCTACTGATGGAGAACTTACAGAAGATGGTCGATCACACACAAAGGTTTCTCAAACGTTATGAAGAAGATTCTGAGAAGACTAGGGCAAGGCTCGATAAGTTGGAAGAGAGCACTAGGCTTGCCCATCAAAAGATGCAAGAGTTGATCGACCGAAAACTACCTAGCAGCACAGTGAAGTCGAATGCGATTACATTAGCTGATGATGTACCTGACGAAATCACCATCAGAAAGGTTGTTAGGTGCAAGGGTTGCATGAAGGAAGAACTTCTACAGGCTGAGGAAGAAGAGAAGGGCCTAGGTTCTGACACAAGTGATGAGGAGCAAGAGGATCCCGAACCACTCCCTAAAAGTTTCGATGTTAAGGTAGGGATTGGTGAGCTTGAAGATGTCCGTGCCACACTAGATACGGGATCCTACTCAAACATAATTCCTTTGAATGTGTTTGAAAAGAGCAACATCGGAAAACTATCTAAGCAAAGGGCTATTGTACAATTGGCGGATGGATCCTTTATGAGACCCGAGGGAGTTGTAAAAAATGTGTTGGTCAAGATTGGTGAAGCATCTATTTACACCAATTTCGTAGTTATGCCGGCATCTGCACCTGGGACGGGGGATGTCATACTCTTAGGGCAAACATTCTTGACCAAGCTACGCTCCGTGATGGACATCTACCAAAGAACTTGCACCATCGAGGTGAATGGCAAACAACACGTATTGCAAGCCATACCTGATCCACCAGAACCGCCAGATATTACTACTCACTATTGTGGTCTTGCAGCCTATATTCTTTCTTATTCACAGGTTCATGGCATGGAGAGGAGGTCAATGAAGGGGAAGTCTAGTACCCGCAAAAAGAGGAGATAGGCGCAGACAGGAGTTGAGTCAAAGACTTAAAACAATGACGCTATCCGGGAGGCAACCTGGAAATTTTTATCGCTTTCTTTACTGCTTTTCTGCATGCATTCATTCTTGAACTATTTGCTTCTCATATGCGGATTTGTTCATGTGTGTGTCGTATATGCTTTTGTTTGAGTGAGATTTTTCGAGTGGATTTTTGAAAAAAATAGTTTCGGGATTTAAACCGCATTTTCTGACATCGGGACCCGTCTCCCCGCATTGGGGAGCACGGGGCGAACCGCCCCACAGTCCCAGATCTTAAAAAACGCGGATTTCAACCCCAAAACTTTATTTTCTTCATTCTTCTTCATCCATACTCCCAAAAAACCCGAAAAGTGCGATTTTGCTTCAAAATCTTCATAACTTCTTCGTTTCTTGACCAAATTGAGTGTTCTTTAGCTTAATTCGAAGCCTATTACATGATCTATCATCCTACCCGAACAAATTTCATCCTAATTCGTTAGATTTGCAGATCTGAGGTATCATCTTTAAGAATCCTAATTTTCGAATTTAGGGGTTTTCTAATTTGAGCTTCAATTATGCTTGTTAAATGCTTGGGTATATAGTTTTTGTGATTAGACATGTTATTTACTATCAATTGCATGTTCAATTTTGCTTGAATTGTTGATTTGGGTATTTTGCTATTAGATGATATATCTCGTTATGCATTATGTCTTTATCTTTGATTTCTAGTATATGGATATGTTTATTGGAGTAATATTGGTGGATTTGACGATAGAATGCTTTTAGTTGAGAATGATGATTTATGCTGGTAGAATTTTTGCTATGCTATGTTATCAAGGATATTGGTTGTCTAGTAAGAGCATGATGTGATGTATTGCATGTAGTAGTTACGTTGATATGTTGCATGATGAAGAAGCTAGGCTAGACATTTTGGTTTGGGGAGTTCGATTGTTGATTTTATCACTTGTGTATTTCGCTTTTACACTAGCATATATTTGAGTCTGTTTTGAGTCGTACGAGGTGCTAATTGTTGTTTGTAGGTACCATACTAAGAGAAGGGAGCATTCCCGTATGATTGCTGCGAAGAACCATGTCAAGGAAGGTGATCTCGCTAGATGTGCGTTCGAGCCAAGGGGTTTGGCAACAACGTCGTGGATTATCCAAGAGGAGGAGCTAGAGTACGCCTGGAGTAAGGACTCCTATGCCTATTCATGCACCACCGAAGGGTCAGAAACCACTATTATGTCAGCACTCCATCACGAGGACTACATAGTTCGAGTGAACAGGAAGGCACCGGAGCAGTCTTGCCGCAATGGATTCAATCTTGAGTCCGAAGTTGCTCGAAGGTTCCGAAGCGCTAGCTTGGTTCCAAAACGTAATGACATGGGTACCCAGCACCTTGTTGGGGTGCCCCTTGCCTGCCTCTAAAGTGAGCATCATATAGACATTGGTCGGAGCAACAGTGGATAAAGTGGTCAAAATTGGAGAAAAAGGTAGAAGACTTTTGAGTGACCGAGCAGCTTACTGTAACCTTCGCGTGGTGTAAATCGTTGGAGGGGGAGGTCCTGATACCACTGCCCTTTCCCCTTCAACAGTTCACATCCTATTGGAGGGCTTCAGGATGGGGGATTCCATAACAGAGGCGGCCACTCTTAAGAATTCTACCTGCCACTACAACTCTACTAGCGAGGATGTGCATGATAGTAGTGACAATGAAGGCCATACGGGCAATGATGACTCTGATAGGGGAGTTGCTCCTGTTCGGCATATAAATCGAACTACTACACCTGCCAGAAGATCTGATGACCACCTATGAAGCTCACAAAGGAGGCCCAATAAATCACAAGCAGCATACTCAGCCGACCGAGGCCAAACCATGGGGTAACATCTAGTATCACATCTTATTTCCTCATTTTCTTACTGCTAGGGACTAGCGTTATTTTCATGAGGGGGGATTGGATTTAAGTGATCTAGTATTATTAGTTTGGAGCTTGACATTGGTAGGCTGAGTAGAGTACCTCGCATGATTTATCAGTTTGCATTTGCATTTGCACGTTTACCACTTTCTTAGAATTTTTAGGTTGCATTTCACTACATTCATCTTAGGATAGTCTTGCATGTTTTATATGGAGTTTATTGCCGAATTTTTTGAAATTTTTTATTGGGTAAATCAACTAGCTATGCCATTAATCGTATGCTTCATCTCTATGAATTTGTTTGAGGTTTTTCTCGCTTGGCTTGTCACATTTATGTATTGCACTTAGTTGAGCTAGGTAGTCTCGACATCACTTAGTGGTGTTTTCTCTACTGCGGTTCACGAAGGCCTTTATAATAGGATGATGCATGTTAGGGTCTTATGGTTGTTTTCCCGAGTAATTATGTACCTAAGAGGCAACAAGTCTTCACCATGCTTTGAGATTGCTAAATGCCTAGGAAGGAGGTAGTGTGAGGTTGTGTGATCCTTTGTTTATAACCTATTCTTCCGAATAGGTTTGGGGAGGGGGTTACACCATCATAGACTTGTTTATGTTTTTCATTTTTCGTATCGTGAGTTTATTTCCTTTTTTGTAAATTTTGTGCTCCAACCTATTCTTTCGAATAGGTTTGGGGAAGTCGTGTGAGTCTTTTTGTTTCTCTTTTTGTTATGCTACTGCTGGCTAGAAAAATCGAAAAAAAAGAGAGAAAAATTCCAGAAAAAAGAGAAAAAGAAAATGAAAAAACAATCTGGAAAGAAAAAAAAAAGAAGACCCCAAAAAAAAGCAAAGAAGGGTCCAAAAAGAAAGCCAAATAGCAGTTTGCAAAGTTTTGAGTCTTTTCCATTTTTCGTATTGTTCCTAAGCGTGTTGTAATTTTCTATTTTATTTTTTATCTTTTTTGTCTTGAGTGTCATCTGTTCTAGACCACCCTCGTCCTGCCATTCAGGAAGTGGTGAATATCTTAAGACTTTACTTAAGAGATGGGTAGAATAGGGGAGTGTTATCTTTTATAGGGAACCCTCCTTCGTTTGATGAGAGCCAGTACTGGTACGACCTCTTTTGAGGAAAAGTCTTAACATGGTGGAACAGCAGTAAATCCTCAGTTTCATAGGCACGGGGCAACCATTCGTATCTTAGCATGCATCATTACGTCGTCACTGACTAGGTCCAGGTAGAGAATGTTACGAGAGACTATCTTGTCTTGACATAAGTGCTTATGTGGATGTGTATAAGTCAATCGAGGTATTCTTCAACCTATATTCATGCTTTGATTTATATGGTTTTTGTTCATATGTTATTTGGTAGATTCAGTAGATTAGTTTATTTGATTTGGCATGAAACTCCATTTGAGTCTTGCATGTTTTTTGTATTAGAGTCTAGCTTAGTTGCTTGAGGACAAGCAAAGGTTCGGTTTGGGGAGTTTGATGAATGTGTATTTTACACTTTCATTCGAGTCTTTTTCACCTAATTTAGCTATCCTCTATGATAATTTAGCTATATTTTAGTACATTTTATTAGAATAGTGTCACGTTTCCCTTTAGATTTTATTTTACAGGTTTTGGTTGAAATTCGGAGATTTACGGGCAATTATATTGAAGTCTACAAGGAATTGGTGTTCCAGAAGCCTATTTGGAGTATCTCAAGGTTTCCGGATAGGATTTGGAGTCTAGGGGTCGAATCTGGAGGTTAGAAGGCTACTAGAAGTCATAAACCGAGTCCGAAAAGGTGAAGAAATCCAAATCCGCGTCGAAAAACACGGAAATTCCGCGAAATATTGGGGGGCGAACCGCCGCATCACCGGGCGAACCGCCCCAGAGGAAATTCGGGGCCTATATAGAGAGCTCAAGTTTTTCTCCGAAAATCATATCTTTCCAAGCCTACTTTCTCACCTCTCTCTATAGTTTTAGGTAGAAACTTCCCGGGGCCTGTCCTGGGAGTTCCGTAGCTTAGGGGATACTTTTTCATAGCAGATTGGAGCGCGTAGGATCGCAATCATCCGGAGATTGACAACCTTCGGTAACTTTGTATCTTACAGTTTTTATCTACTTATTTTATTCTTCTTTCAATATGTTTTCTTCTATGATTGCTATTGATTGCATGCCTATTATGAGTAGCTAAACTTATCATTGGTGGTAGTATGTGAATTCTTAGCGAGGGAAGATAATCATGCTAATGTTTATATCGCGCATTATACTCCGTGTCATTGCTTTATTTCGTTGATCAGTTGCAACCAAAATTCTCGTATGTTGTATTGATTATTATGCACGCATGGACACTAGTCGACCATCAGACCAATTATCTTCGTAGTGTTGAATAATTACGGAACACATTAGGACAATCGTTGTTGACTAGTCAGACCAAATTATCTTCGTAGTGCTTAATACTTGCAACCGGACACAAGATTGATTCAAAGATCTCTATGCAAGACCGAGGAATTTATGCATGATTATCGACCCATTATGTTAAGAAGGACCATACTATCACCAATCTCCATTATCTGCTTGAAAACCCCTATTGCTTTCTATCTGCTGTTTTATATTCTTAATTAGATTTGATAAAGCTAGTATAGTCCTGAGAGAACGACACTCGAGTCATTCTACTACTACACTACGGTTTTCGTTGTAGTTGTGGATTGCCTTTGGCTAAATAACAAATTTATTTGATTGAATCTGACACGTTCATCACAGATAATAGCACTCCTCCAAACTTACCTCTGAGATGGCATCCATCAAAGAATATAAATGGTGCACAACCATTTAAAAAGCCCATCTCCAGTCCCTCCAAGCCAACAAAGAATCTTTGAAACACTGGTGTTCTTTCAATCACCTCACCAGTGAACTCATCAAACTCTTCTTCATCTCTTATATTCTCCTCAGTCTGTAACTCCACAACACTACCTGAATTTGTATTGAGCACAACCTGTCTGTACTTTGGAAGCTTTCTAAATCCATCTTCTGGATCTCCACCATGTATTTGAAGAGCCTTCTCCCTAGCCCTGTACATCCTCATGTAAGGCACATTTAATCCCAATGTTGATTGTGCCCACTCCCGCAGATTCTTGGCAGTCTTTCCAGGATTGTCATTCAAATCTTTCAAGATCTTGGAGGCTAGGAAATTGTAATCTGCCTCATGGAAGTCTGTCTTCCTTACACACCTGTGACCACTATGATATGTCCTAATCATAAAAGTTTTCTTATCTTCAAGTGCTTTGGCATACAGTCTCCAATTACAGCCTCTACCCTTGCAATAGGCAGTATACACACTCCTACTGTTCTTGTATTTCTTCAACTCAAAACCTACCCTTAAGGTATATTCTTTCACTCTCCTTCTAAACTCTTCAACACTCCCAAATGTATCACCAACTTTGAACTCTGTGTCCACACCCTCATTATTAACCTGGAATTCATCACCAATCCATTCCTTGTCACTGTATTCATCTTCCACATTAGACTCATAATTTGGATCCACTGCCTCAGCATCATTGTCAGCCTCATCCTCTTCAGGCTCCATCTGATCAAACTGGCCTCTCTCCCTAGGTTCCCTCTCACCACTCCCAGCTCCCTCATTATTCTCCTCACTCCCATCTCCCTCAATGTTATTATCTTTGTCACTTCCCTCATCATCATCCCTAGTTGGCTCAACTCTTTTAAATCCTATGGCCTCATCCTCACTGGCATACATATATGTAGATGGAGGCTCATCATCAAGACAGTCAAATGGATCATCAGTCTCCTCAACCTCACTCTCCACCCAATCTTCTACTACTCCATCCTCCTTATTTGTAGTTCTATCTCTTCCTGATCCATCTCCTCTGCTCCCTCATTACAGTCCTCTACTACTGTCTCTTCCCCAACCACAGTGTTATCCCCTGCCATTTCTTCCTCCATGTGTACAGTTTCATGCAATGATGATGAAGTGGGATGATTACATGAAGGAGATGCATTTAGGAAGTCAGAGCCAAACCAATCATGCATAAGATCCTCAAATTTGTTCTTGTCAACACTTGATGGGGTTGGCATGTTTCTTATGGGGCTTTCAATTAAAACAGGAATGTATGGTTTTTTAGGAGTGGATGGTTCAATTGTTTCTTGTGTTTCACACATGGGAGGATCAGTGGTTTGATCAAGTGGAGGTTCAATGGTTTTATCAAATGGAGGATCAGTGGTTTGATCAAGTGGAGGCTTAGTGGTTTTATCAAATGGAGTATCAGTGGTTTGGTCAAGTGGAGGCTCAGTGGTTTTATCAAATGGAGTATCAGTGGTTTGATCAAATGGAGGCTCAGTGGTTTTATCAAATGGAGTATCACTGTTTTGATCTTTGGATGCTCAGAGGTTTGATCAAGTGTTTCTGGATCTTGCTGAACTGTATCTAACTCATCATCCTCCTGAGTTAAATCAGCAAAGATGGGAGTAGTATTTCTGGCTCTTTTATTTGATGGAGGCTCTTTACATCTCCTTTTCCTGTAATCCCTTGTTCTAGCAGGGGGTGGATTAGTTTCAATGTCAGTGGCAGTGGGAGGAATATATTCTGCATCATCTTTCTCCTTATTAAAAACTGACCCACTGCACACACTGATCTGTCAATAGGTTTCCTTGTAGGATCCAAAATGAACAAGGGCATAACATCTACACACTCCTCCACATACAACTCAACCTCCTCTAAAGACATATTCTCATCAAACATCTCCTTCACACACACATCATCATAAATATACTTCCTATGACAACCAACATCAGCATATACTATTAAAGTAGAATCAGCACTGACCTTTTCTCGCATAGCATAACGAATTTCACGAAGCAAAGTAGAGTATTTCCACCTGTTGGGGTTGACATTGACAATAGTCTTACTGTCATTCCCCACAACCCTTACCATAAACCTCACCATACTCTGCAATAAACATACAAATCATATCACAACAAACTACAAAAAAAAAGTCCTAAAAAAAACACATACAGACTCCTAGGGTTTCACCAGAATTGTACGTAATGCACATATAACGAAAATGCGACCAAAATCATTAACAATGAACAACAAAATTCAAGTTTAGCAGTAGAAATAGTACCTTTTTGCACAGTGGATGATGTTTTCCCAAATCGCAAAAATACAGTCACCGGAACTCCTCCAGTAAGCAAAATTCCAAACAATCCGGACAAGGCGCTTTCAACCATTCATAAATGGCGTCATTCTGGTTAATTTTGAGGGAAGACGATTGAGGGAAAGAAAATGGCGGTACAGAGAAGAAAGATGAAGGTGACGGTTGGAATGGGGTTAATGTTGGTAAGGACGATGAAATTGGGGTAAAACCCTATTTTATTTTACTAAGGCCGCGTTTGGATCTCCCTATTTGGCTGGATGGCATAACTGTAAATAATTGATGGTCAACGTCGAAATCCCTGTTTGTGGTCTTAAATGTAATTGTGGGCATATTGAGGTTATTTTTGAGAAGCCTCTTTTTAACGTGGTCTTTTAAGTTAATTTCTCTTTAATTATTTTTGAACAATAAGATTTAAAGGGAACAAAGGGAGTATTTTGTTTTCTTTCTTTGGGTGGGCTATAAAATTGTAATCTCTATTATATATTAAGCAAATGTTTAATTACAGTTTTTAGTCGCAAAATATAGTTATCACCTCACATTCCCCACTACTTTTTGGTGTTAATAATTCCACATCCACACAAATAGACACTAAATCAAGAAAATTCTAATTAGCAATTCACTAAATCAAAAAAATTCTAATTAGCAATTAATAATATCATTGTATGTAAAATTGTACTTCTCCATCCAATTCTACCATTTAATTGAAAAATGTATAAAAGTAACAATTACTTACAAGACAATTGTTAATAAGATTACATACAAATACAAAGTAATAATATTTTTAATTTACTTATTCTATCAACACACATGAAACTAATTTAATAAATTTATTTATTTTTTGTTAGAGAAAAGATCACGTGAACTAATTTCATAAAAATGTATTAGACATCGATTTTTATATTTTATCGCACGCGGTATCTGCGTGTCAATTTACTTGTTGAAGTTTAATAAAATATATTTCCTCCATCCCATAATAAAGTTTTCATCTAAATTTTTTGACTTTTTTAATGTCTCATTTGACCTCAAGTTTGTACTTTATTTCATATCGAATTCGATTGTTGTTTGGATAGTAGACTAAAAATTGTAGTTTACAATTGTTCTCTCAAATTTTTAATTTACAATTTTATTTTAAAATAAATATTATCTTATTGAACAAAACACCACACTTATTATAATAAGTCTTTCAAAATTCCATATGTTAAAATGTTAAAAGTAAAATATTTCTTATTTTTAACATAAAAAGTGTGCGGCAAAGTGTTGCAATTTGTTTTAAATAATAAGGTTTAGATTTTATTACGATTCAACCATTAAAGGCAAATAAGAAGAAAGGGTCCATATATCTATAGTACACTCTTAGCGCCCCTAATTACAAAATAGTACCCACTATTCAATCAATTACATTTTGGTCAACGAATTTGACCAAATGGCGCTTTAAGCACTGTTCCTTTTTCAGATTTTCTTTCAGCCAAACAACAATTAGTTACTGCGCAGTAAATATTTCCACGTGAGTAGCACGTGTGGACCAAAATGTAATAAAATTGCACTTGAAGTAATGTAATCGAATTGTTAACTTAGGAATTCAAAAAACTAGCCGTTGGAGGGTTGGTTTTTTCTATTTAAACTCTTACAAACCCTCATTTTTCTTCACAATAAACTGACCTCCAACCACTAACAACACCACTCAAATTTAAATTTCACACACACTCTTCACTTTGTCATGGAATCTTGTGGGGAAGGGTTCAAACCCTATATGGTATGGCCGGCCACTATATCGTACTCAAAACTGCCGTAAACGTTGTGTTCTTGTTGTACACCCAAATGGGAAAACGTATTGGAAGTGCCCCATTCATGGATTCTCTCAGTGGGCTGATGTTGTTGAAGACGAAGTCATCTCCCCACTCAATGTTCAACGACAAACAGAAGTATTGTGCACGAAGGTGAAGGGAATAGAGTGAGACATGTACAACAAAGGGAGGTGGGGTTTAAGGGAATCCAAGCAACCAATTTAAGTATGATTCAACTACTTGTAGCTATGAATCTGCTGATATTGGCAGTTTATCTTACTGTCCAAATTGTTCAATCTTTCAAGTAGTATTTGAGCAATGCAATGTAATAGGCAAGAGTAGCAAGTATGCAATGTAATGTAATGGCAAAGAGTAAGAAGTATCCAATGTAATGAGTACTACTTTGATTTCAAATCAAGCATGAACCATCTAGTCATTACATTCAACCATAAAGTCACCAAAATAAGCACTACATGATGAAGTAAAACATAACAAATCACACCAATTCAAACAAAGTAGCTATCACAGTAGCTAAGAAACTAGCAAAACATCATCATGGTTGAAGTCAGTAAAGAGTAGCCTTCAAATTACCAAAAGAAATAAAGAGCATCCAGAAACTCTAGTATTGAAACTACAAAGTTGTCAAAAGAAATCAGATGAGCCAATCTGGGTAGTCCATGGCCTGAGATGACTGCGACTGATCTGCAGCAGGTGTCCTTCCCCTTCCTCTACCTCTTGCTCCACCTCTCCCTCCACCTCTTGGTCCACCTCTTCCTCAAGCTGCTTCAGTCCTTCCCCTACCCCTCCCACCATTTGATGGTTCTGGATCAGGCACATCAGTAGCAGCCTGGATTCATCAACCAATACAACCACAACAAAATTACATAACTAGTACTGCATAAAACAGGATGCAACAGTATATGGAAGACATTTTTAATGAGAAGACTTGCCTCATGGATTGGAGATACTGGTACAGCAGATTCTTGTTCAGGGATTTGTTCATTTTCTGTGTTCTGCACCTACAAAAAATGCACTATATGACACACGGAATAATCAAAATTAAATATTAATACAAAGTGTTATGTAGTTTCTTACATTGTTAGGGCATTTTTAACTTCTGTAAGTGTGTCCCTTGCCTAGACAAGCTGAACATGTCATTTGTTTTCTCCTTTTATGAACTGGTGTCTTGGCTCATCTTGTAAGAAAATACGGTCAGAGTTACCCCTAGGGTACGCAGCGGAATTTCAAAAAATTTCTTAACATGCAGGTTAATTGATCATGTATATGCCGTATATATTTAAACACGTCAATTAGAAGAATAACCGTACTCCAAAAGCAAGCACAACTTCCAAGTCTTCGTAATAATACGGTGAATCTTCTCCTTCGTAGAAGTCGAAGATATCTGCAATACTTTGATTATCTGCAAGACAATAAAAGTTAGTTTCCAGCTCCTAGAACCTCAACCTTGGTATCCACGGATGAACAACTTATCGGAAAGAATGCTAGGATATTCTTTTTGTGTCCAAGAAGATGGGGCGGCGATTCCTTCGGTATGTGGCGCGCGCGTGGCTTAGGTGAGGTGGGGGAGAGCTTTTGTTTTCTCTAAGAAAGGTAGAATAATTCTCTAAGAATTTGATACTTCAGAATACTGAAAAAGCTCTCTAATAGTCTACTATATATAGTAGTCAATAGAAGCCTAAAGCATAAGCAATTAGACTTCATAAAGGAATAAGAATCTAATTCTTATTGCACTAGGAAACCAATTTCAAGTCTAGATTCATTCCCAATCAAATTAAAACTCAATCAGGAAAATCTAACTTATCCCTTAGACTTCTAATAGAGGAAGGAGTCGAACTCCTTCCCCTACTCCAACTTGCGCGCTTGCGCGCGTCCTAAGGGTGATAGGTGTGTCCCAATTTTGGGACCCACTTATAGTTCTAAGGCAATTCAAACTCCAAGTAGATTTTGCCCATGTGCATATATTAATTCCAAATTAACATATCCTTTAAAATCAAACCTCTATTATATTTCTAAAATATAATCTTTAATTGTATTTACATAAAATACAATTAATTAGCCAATTCAATAATAATTCCAAATCATTGAGCCACAAATATTATAATTAATTCCAAATCCAATAAAAATAACCCGGCGGCAGCTGTTACTTCCGGTTTCTTCATGGTAAAAGGGAAGGGTAATGGCCCGGGCAGGCCGCTGAAGAAACAGGCGGTCCCTGTGCCATCCCAAACAGAGAAATTGCAAGATACAGTGACGGCGATTGAAACGGATCCGGGAGCTAGCGAGGTGCGGCCGCCAAATCTGATTGCGCATCCGGTAGAGGCTGAGCACCCACTGGTGCAGCCCACCGAAACACGAGCGGCAGTAGCGGCGGAGGCAGTAGGGGAATCCTGGGCGGATAAAGTTGCAGGCCATCGAAACCTATCACACGACTTGGCTGTCCCTTATTTTCCGCCGGTTGTGATTGACGGTATCAAACACGCGGACATTCAAGCGGAGGACGTAGCGACAGAGGTGAAATTTTGGGAGAATTCTTTGATCATGTATAATCTTGGTAATGACCTCACCATCAATGCGGTCAGGCTCTTCATTGAACGAGTGTGGAATTTTGTGACTATGCCTGGGATATACTATAATGATGATGGGTATTTTATCCTTCGTTTGCAACACCTAAAGAACGGGATGACGTGATGTTGAATGGACCTTACACCATCTACAGTATGCCAATGATATTGCATAAGTGGAGTGTGGATTACAGATTTGACAAGGACAGTGTGAAGTTTGTTTCCGTCTGGGTTCGGTTCCCGCAGCTTCCCCTCGGACTCTGGGGTATAAACAGTCTCGGGCGGATTGCGAGCACTTTGGGTAAGCCAATGATGGTGGATACATGTACAAAGGAGAAGCTCAGAACCTCCTATGCTCGGGTACTGATTGAAGTTGATATTTCACAGGAGTTACCGAAAACCACACGCGTCCTTAACACAGCAAATAAGATTTATGAACAACCTGTGTATTATGAATGGCTCCCGGGGAAGACAACTACACCCAGACCAAAACATACGCAGCCTGTGGCCCAATGGCGGCCGAAACAACCTGCCAAGACACCAGCTCCTAGGGGGCACAATCAGGAGCCGGAGACTTCGCACGGCGTGAACTCTGTGCCTCCTGCCGGGGACACGGTCCCGGTTGCTATGCACACTAATCCGGAGATTAACGTGTTGGACCCTCCCGTGGATAAAGAACTACAGGGAGATGCGGGGGGAATAATTGAGAATATAGAATCGGACCATGAGACACAGATTGAGGGTGAAATTGATACGGGGATGCCGTGGCAAACTGTCCGCTCCAAATCCAAAAAATCAGTGCAAGATCCACCTGGTGGGGAGAAGAGTGTGTCACCTATTATGTTTGGGAGTATGAGGAAAGCACATACGAGGGGAGCCCTTAAAGTAGGGGCGAAAAACCCCCGATCATGATGATATCATGGAATGTTAGGGGCATTACTGCTGCAGCTAAACATCTGGAGGTTGGCTCCTACCTCAAGAAACATCATATTAGCATAGTTGCGTTGGTTGAGACACGTGTTAAAAAATGCAATGCCTTGCGAGTGCGTAAGCGGTTTGGCCGGCATTGGCAATTCATTGATAACTACGATAAACATCGCAATGGTAGGATCTGGCTCTTATGGGATGTGAATCGTGTTGCCATTCAATTTCTGGAGGCCTCCGACCAATTTATTCACTGTAAGGTTGAAAGTTTGAATGGTGATTTTTGTTTTGTTCTTACTGCTATATATGCATATAACCAATTACTTGAGCGCAGACCGTTGTGGCAAGACATAGAGCGCCTAGCGGCTACTGTCCAGGGACCTTGGCTACTGCTCCGGGACTATAATAATGTTCTCAGCTCCCATGATCGCATTGGTGGGCAACCGGTACATCAACATGAAATTATTGATATGCAAGTCATGATGGATAATGCGGGCTTGAATGAACTTCCCATGTTTGGAAATGATTACACCTGGTCTAATAAACACACGCATGGCAACGTTCGTTCTAAGATTGATAGGGGACTTGGGAATACGGCGTGGTTCCTCCAGTTCCCTTGGGTGAAAATAGAGGTCGGAGAGTCGGGCGTCTCTGACCATTCTCCTCTGAGGTTACAACTGACGCGGCACCGCTTTAAAGGACCTGCTATGCGGTTTCGGTTTATGAACTGTCTAACAGAGAAGGCAGAATATCTTCCCCTTGTTCGCAATCACTGGTCATCGCAGGTCACTGGCCGACCTATGTTCCGGCTTTGGTCCAAGCTACAGATTTTACGGCCTAGTTTGCGGCAACTTGGAAGGGAGCTTACTGCATTGGAGCAACAGATTGATGCTGCCCGGCATGAACTGCATGCCACACAGTGCGCTCTCGTCTCGGCGGGAGGTGACACTACCTTAATACTTCAGGAAAAGGTCCAGGCTGCACGCCTACTTATGTTGCGCACAACGGAGGAAAAGGTACTCCAACAACGAGCCAAATCTACATGGCTAAGACTCGGTGATGGCAACAATGCGTACTTCCACGCTATTGTTAAGGACCGACAAGCACAAAAAGGGATTTATAAATTGGAGAATGAGTTGGGGCACCAACTCACCACTGATGATGCGATTGAAAATGAAGTTTTGCGGTTCTACACGCAACTAGTAGGCACGGACTCACCCCACCGCCTCAGTGTGGATGTGTGCGCTATGCGCAGGGGAAAACACTTATCCCCACTGCAGGGAAGGCTCCTTACTGCTCCGGTGACAGACGATGAGATATGGCGGGCTCTTACTGATATTGATGATACAAAAGCCCCCGGCATCGATGGCTACAACGCCAAATTCTTCAAGACCAGTTGGCCTATTATAAAATCCGACGTGGTTGAGGCAGTGAAGGATTTTTTCGTCAAAGAGAGAATGTATAAGGCGATCAACTGTACTTTGGTCACATTGATACCAAAGACTCAGAATGCAACCTTTATGAAAGCCATGCGGCCTATATCCTGCTGTACTACAATATATAAACTCATTTCGAAGATACTCACTAAACGTTTGAGCCTTGTGATAAATTCCGTGGTGGATGGAAGCCAATCGGCATTCTTACCGGGCCGAGTTATACAAGATAATATCCTAATGGCACAAGAACTAGTTCGTGGGTATACAAGGAAGGGAGTATCACCCCGTTGCATGTTACAAATGGATTTGCAGAAGGCTTATGATACCGTGGAATGGGGAGCGCTGGAGGAAATATTACTTGAGCTAAACTTTCCAGCGCAATTTGTTCGCTGGGTGATGATTTGTGTGCGAACCGTCTCATACCGGTACTCTATAAACGGCACGCCTAGCAGGTTACTAGAGGCAAGACGCGGCCTCCGACAAGGTGACCCCATATCGCCTCTTCTTTTTGTTCTCATCATGGAGTATCTCCATCGGAAATTACAGAAATTAAAGCTGGAACCCAATTTTAATTTCCATCCCAAATGTGAAAGAATTGACTTGATAAACTTATGCTTTGCGGATGATCTCTTGCTTTTCTGTAGAGGTGATGAAGGATCCGTGCGACTATTGGTGCGAGAATTTGATGAATTCTCTCAATCCACCGGCCTGAAGGCAAATATTGCAAAGTGTAAGCTTTACTTTGGGGGAGTGGGGGCTCAGGAACGGGCATCCATAGTGGAACGGACAGGTTTTGATATTGGACAGTTGCCGTTTAAGTACCTTGGGGTACCATTGGTCGCTAGGAAGCTCACCATAAATATGTGCCAGCCGCTAGTGGAGAAAATCATAGTGCGAATCAAGCATTGGGCTTCCAGAATGCTTAGTTACGCGGGCAGATTGCAATTAATAAAAAGTGTGCTTTTTGCTATCACAAATTACTGGCTCCAAGTTTTTCCCATGCCGAAGAAAGTCCTCCAACATATTGAAAGTATATGCCGCAGCTATCTTTGGAGTGGAAAGGAAGAAATCACAAAGAAGGCCCCGATAGCGTGGGATAGACTTTGTGACCCCAAAAAGGCTGGGGGATTAGATATCACTGACCTTACTGTCTGGAATAAAGCGAACTTGCTAAAGCTTCTGTGGAATCTTACCGAAAAGGCGGACAAGCTCTGGGTAAGATGGATTCACGCGTATTATATAAAAGGAGAAGAGGTAATGACCTATGTGCCAACAACAACATGCTCGTGGTTCCTTCGCAGCATGCTGAAATTGCGTGACCATCTGGATACTAGCCAAATCTGGGGCGGAGGGCGCAATCAGCCAAAGTTTCGCACTCGTGATATTTATTACGAATTGCGTGGGAACAAACAACCGGTAGAGTGGCGTAAGCTTTTTTATTCGAACTGGGCAAGACCGAGAGCCAAGTTTATACTCTGGCTTTGCTTACATGATCGGCTCTTCACCAAAGACCGGCTTGCTCGTTTTGGAATTCCGAATGATGCCCGCTGCATGTTCTGTCAGCATGCTGAGACGGCACCACATCTCTTCTTTGAATGCGAGTTCTCTGGCCGTTTGTGGAGGGATATCATGCAATGGTTGCGCATCCCATGCACGGCTGGAAAAGTGATGCGATGGATCGTAGCCAATACAAGGGGCGAAACAAAGAAGGCGCGAACTATCAAGATTGCAGCGGCTGAGACCGTATATGCGATTTGGCTACAAAGAAACCAAATGATTTTTAGCAACAATGGGGTACTGGCCGCAAGCCTCCTCCCCCGGCTGAAAGAAACGATCACAGTGAGGTGTGATTTGTGTAAACAATTGCGAGATGTTGCCCGCAATCTAATGGTGCGACCTTGATGAGGAGGCGGGGATTGTAAGGCAGGCCACACGGCAGGCTGCTGCTCGGGACTGTTTCTGTGCGCCTCGTTTAGTTTTGCTGTAGTCGGGTATTTGTGTTTTGATACCTTTTCCCGTTTATTTGTTCATGTGGGTGGTTTGTAACTTAGTAGAGAGATCAGAGGTTTTGGTCACGCCTGGATCATGGGATCGGCGTTTTTCTTGTACTTGACTTGTTTTTTTGGATTTATAAAGTGCTATACGTTCCAAAAAAAAAAAATTAATTCCAAATCAATTATAATCCATCAATCACAATTAATTCCAAATCAATTGCGATTCCATCTTCAAGGATATTCGGATAAGCTGAATCACCACATAGTGTGACCCATAGGGCCTCATTGTATTAAGCAAGTCCTAGACTAGGAAAAATGGAATTCCTAGACGGTTCCATTTGCAATATTAATACATGAGGACGTTTGAGAGGTTTCTCAAAGCAAACCCTTTCGTTGCGAAGTCTGTTGCGCTCAACGCGGCGATGGTAACGTCCTTTCATCTGACTGACACGAATGTATCTAGGATCGATGAATTGTCTATCCCAATAATACATCCACGGGCGTCTTCAGTGAGTTGCATGGTGAATCCAATATCTATTATGACCATCATAATAATATTGATACGCTGGTAAGTGGTTTTACCAATCACAACTATGAACGACTATGAGCAGTGCTCTCCTGTGCTACACATGAGAGATGAATCCTTCACAGAATCACTTATCATCCCCATTTGTATGTAGCCATAATCATGGATCGTGTCTTAGGTCAACTGCTTATTCAGAGCTGACATCGACGGATCCACCAAGGATATGGGGCAACAAATGTGATGATAAAGTCCTGTAAGTCCAAAGGACGACTGGCATCACTTCGACAACTTACCGGTTCCCACAGACACTTCGGTGTAGAGTATACATCGATGGGAGTGTCCGATGGGTACTTCCATTGTTCGGTAATCATCCTTCGAACAACTATGTGCAATTATGGGAATGTTTCTTGATTATCCAACAATCCGTTCCGTGACCGTGGGATCGGCTCACACTTGCTCCAACAAGTATAACCTCCACGCATACTAGTCTCAGCTGGTTCATTCAGACCCCTACATCCGAGATGAACCTCGACTAGGGAGAGTTTGGGATAGATGATAACTCACATAGCTCCCACTATCTGTGTGATCGGTCATCTATCCGAGGGGACATGTTTAATATCGATGTAAAACACCAGGATTTTTTTTATTATTCCTAAATTGGCTTTAAGGTATATAATTACAGAATTCGTTTTTGAAGTCATAGAGTTCTCTCTGTCCTAGTGGATTGGTTGGTGGCTAATGTTCTGGAGGTTGTGGGTTCGAACCTGTCCATGAGCTTTTGGAATTCTTTTTCTTTTTAAACTTATTTCTTTCTTCTGGCCTTTAGTATATAAGCATATCAGGTTTTAGTTTTTTCTTTTCATCTTCCGTCTTAGCCAAAAGCTGGGTAAGTTCTCACCTTCTCTTTCGTTTTCTTTTTTTTCTTGTTTTATATCTTGCTTTCCGCCTTCGATCGTTTTACTACGGTATACTTTAATCTTGGAATGTTAAACCGAGCTGTTAAGGGGTGGTTTTGGACTGAGATTGACCTGTCAGGGTGTTGCGTTGGGAGGGATGTGTGAAAAAACGGATAAAGAAACTTGCATGAATCGCATCTATCGATCTCTAATATTGAGCGTTTCTGGACTATTTTGGATTCGTATGGACGGAGGGGGTTGTTTAGTTGTGATTTGTGAACTCCGGGATGGATCTTGGGTGTCTGAAATCCGGCGTGGTTTGCTGTAGAAACTCTGTTTTACGCGCAGTGACTAATTTGAGTTTCCAGAAAACTTAAAGGACTTGTGTTGTAAATTTGGTGATTGACAGGGGGTGGGTTTTGAATGAACTATTACAGAATCTGTTTGTTACTTAAAGCAACCGAGTGTAGATGAGTTGGTTTGTATCACTGGGGTTTAACAAAGAGGTTCTGGGTTCAAATCTCAACAGGCGCTGTTTTCTAATTATTTTTGTTCCAACCTTTTCTCTTAGCTTTTTGGTTAGTGATTCTTTTCTTACTCTTGTTAGGTGCTCCAGATTGTGTTAAGGAGAGTTAGAGCTTCCGCGTATACCCTTAAAGCTTCGTGTTCGCTCTTTTTGAGGTAAGGGGGATTCTTGTCACTTTTGCTTTCATTTTGAAATTACTAAATGTCGTGATATTTTGCAAACTACCGATAATATATCAAGATATGGGACTTGGTGTAATTATCTGTTTCCACTGAGGATCAAGTATGTGAATTCCCAAACTGTATTTTTGTTGTGTGTAAAGATTTGTTTTGTGAAAAAGCATGGTTTAATTGTATGTTTGACAATGTGCTCATCGGTATGCCTATGAATTGTATGAATTGTTTG
Source organism: Plantago ovata (assembly GCA_028274465.1). Taxonomy (NCBI): domain Eukaryota; kingdom Viridiplantae; phylum Streptophyta; class Magnoliopsida; order Lamiales; family Plantaginaceae; genus Plantago; species Plantago ovata. The sequence goes on from CM051458.1 coordinate 11,476,233, forward strand.
ACCCTTTCGAGGGGATTGTCGTGCTTTGGAGATCTCCCATTGTTTTGTCATCGTATCGTATCGTATTGTTTTGTGTGAAAGCCGGCACGGTGTGCCACCACTGTATGTGTGGCCATAGTGTATTGTCTGATTGAGATACTATTTCGTATACGTTATACCATGCTAAACATTTCGAATGTGTGTGTGACAATTATATTTTGAACATGTGCTTGATCCGGTAAAAGTGCCAGGAACTCACCCTTACACATTTTTTCCCAGAGAAGCAGGTTCATCAAAAGATCACTTAAGGAAGGTCGCTTCGAAGTTAGAGTTTGCTTTCGTAGGAGTTTCCCCTTTTTGTCAAGACTTTGTTTTAGTAGTTCTGTTGAGTTTACAGATTCGTAGTTTGTTTGAGACTTTGTACTTTTGGGATTAGATTGCTCTGATATTTACTCTTGGACACAACTTCTTTTAAAAGTTTACATTTTCAAAATGTTATGTTATGTTTTGTTGAGACTTCGTGTTGGCGTAAGACCATCTTACGATACACGGTCGGTCGCGTCTTTTGAAAATCGTTAAAAATCGTATTTTGGTTTTGGGGCGTGACAAAAGTGGTATCAGAGCCAGGTTTCAATCTGTTAGTAGTGTGTCCTTAATTATTTTGGAAGTCTAGTGCCTTTTAGGATTCGAAATCTCTTGTAGGATTAGTTCTTAGTTCTTGTCTGAGAGTTTTCGTCTGTGCGTAGAACCTTTAAGTTCTGTTCTATTCTTATTCCGTTAAGTGAACCTTTTCAACAGTGCGAAAATGGTTGGGCGTAAAAAGAAAGGCAGAGGTGGAGGCAACGCAGGCCCAAGTGGTAGTCGCCTTGGATTCGAACAGGAGGAAGAGGAAATGACTCGTCGATCTCCATCACCACCTCCGCGACAGGATGATGCTGCTAGGGCACTGAATGCGGTGGCAACCTTGTTGGAGCAACAACAACAATTGTTGGTACAGAAACAGTCCTCAGTTTCTTGCTTTGAGAGGTTTCAGAAGACTCATTATCCAGAGTTTGATGGTGGTTCAAATCCACTTAAGGCCGAAAAATGGATCACCGGAATCGAGGAAAGGTTTCGGGCATTGGAATTTCCGGAGGAAGTTTGGTTGAGGGTCACTATCCCTCATTTTACTGGGAATGCTAAGTTCTGGTGGGATGCAACGAAGATTACTCAGGAGAGTGCAGTCAACCCAACGACTTGGAGTCACTTCAAGGAGCTTTTTCTTCAGCAGTACTTTCCCGAGTCCACTAAGTTAGAGCTACAACTTCAGTTTCTTAAGCTGGAGCAGGGTGATATGAGCGTATTGGATTTGGTGGATAAGTTCCATGAGTTGGGACGTTTCTCCCCAGCTTACCTAGCATCTGAAAGCAGCAAAGTCACCTTGTTCTGCAATTGCTTGAGGGAGGATATTCGTATGAGTGTGGTTCCTCATATGGATAAGTTTTTGGTTGATGCTGTGGAGAGGGCAAAGGTGGTAGAGAGGGCATTGCCAAAGAATCGTCAACCAAAGAAGGATCTTAAGAGGCAAAGGGAGTTTCAGATGATGATTACTCAAGGAGCAACAAGGGAACAGGGAGTGATGAAAATCGACAAGCTGTAAGGTTTTGTGATATTTGCCAAAGAAGACACCCTGGTGAATGCTATTGGAAGACTAAAGGTTGTTTTTCATGTGGGAGTAAAAACCACCTTGTGAAGAATTGCCCAACTAACAAGCAAGGGAAACCACCGGCAATCGCAGGACGAGACGTAGGACAAAAAAGGGGTAACGGAAGAGTGTTCGTATTAACCGGAAGTGAAATACCCACCAACAATGACTCCAAGGAAGGTGCGTATTTTTGAATATTTGCAAGTTTCGAGGACGAAACTTTATTTAAGGGGGGAAGGATGTAAAACACCAGGATTTTTTTTATTATTCCTAAATTGGCTTTAAGGTATATAATTATAGAATTCGTTTTTGAAGTCATAGAGTTCTCTCTGTCCTAGTGGATTGGTTGGTGGCTAATGTTCTGGAGGTTGTGGGTTCGAACCTGTCCATGAGCTTTTGGAATTCTTTTTCTTTTTAAACTTATTTCTTTCTTCTGGCCTTTAGTATATAAGCATATTAGGTTTTAGTTTTTTCTTTTCATCTGCCGTCTTAGCCAAAAGCTGGGTAAGTTCTCACCTTCTCTTTCGTTTTCTTTTTTTTTCTTGTTTTATATCTTGCTTTCCGCCTTCGATCGTTTTACTACGGTATACTTTAATCTTGGAATGTTAAACCGAGCTGTTAAGGGGTGGTTTTGGACTGAGATTGACCTGTTAGGGTGTTTCGTTGGGAGGGATGTGTGTTGAAACAGGAGATTTAAAAACGAATAAAGAAACTTGCATGAATCGCATCTATCGATCTCTAATATTGAGCGTTTCTGGACTATTTTGGATTCGTATGGACGGAGGGGGTTGTTTAGTTGTGATTTGTGAACTCCGGGATGGATCTTGGGTGTCTGAAATCCGGCGTGGTTTGCTGTAGAAACTCTGTTTTACGCGCAGTGACTGATTTGAGTTTCCAGAAAACTTAAGGGACTTGTGTTGTAAATTTGTTGATTGACAGGGGGTGGGTTTTGAATGAACTATTACAGAATCTGTTTGTTACTTAATGCAACCGAGTGTAGATGAGTTGGTTTGTATCATTGGGGTTTAACAAAGAGGTTCTGGGTTCAAATCTCAACAGGTGCTGTTTTCTAATTATTTTTGTTCCAACCTTTTCTCTTAGCTTTTTGTTTAGTGATTCTTTTCTTACTCTTGTTAGGTGCTCTAGATTGTGTTAAGGAGAGTTAGAGCTTCCGCGTATACCCTTAAAGCTTCGTGTTCGCTCTTTTTGAGGTAAGGGGGATTCTTGTCACTTTTGCTTTCATTTTGAAATTACTAAATGTCGTGATATTTTGCAAACTACCGATAATATATCAAGATATGGGACTTGGTGTAATTATCTTTTTCCACTGAGGATCAAGTATGTGAATTCCCAAACTGTATTTTTGTTGTGTGTAAAGATTTGTTTTGTGAAAACGCATGGTTTAATTGTATGTTTGACAATGTGCTCATCGGTATGCCTATGAATTGTATGAATTGTTTGACCCTTTCGAGGGGATTGTCGTGCTTTGGAGATCTCCCATTGTTTTGTCATCGTATCGTATCGTATTGTTTTGTGTGAAAGCCGGCACGGTGTGCCACCACTGTATGTGTGGCCATAGTGTATTGTCTGATTGAGCTACTATTTCGTATACGTTATACCATGCTAAACATTTCGAATGTGTGTGTGACAATTATATTTTGAACATGTGCTTGATCCGGTAAAAGTGCCAGGAACTCACCCTTACACATTTTTCCCCAGAGAAGAAGGTTCATCAAAAGATCACTTAAGGAAGGTCGCTTCGAAGTTAGAGTTTGCTTTCGTAGGAGTTTCCCCTTTTTGTCAAGACTTTGTTTTAGTAGTTCTGTTGAGTTTACAGATTCGTAGTTTGTTTGAGACTTTGTACTTTTGGGATTAGATTGCTCTGATATTTACTCTTGGACACAACTTCTTTTAAAAGTTTACATTTTCAAAATGTTATGTTATGTTTTTGTTGAGACTTCGTGTTGGCGTAAGACCATCTTACGATACACGGTCGGTCGCGTCTTTTGAAAATCGTTAAAAATCGTATTTTGGTTTTGGGGCGTGACAATCAATACAGACAGGAATAGAGACATGACATGCTATATGCCTGGTGTAATATAAATATGAAAGCGATACTCAATAGTCAAACAAGAAACATATATTATATTACGTTGACCTGTGTAATAGTACATATATGCCCTTTATAAGGGCTGCATGCCCTTAATAACGACTGTCTCTAGGACATATACACTATCAATCTCCCACTTGGACTAGAGCCAGTCACCTTTATGCCTAATACCCATATTAGCATAATGTCTTAATTGGACATCCACTGATAAGACCTTGGTGAAAGGATCTGCCACGTTGTCCGTGGTAGAGACACGTTCTATACTAACTACTCCTCTATCAATAATCTCACGTATAACGTGATACTTTCTAAGTACATGTTTGTTCTTGTTTGTAGATCTAGGCTCCTTAGCTTGAGCGACGTCGCCCGTATTGTCACAATAAATCGTTATTGGACTAGGAGCAGGAACAATCCTCAATTCCTTCAAGAACTCTGAAATCCAGACAACTTCTTTCGATGCTTCTGATTCAGCAATGTACTCGACTTCTGTGGATGAGTCAGCAACCGTGGCTTGCTTAGAACTCTTCCAACAGATAGCTCCTCCGTTCAATTTGAATACGTATCCTGTCTGTGACTTAAAGTCATCAGGATCTGATTCAAATCCAGCGTCGACATAACCAGACATCTTTAATTCTGGTTCTCCACCAAACACCAAGAACATCTCTTTAGTCCGTCGAAGGTACTTAAGAATATTCTTTACAGCAGTCCAGTGAGGTACTCCTGGATTCTGTTGGTGTCGACAAGTGACACTAAGCGCATATGCCACATCGGGCCTTGTGCAATTCATTGCATACATTATAGACCCTACTGTCGAAGCATAGGGCACACGACTCATTGCATTTCTTTCTTCATCAGTTTTAGGACTATCCTTAACTGATAAGACAATCCCATGCCTAGCTGGGAGAAAGCCTCTCTTTGAGTCATCCATCTTATAACGCTTCAGTATTTTGTCGATGTAGGTGGACTGTGTCAATCCTAACATCCTCTTGGATCTATCTCTACAGATCTTGATCCCTAGGATGTAATTCACTTCACCCAAGTCCTTCATTGAGAAGGTACTTGATAACCAAACTTTAGTCTCTTCTAGCATAGAGACATTGTTTCCCATGATCAAAATGTCATCAACATAGATGATCATGAAAACGACTCCCTTGTCACTGTGCCTAGTGTAGACACAGGGATCTTCCTTGCTTCTGACGAAGTCAAATGATTTGACAGCTTCATCAAAGCGGATATTCCAGCTCCTAGACGCTCGCTTTAGCCCATAGATGGATCTCTGTAATTTGCATACAACAGTTGGCCTGGTTTTACTAATAAAACCTTCCGGATGTACCATATAGACATCTTCCTCAAGGTTGCCATTGAGGAAGGCAGTCTTTACATCCATCTGCCAGATCTCATAATCATAGTAGGCAGCTATCGCAAGTAGAATTCGAATGGACTTCAATTTTGCTACCGGTGAAAAGGTTTCATCGTAATCGATGCCATACCTTTGCGTGTAGCCTTTCGCCACAAGTCTAGCCTTGTGCGTTTGTACCTTGCCATCGGCATCTGTCTTTCGTTTAAAGACCCATTTGCACCCAATAGGTCTAACCCCTTGGGGCAAGTCTACCAAGTTCCAAACTTGGTTCAGGTACATGGAGTCCATTTCCAATTCCATGGCCTCTTGCCATTTGTCTGAGTCAATATTAATTATTGCCTCTTTGTAGGTCTCGGGATCTTCCCGATCTGATAAGCCGACATCAAGTTCACTGATGTCTTCTATCATAAGGCTTTGCTTATGAGGTCCTTTTAGGATCCTCTTCGACCTACGGAGCTCGAATGGTTCTGGTGCTTTTCTTTTCTGGCTTCGTGTAACACGAACATTATCAGTGGGCACTGATGCAGCTGGTCGCGCCCCGCGACCCTGTTCCCTTACGGGAGGCTGCTCTTATGCAACTTGTTGCACAGGTTGGTTGACAACGGGTTCTATTGGTGTGGTTTCAATTGTTGATCTAATCATAGGACTCCCACTGACTATGACATGCCTAGCAAGTGTCATATCATTACCCTTGTCTGTTTCGAAAGCTCCCACTGAACTTGAGTCCAAATCAGAAGATTTAGAGAACTCATGTTCGTGCGTGTCAAAGTCTTGAATTTCTTCAAGTTCTATCATGTCATCTAACCTCTCTTCTTCGAGGTATTCTTCTTCTAAAAACTTGACGTTTCTAGATACTATCACCTTGTGATCTTCATCATGATAGAATTCATAGCCTCTCGTCTGACGAGGATAGCCTATGAAATATACTTTGACACCCTTGGCATCTAACTTATCAGTGAGCATCAGTTTGACTATCGCAGGACATCCCCAAGGTCTAAGATAGCCTATTGAGGGCTTCTTTCCTTTCCATAACTCATAAGGAGTTTTGTTCACTGATTTAGATGGTACACGGTTCAAAATGTAGATTGCAGTTTGTAGTGCATATCCCCATAGATATTTTGGAAGAGTCGAGAATCCAATCATTGATCTCACCATGTCTAACAGGGTTCGATTCCTTCTCTCAGACACACCATTTAATTGTGGTGTTCCAGGAGGGGTCCATTGCGATTGAATTCTATTTTCCTTCAAGTAGTTGATAAATTCTTCACTAAGGTATTCACCTCCTCGATCTGATCGAAGAGTGACTATCCTTAGGTTCAATTCATTCTCGACCTCATTCCTAAACTCCTTGAATTTCCCAAAGGTCTCGGATTTATTCTTCATAAGATAAATATATCCATACCTTGAGAAATCGTCACTAAATATAACGAAGTAAGGATAACCCCCACGCGCATGGACTTTAAAGGGTCCACATACATCGGTATGTATGAGCTCTAAGCAGCGAGTGGCACGAACACCTTGTCCAACAAAAGGTTTGTTCGTCATCTTACCCTTAACACATGATTCGCATGTACCATATGATTCAAAATCAAATGGTTCTAAGTAGTCCAACTTCCTTAGTCTTTGAATCCGTGTTTCATTGATATGGCCTAGCCGACAGTGCCATAGATAAGATGGATTATTCTTCCTACTTGAAGACGGTTGTTTGTTATGTATTTGAAATAAAGGTAGACTACTTTGCAAAATATATAAACCATTCACTAAGCGAGCCTTTCCATAATACTGGTCATTTAATGAAAAATAACAAGTATTATTAGAAAATAGAAAGGAAAAACCCAAATTGTCCAACAATGGAATGGAAATAATATTTCTGACAATGGATGGAACAAAATAAATGTTATCAAGTTCTAAACATTGTCCTGAAGGTAAATCTATCTTGCAGCGTCCAACGCGTTTGGCTTCAACTGGATTGTCGTTCCCAACATGCAAGTCGATTTCACCTTGCTTGACTAGCCTGTGATCAATTAGCCCCTGCACATTATTGCAAATGTGCGAGCCACAGGTTGTATCTAATACCCAACCATTGGAGTCAAAAGTAGTCATGTTCATTTCAATAACAAACATACCTGGGCTAGAAGCTGGTGGCTTCTTAGCTTGATCTGACCTCAGCTTAGGGCAATCTTTCTTCCAATGTCCTTTCTGCTTACAGAAAAGACATTCATCTGTGCGTACCGTTCCGCTTCTCTTGAACTTCCTTTTCTGGTTCGAGTCATCTGACTGACTCGAATGTATCTAGGATCGATGAAGTGTCTATCCCAATAATACATCCATGGGCGTCTTCAGTGAGTTTCATGGTGAATCCAATATCTATTATGACCATCATAATAATATTGATACGCTGGTCAGCGGTTTTACCAATCACAACTATGAACGACTATGAGCAGTGCTCTCCTGTGCTACACATGAGAGATGAATCCTTCACATAATCACTTATCATCCCCATTTGTATGTAGCCATAATCCTGGATCGTGTCTTAGGTCAAATGCTTATTCAGAGCTGACATCGACGGGTCCACCAAGGATATGGGGCAACAAATGTGATGATAAAGTCCTGTAAGTCCAAAGGACGACTGGCATCACTTCGACAACTTACCGGTTCCCATAGACACTTCGGTGTAGAGTATACATCGATGGGAGTGTCCGGTGGGTACTTCCATTGTTCGATAATCATCCTTCGAACAACTATGCGCAGTTATGAGAACGTTTCTTGATTGTCCAATAATCCGTTCCGTGGCCGTGGGATCGGCTCACACTTGCTCCAACAAGTATAACCTCCACGCATACTAGTCTCAACTGGTTCATTCAGACCCCTACATCCGAGATGAACCTCGACTAGGGAGAGTTTGGGATAGATGATAACTCACATAGCTCCCACTATCTGTGTGATCGGTCATCTATCCGAGGGGACATGTTTAATATCAATACAGACAGGAATAGAGACATGACATGTTGTATGCCTGGTGTAATATAAATATGAAAGCGATACTCAATAGTCAAACAACAAACATATATTATATTACGTTGACCTGTGTAATAGTACATATATGCCCTTTATAAGGGTTGCATGCCCTTAATAAAGACTGTCTCTAGGACATATACACTATCACTTCTAGCAGCATTCTTTGCAGCACTTGCATCTTCAGATGGATGTTTGATCCTTTTAGTAGCAGGCCTACCTGGTTGTCTTTTGACAATTGGAGGCAAGCATTGTTCCCCTGTCAAATCTTGTGGCCAGAACTGGTGTGATGGAACAGGCCCAATGACCATGTCATATGTTCTTTTAAAGGCAGCCTTGGTGTGGTTCTCTGAGATGAATTCCTCAGGTGGAAGTCTCATGTAGGTAAAGACACAGCAAGCATGCCTACATGGTAAACCAGAAACATCCCACCTCCTACAATCACAAGACCTACTATCCAAATCCACTACAAACTTGTAATTGTAATCTTGAACCTCATATGTTGATGTCCCAGTTTCAGTCACCAATCTACACCTCCCACTCTTCTCTAGTTGTTCATTGAGTTTATCTAAGATCCTAGGCATCAACACAGCTGTTATCCTTTTCTCCTTCTTCCTCCTTATAGCAATCCTCCTCATTATTTGTTCCCTAAGTCCCTCCATTATATTTAAGACAGAATACCCTCTAACACCCTCAATCAAAAAATTGAATGACTCACTCATATTATTTGTAACATGATCAACCTTAACATGTATGTCATATGCATGTCTTGCCCAGAATCCTAGGGGTATATTGATCATATACTCATATGCAGCAGGGGAGGACTCTCTCATTTTGGTCATTGCCTTTTAACACAACAAATAGCATGTGTAAGAGTGCATTACAGTACAGTAAGAAGCATACATATAAGACACTATGTTTAAGGGTAAAGAATGCACCTTGTTGAAGCCATAATAAGTATAGGCAGTTGAAGCTTGCCAAAACAGTTTTCTGAGCTCCAAACCACTCCACTTGAGCTTGAAGTTGTCGTAAATGTGCTTGGCACATTTCCTATTCACCACAGAAGGTGCCAATTCTTCAATTGCAGGAACAAAACCCTACAAACACAAGTGAATTAAGTAGTTAAATATAGGACAGTGTACAAGTAAATGAAATAAAGTAAATGAGTAAGTCATACCTTCTACCTATCACCCATAAAATGCCAAGGCTTGTGTTCACCATCCCAGGGGCCAACAAAGTTCTCTAAACACTTCAAGAAAAAGCCCCAAGATTCTTTATTCTCTGTCTCCACAATGGCAAATGCAAGGGGGAAGATTCCACAGTTTGCATCAGTGCCAACTGCACTTAGGAGAACACCTCCATACTTGCCTCATAGATGGCACCCATCAAAGAAGAGAAAGGGTGCACATCCTGCTAGAAAAACCCTTCTCAAACCATCCAATCCAACAAAGAACCTTTTAAATACATGAGGTCTCTCAACAGGCTCACCAATCAACTCATCATCATCTTCTTCCCCTTCATTATTTTCTTCAATCTGCAGTTCTACAATACTATCAGGATTTCTCCTTAAGACCATCTCCTTGTACTTTGGCAGTAATAGGAAAGCTTCCATAGGATCCCCACCAAGTATTGCCAATGCCTTTTCCCTAGCTCTATACATTCTCATGTATGTAACATTGACAGTGAGATCAGTTATGGCCCACTCTTGCAACTCTTTTGCAGTCTTGGATGGATTCTTTCTCAACTCATCCATGATCTTGGAGGCCAACCACTTGTAATCTGCCTCATGGTAGTCATTCTTCCTAACACACCTATGAGCACCATGGTATGTCTTGATCATAAATGTTTACCCATCAGCCAACACACTTGCATGTATCCTCCATTTACACCCCTTTCCCTCACAGAATGCAGTATACCTATCAAGGTTATTTTTCTCCTTTTTCAATTTAAACCCCACCTTTAAAACATAGTCTTTCAACTTATTCCTCAACTCTGCAACACTACCAAAAGTATCCCCAACCTTAAAATCTCTATCAGTCACCTCAGCATTAACATCAAACTCGTCACCTATCCACACCTTGTCACTGTACTCTTCAGCCTCCATTGATTCATATCCATCTTCCACATCTGAGTTCTCATTCTCCTCATTACCACTTCCAGTTTCATGCCTATCTGCATTCTCTTCATTGTGCTCCACACCATCACCACTTCCAGTCTCATCCACACCATCACCACTTACAGTTTCAACTCCCTGCCCATTGTTTTCATCATTCTCTACCTGATCTCCATCTCCAGTCTCATCCACATCATCACCAGTAGGCTTATGTCTAACAAACTCCATCTCTTCATCCTCAGATTCATGTTGGTATGTGAACTGTGGCTCATCATCTTCCCAATCAAATGGTTCATATGGTTCATATGTTTCACCATTGTTCTGCACCCCCTCACCCTCATTTTGAACTCCCTCGCCCTCATTCTGAACCCCCTCACCCTCATTCTGATCTCCATCACCCTCATTCTGCACCCCCTCACCCTCTTTTGGTACTCCCTCACCCTCATTCTGCACCCCCTCACCATTGTTCTCTACATGCTCCTCCATGACTACATCATCATCATTATCATGCCAATATTCAACAATTGGAGAATCATGCACACCAGATCCCTCCCCATACTCTCTGTTTGATGTGGCTTGAGTTTTAGTTGGAGTTGCATCCATGAAGTTGCTCCCAAACCAATCCTTCATGATGTTCTCAAAGTTAGCCATGTCTACAGCTGGTGGAGTTTGAAGGGTTCTGTTTAGAGTTTCAAATATTGGTTGAGGAATGTATGTTGTTCTTGGAGTGGTTGGATCTTGTGTTTCTTGTGTGTTAGTTGGGGGTGGAGGTGTTTGTGGTGTATGAGGGATGTCAGGCTCTGTTTCATGTTGTGGAGAGTCTCTTTTGGGGGGTGGAGAGTCAGGTATCTCTGTATCTTGTGGTTCAGTCACCACTTCATCTTGTTCATCTGTCAGATCAACAAAAATGGGGGGCTTTGTGGTTTTTGGTTGTGTTTTTGGAGGATCAGTCCTTTTGCATCTTCTCTTCCAATACCTCCTTGATCTTTCATGAGGGATTGGTCCAGTTTGTGCTTTAGGGGGGGGGGGGGTACATATGACTTATCAGTTGCATGAACAACATTTTCAGGATTAAACATGGCTTCAATCCTATCACTTATATCTACCTCATTGCCAGAAGGATCAAGCACCTTCATGGGAATGGGTGTCGCCATTTCCACATACAACTCAACTTCCATAAACTCCTTACTTCTATCAAACATCTCCCTAACATCATCATCATCCTTAACATCAATCCTAGCACCTTCACTCCCTACTATAGCATGCATCAAATAAACCATATTTTTTGAAAGATGAAACAGTTCTTCTAACCTCAAGAATTTCTCAATTTTCTTCTTCACAACACTGTAAAGGTCAGAAAATTGATACCTTTTCGAGTCGACTTTTGTAAGAGTTTCCTGCTCCCCTTCATAATGCAACCTAATATTATACCTTCCACCCATCTTTAACATGAAAGAAAAAAATATATTAAAAAATCATCAAAAAACATAGACAGACTAACCTAGGGTTTCTGCACATTCCATAATTCGATAATGTAACTAAAAAACGATCATATACAACAACATAAAACATCAAAATTGAGGTTTATAAGCCCAGAAAATACCTTTTGTCGATGGGTGTAATTGATCGACTAACTCCGTTTAAAGCCCCAGACGAAGCTTCCGCAACAGAAATTGTGAACAATACGGGGATGACGAGTTAAATGAACCAAAAATCGAGCTATTTTGATGCAAAATGAGATGAAAATAGATGGAGGGAAATTGACGAGAACAGAGCACAAAAGGGGTGGTGGGACGGTTGAGCTGCGTAAAATGGTGTGGGTATTGATGAAGATAGGTTAAAAGGGGGTAAAAAGCATTTTATTTACATAAGGCCGCGTTTGGATGGCCAGTTATTGCCCAATGGCATTTTTGTAAATTATACACAGTCAACGCCAATTGTCCCTAAAATGTAATTGATTGAGTAATAAGGACAATTTTGAAATTAGGCATCATAAGAGGGTACTAATCAGGCATTTTCTCTAAGAAGAAATTATAGTTTTCACCCGGAAGTTGGAACAAATTTTGCATGCTAAAAGTTTAAGAAAAAGAGAAAAAATATAGAGAATGATATCATTTGAATGAATAGAGAAGGAAGTACCGGCAGTAGAAGGTAACAAGTAAAGCAGACTGAGAATTATGTTGGTTTGCCACATGTCATGCATCCTGGCCGTTCTTTTCTTAAAACAGCCGATAGAACACAAGACCCTCCGGACCCGCCAATTGCCACAATTCTAATCATAGACTAGCTGATGGAAATGTAGGAGTTCTAGTCTTTCTTGGTCTTGCTAACTACTCAAACGTTAGAGCGCGCTTTTAGATAATATTAGTTCATCATAGAGCGTGCTTGAGCGTATTAGCCGATTTAAAACACATTTGACAGTACCACCACCAGTCCACCACCATCTACCTCCATTTTACTGCAAAACCCTAAACCCCCAAAATGCAAACCATAATCAAACACCTTCCCCCAAACCCCCAACCCCTCCCCGCCCACGCTTCTTCTCCCTATCCACCTCCATTCCCAAAAAGCAAACCCGCGTCCGTGACCATGGCTTCGACAACTACATGGAAATCGAGAAAAAAGTCCGCAAAATCCTCAAATTCCAAGAGCTCTTCTTCAACCCACCCACCACCACCATACCCGTCGCACGCCTCAACACACTCTCTCGCCGAATCGGCTTTAAGCAGCTCGAAGCCGGCCAGTTCATCCTCAAATTCCCCCACGTTTTTGACATCTTCGAACACCCGGTCCAGAGGATCCTCTATTGTCGTCTAGCTCGCAAGGCCCCGTTCCAAATTCAGCAGGAGAATGACGCGTTATTGCGACAGATACCCGAAGCGGTGACTCGGCTCAGGAAGCTCCTGATGCTGTCGAATACTGGTCAGGTTAGGGTAGAGCATGTTCGCACTGCTAGGAGGGAGTTTGGATTGCCTGACGATTTCGAGTATTCGGTTATTTTGAAACATCCTGATTATTTTAGGTTGTTTGATGCAGAGGAGACTAGGAATAAGTATATTGAGTTAGTAGTTGACAAGGGTGATAAAGATGATGATTGTGGTTTACGTGTTTGCGAAATTGAGAGAGTGAGGGAGTGGGAGTATAGGGAGAAAGGAGCTGATGCTGAGGATATTCGGTTTTCGTTTCTGGTGAATTTTCCGCCTGGGTTTAAGATTGGGAAGTATTATAGGATTGCGGTTTGGAAGTGGCAGAGGCTGCCGTACTGGTCGCCGTATGAGGATGTTTCAGGGTATGATTTGAGGTCATTGGAGGCGTAGAAGAGGATGGAGAAGAGGGGCGTGGCGATGATTCACGAGCTTTTGTCGCTGACGGTGGAGAAGAAGATGACGATGGAGAGGATTGCGCATTTTAGGATGGTGATGGATTTGCTGAAGAATATTAAGGAGTTCTTGTTGCAGCATCAGGGGATATTTTATATCTTGACGAGGGGGAATCAGGGGAAGTTGCATACGGTTTTCTTGAGGGAGGCGTATAGGAAGGGAGAGTTGGTTGAGCCGAATGAGCTGTATTTGGCTAGGAGGAAATTGGCTGCTTTGGTGTTGATTAGTCCGAGGAAGGCACAGTTGGATAAGGAGTTGGTGAGTTACAGTCGGGGTGGAGGGTTGGAGGATATGAAGATGAAGGGATTCGATAGAGGTGATGTGCATGATAGTTTAGAAGTTATGCGGCATGGTGAAGCGGATGGAGAGTTTTCAGATGAATCAGATGTGGTTGACGAGTCTGATGAGACTGGCGATGAGGATTCTTGCTCGAAGGAATGAATAAGCTGTTATAGGCTGGGGACTCATAAAAGCTCTTCTGAAGCAAATTATCAGCTTAATTGACTCGTAAGCCATTTAGCAATGCTTAAAAGGGTAATGTCACTTAAGCTGATCTTTTTTCTAGTGCATTATGGATGGAGTGCATAAAAGCCTACATGTGCTTATTTGAGATGGAGCAATCAGCATGCCTTAGCAGTTGTTTTTTTAATGGAAAATTCATCACTCAAACAAGGCATAACAAATCATTCTCATGCAAAGAGATGCCTTAGCATGCTTTTCTAGAACATTTCGCTATTGGTTATAGATAAAAGCACTCCAGGTGCTTTCATTGAATACGAGAACAAAGTTTCTTCGATGTGTTGACTGCACTAACGTGTGGTGGATTATTGAGATTTACCTGTAGATTGCTAGTAACGAATATAAGGGAAATATTGAGCTTTGGTATCTGTACTTGGAGTTCCACAGATCAAAGAGGACAAGCTGCAACGATATGAAGAAGGTACTTTTTAATCATCCATTGAAATACATTAAGATAGATGGAAAGGATAAAGATAATATTTTGCTAATTATTATGTGTAGTTCATATTTAACAGCGTACTTCCTCAGTCTTTTAGCTTGAATAAGTTATGCATTTTTTATTTTTTTTTGGTTGGTTGTTCATTTAAACCTTGTGCTTCATAGCTCCTCAGCCACTTGATCCATGTCCTCTTCATTTTCATTTTGTTATTCAATTCTGTCGATTTTTGCCTCATCCCTTTTTCATTGTCGACTCTTGTTGACAATCACCTTCCTTGTAGCCTCTGGCAATCTCTTCTTTCGCGAGTTCTGGAGCCTCCATACCACAAACAGCTACCTGAGAATAACACCTGTCACCAAGGCTGACCGAGTTCATGGGCATACCTATAACTGACCGGGGCACCAAAGTACACACTCCATTATTATTTCTTAATTATTTATTGCTCATAATATAATTAACCTCGAGTGTACTAATTATTTAATTAGCTCCTATGTGATGGAGAGCAGTATATGCAACCCATGGTTGAAAAAAGATCATACACTATAACAAGATCCGGGTTTAAAGTGGTAGCTATCTCTGAGATGGCGGTATATGCAGTTTGGAAGGTCTCGTGGAGGGGAGGGTAAATTAAGATGGGACAACATTCTCTGTGGTGTGCAAATTGCAGAGGCAGTTGATATGAGTGCAAATGGATTACAACAAGCACAATATTGCATAGTTGTTGAATCATGATGTTGATTGAGAAATTGATGAAGGTTTAGCAAAAGTATATGTGGAAGTATTTTTGTTTCAAGAATGTATTGGCTAGGTCTAGAAAATGGAATAAGTGACCATCAGCCGAAAACATTAGGATCTTCTAACTAGTACCACTAGGTTTCTTCATTGCTAGCTAGCAAGTGGAGGAAAGGGTCGTTTCGGTGGAGGAGATCGGGAACAGTAATTCATTCGGAAGAGTGGAGAACATGTTTGTAGGATCCCACACGGGTTTGGGACAGCAAGGAGAAGTCGTAAGCAAAAGAAGGGAAGTTATGGTTGAACTAGAAAATCTCCTATTGTGGAAGGGATCCTTAAAACACCAACAAGCAAAATTAACATGGATCAAGGAAGGAGATGCAAACACGAAATTTTTCCATGGAGCTTTGGCTAGAAGAGGTAGAGCTAAAGTTCTAAGGGGAATGAGAATCAAGGGCACTTGGCTTGAGGAGGTGAAGGAGGTGAGAGATGGAGTTTTTGAGTTCTTTGAAAAGCATTTTCGAAGGAGAGATGAAGACTCTTTTAGAATTCGGGGTCTTAGGGGTCCCTTTCTTTCGTGTAACTCAAGAGTGCTCTTGGAAATGCCTTTTAGTGAAAGAGAAATAAAAGAAGCGGTGTGGAGTTGTGGGAGTGATAAGAGTCCAGGGCCGGATGGGTTTGGGGGAGGCTTCTTCAAGTATTCTTGGAGTGTGGTTAAGGAGGATATTTGTAGACTTTTCTCCGAATTCTTCCACTCCGGAAAGCTATGCAAGGGCATTAATAGCACTTTTATCACCCCAATCCCAAAGAAGACAAATCCGGTAGATATTGGAGACTATAGGCCTATTTCCTTGGTGGGAAGCATCTACAAGATAGTGGCGAAAGTCTTGGCAACACGCTTGAGTAAGGTGTTGGAGGAAGTTATCTCCGAATACCAATCGGCCTTTGTAGGAAACCGGAACATTTTAGATGGGGTACTAGTGGCCAATGAGGTCTTGGATGAGGCAAAGAAGAGAAAGAAATCAACCTTTTTATTTAAGATTGATTTCGAGAAGGCTTACGATTCCGTGAGTTGGGAGACACTTTTTCATATGATGGAGTTTTTGGGGTTTGGGGAACGTTGGATCCGGTGGATTAAAGAGTGTGTGACAACGGTGTCAACCTCTATTCTTGTAAACGGATGTCCAACTAAGGAGTTCCATTTTCAAAGGGGTTTGAGACAAGGAGATCCCCTTTCTCCTTTCCTCTACTTGGTGATGGCGGAATGTCTTAGTAGAATGATCACGAAGGCATGCGAGGAGGAGGTGTTCAAACCGGTGATAGTAGGGAAGAACAAGATCCCTTGTTCCCTATTACAATTCGCGGACGACTCACTAATTCTTGGAGAGGCAAGTTTGGAAAACGTGGTGGCCATAAAAGGAATCTTGAGAAGTTTTGAATTGGTCTCGGGATTAAAGATCAATTTCCAAAAGAGTCATCTCATAGGGGTGGGGGTTCAAGAGGCTACTCTTGAATCGTGGGCTTCCATCCTCGGTTGTAAGGTTGAAGTTACACCCTTTACCTACTTGGGACTACCAATAGGGGGTTTAGCTAGAGAAAACCGGTTGTGGAAAGAGGTGAAAGGGAAATTCTCAAGGCGGTTGGGGCTCCTAGAAAACAAGTATCTATCTCTTGGAGGGAGAGTTGTGATCATTAATGCGGTGCTTGGAGCACTTCCGATCTACTATCTTTCTTTCTTCAAGGCACCGGTTGGCATTCTAAATGAGCTTAAGGGGTATCAAAGAAGATGTCTTTGGGGAGGGGATCTTGATAAAGAAAAGAGGAAGATAGCTTGGGTGGCTTGGAAGGAAGTGCGTAGACCAAAATCTAAGGGAGGTCTTGGAGTCAAAGACTTGACATCTTTTAATCTAGCACTCTTGGGAAGATGGGCTTGGATATTACTTCAAGGAGGAAATGAGCTTTGGGTAAAAGTGCTAGATTCAAAGTATGGTACTTGGAAGAGGAATGTGGATGTGGTAGCTAGAGGGAAAAGACAACCTAGATTTGGTCGGATTGGTGGAGAAATTTGGTGTGCTCCATAGGGGTGAAGGATTGGTTTGAAAAGGGTTGTAATAAGTTGGTGGGTGATGGTTCGAAAATGTCCTTTTGGGAAGATAGGTGGGGAGGGAGGGAGGGTGTGCTCAAGGATTTGTTTCCTAGGCTTTACAACTTGGACCGAAGGAAGGATTGCAAAGTAGGAGAAAGAGTAACTTGGAGGGAGGGTAGAGCCTCCTTTAAAGGAGAGTGGAGGAGAGAGTTCTTTGTTTGGGAACAAGAGGAAGAGGAGAGGTTAAAACACATTATAGAGACTTCTATTAAAGGGGAAGGCACGGAGGACTTGTGGAGATGGACAACGAGCAAGAATGGAGTCTACTCATCTAAAGAGGGTTATAGAATAGTACATGAGTTGGAGGAAAACCCGATTTTGGAAAGATGGGCAAAAGAAGTATGGTGCAAACCAGCTCCTTTAAAGGTGAATGCTTTTGTGTGGAAAGCTATTCAAGATAGGCTCCCCACAAAAGTTAACTTGGAAAGAAGAGGAGTAGCCATTTGTGAGATGGATCGTAAGTGCAAGTGGTGTGGAGGGGAGGATGAAACAACGTGGCATATTCTAGGAGGGTGTGACTTTGCAAAAAAGGTGTGGAGCATAATTTGCGAGTGGTTAAGAGTGGAGTATCCATTGAGAGTCTTTTGGAGAGTCTTGAAGCTCATGGAAGAAGCGCGCCTAGAGGGGTCGGAGAAGCTTGACAATTGATTTGGCACGCCACACATTGGAATCTTTGGCTAGCAAGAAATGGAGTGGTATTTACCGGGGAGGGCATTAATCCTTGGCAAGTGGTAGAGAAAGTGAAATTGAATAGTTGGGTTTGGTTGAAGGGGAAGAACAAGCTAAAGATCCATGACTCAATCGGATCTTGGTTCATGGAACCGTGTCTTTGTCTTTGATGGAGAAGGTGGAGGAGTCGACCAAGGAAACGGAAAGAGGAGTCGGTTGCGAGGTGTTCACTTTGTGTGCTAATGCTAATGTTGGATTTCATTGGTGTCTTTTCTTTATTTGTAGGTGGATGGAACTCTGTCAAAGGTGTTGGTGCTTTCGTTTATCCCTCGGTTCCCTCGGTGAGTTATCTCTTTCTTGGACCCGTACCTCTTGTGTTGGTGTGGCCTTAAATTTCTTGCCACTTGTGGGTTAAGTGTACTTAAGAGGAGGGATAGGGTAGACATACTCGTAGTCATCCCACATTAACAAGAATGGACCTTGGCGTTTGATGAAGCTTCGTATGTTCCTATCTTAAAGGTGCTCGTTTTAAGTACACTTTTCGACATAGGGTGTAGGAGCGTGACCACATGAGTTTTACGGGTTGGTTTGGCGTGAAGTAACTTTGACCTTGGTTTCGTGTTGCATGTGGTTTGGGTTCGAGGATGTGCAAGGAATATACTATATCTTTCACCACGTTAAGGAAACCGGCGTTGGATGGAAGTATAGGGAAATTATTTTAAATTACTTGTCACATCCTTGAGACCGACTGCGGAAGTCCGTTTGGGTTGGTGTCCGTACTCCCCGTAGCTACTTTGGCTCTATTTTTCAACACTTTCCTCGCTTGAGGTTGAGAAGATTTTGGCCACTGTCTACTTTTCTTGTTTGTGAAGATTTCAGCCACTGTCTACATTTCTTGTATGTCCCTAGAGGCCCTGGAAGTCTAATCCCATTGTTTAGCTTTGTCTTGTCTCTGCTTCTTATTGGCATGTCAAGAGCCGGTTAGGACTTGAAGGTGTTGGTAGTTTATTGTGGCTTTTAAGCCTACTTGTTAGACTAAGGGTGGTCGTACTTTGTAATTCTTTGGACCGGTTTGGATGTTACACTCGATTTTGAGTACTGTATTACGAGTATTTCTTGTACTCGTGATATTATTATTAATAAATTTTTAGCCGTTTCAAAAAAAAAAGTTTCAACCACATTGTGTCCTAAAATCGGTTTCCAAAGAGGTATTCAATTTTAACAGCTTAATAGTTTGATGTTTGAGTTTTTGGGAGAATTGAATTTAAAATTCATTTCATAGTTTTAATTTTAATTACTTGATTTACTTCTTTGTGTGTTTGTTTGATGTGATATATTAAATTCAACAAGTGAATATAGAGAAGTAGTACTATATATATCAGCGTCAGTCACTGTCGCAAGTCTACAAGTTCATTACGAGGTACCTATCAAGATTATCCCGGACATCCGTTCCTGGAGTTTGATTAACCAATTCAAACTTAAATTACGATTTTATTTTTGTATTAATAATGTCAAATTAATTGGTTGACTTAATTCCATTTAACAATAAACGCGCGAAGCTTGCATTAGTTACAGAAATTAATAATTCTAATAATCTTACTTGATAGCACTTGTTATTAATTGAATTATTATATACGTGCTGCACATATATTAGACTTGGAATGGGTCAATTATAGAAACCCAACTCAACAACTCTGTATTAAACTCTCCATAATCTCAGCTTTTATATTAATTCTCTAGTACTACTCTTCGAATGGGTTTTAACCTCTTTGGGTTAAAGTATTTTTAGTGGAAATTTAATATGGAGTGGTTGATTTCAACCTCTTTGAAGTGGCCATTCGAGTGGAAATTTATTATGTGCTGAAGTTTGCTCTACGGTGATTCAAACCTAAGACTAAGTAAATGGCTCCGATACGATACTATTATAGGAATTCAACCCTTTCACAAGTTTGAGCTAGTAGGTGGATAAGATGGACTTATTTCATTTTATACACCATACCCATTCCCGCTCGTATGAAAGTTTTCAATTGCGAGGACTCTTCAAAAATGTTGAAATGAGACGACGAATAGGGGGTAGTGTTAGATTAATTACAATTACATTTTGAGAACAAATGAACCAATGATTTAGCTGAAGTACCAAACATTAAGTGGCAGAATAACATACTCAGAAGCATGACAATATCTACATTACGTTTTATTGTTCCACAATTAAATTACACCATGACAAACAAATTACACATGCATATAGAGCTACTAATTACAAGTTCACAATTAACTTGACAATGGAAGCATCTAAATGTCGGTTTGCTAGCTAGCTAGAGATTTTTCTTGAACCAATAGACACCTTGGTTCTCGTTATGATTTTCATCGTGCTCGACATACACGCATTCCTTAGCCTCTCTATATATGGCCTTCAAAATAGGCGTCCCGTCGAAGTTATAGTACTCCCCTAGAATCGGTTTGATTGCATTCGTTGCCTCAATCCCGTGATAGTGTGGAATGCTAGGGAAAAAATGGTGCAGCACGTGAGCATCGGTTACATCGTGGAAAACATGGTTTAAGATACCGTAATCCCTGTCGATTGTCGCCAAAGCCCCGCGCATCCAATCCCACCCCGCGGAATCATAGTGAGGCACCGAAGGATGGTTGTGGTTCAAGAAAGTTACCATGATAAGGAACACATTCATCATGATGAGAGGACCGCCATACATGCATAACAGCCAAGGAAGTCCTTCCACCATTGTCACGCTATATAGGACATAACCAAAAGCAACAAGTCCAGCATTTGAGATCCAGACTAGAGGGCGCTCTTTCTCCGTAAAGAGTGGACTGTAAGGGTCGAACTGGGAGGTGAACCTTAAAGATTAAAACGGATATGGTTAGGCTACTACGTCTACGTCAAAATCAATGAATACTAGTAAAAACGTACGCGAAAGAATCATTAGAAGTGTTATAATTTTGTTTTCTTGCTTAACGAATACGTACCTGCTGGATTTCCTCCCGAGGTAGTTGAACAATAAATACATATACCAACCGAAGACGAACAGGATGGTGGCCTTGAAGAGTCGACCAGGGGGGTTGTCCATGTACTTGAACACCCAAGGAGTTTGGGACTTGAGTTTCGGGACATACTCTTGTCATGATCCATTGATACTGTGTTTGTGTGATGGAGACGGTGTGTTGTGCGGAAGGAGAAGTATGGGACGCAGAGGGATGTGTGAAGGATCATGCCGACGGTGTTGTCCAGCCAAGGGTAGTCACTGAATGAATGGTGGATGCATTCGTGAGCGATGAGCCAAACCCCGAATAGTACGGCTCCAGCACAAAACCAGTAGGCTGGCCACGCGACATAGGTGGATAGAGGGTTCGGGAGGAGATGGAAATAGTTTGTGGCGACATAGTAGAAGACAGAAAGGACAGCGAAATCGCGTAGGAGGTAGGAAAAAGAACGGAGGACCGATCGGTTGAAGCAATGGAGCGGGATGGCTTTCTTGAGATCGCCAAGCGTGAACGGAGGCTTAGTTTGGGAAAGGACTTTAGCGCGCATTTTGCTTATGTTAATGGTATAATAAGAGATGTAAATTGTCTGAAATGCTACAGATATTTAAATACAAGCCCAAGTCCGAACAATCATAATATCGGTTTTATTTTAATGTATTTATTTTTTCAATTATTAGATTAGTAGTTGAGCGCATTACTCAATTAAAACGGAATTCTACCAAGCCAAGTTGGGCAAAGGTACCAAAAGGTTTCTATAAAACAATACTACATCGATATCTAATCTAAGCATGGATACTATATTCTATCAAAAAATGTCAAATGCTATATGAAATCTGTTACCTGCAGTCCGCATGGATAATATTAGCCATAATATATCATAATATATAATATATAAGCTTCTATAGTCCTCACCCTCGCGAGTGAACAGTACCAGTGCGTGCCAGTGCGTGCACGCGCTGTCTGGTAAAAAAGAAACAGCCTGCCTTATTATTATTGTTATACTTTATTTTTCTTCACTTCATAAATTTTCTTTTCTCACTCATTTTCGTCTCTTCTTTTTCTTTTCTTCTAATCTCATCTCCTTCCGGTCACTCTTTCAGATCTGGGAGACTGAAGATGAAAAAAAAGAAAGCGAGAAGAGAAGCTGAAGTCGAAGTCACTTCGCCGGCCCGAAAATGAACACCCTCCTCTTTGACGAGACCGATAATATATCCGAAAGAATATATGATCGCTATAACTTGCTTTAAGTACAAATTACACATCAGATAGGTCTAGGTTGACTATGAGGTTCAGTGAACTCCTAGATCAATCTCTACAAACACAGATAATATATCAAAGATAATGCACAACAGTAAGTAAAGAAGAACCTGTGTTTGAAACTTTTCAAGCAGCTTTGTAAGCTTGCTTGATGTCCAGTCAAGGTAGAAAATCAACCACTAAGAAGAATATGTTCGTACAACGATGTATATTCCATATTCTACTTAGCTGAAACAATACTAGTCACCTAAGAGATGATATAGAGTCGCGCCCTGTCTATTCTACATTCAATACGTTGTTAGAGAATTCTAGAATATAAATTAGTATAAAAGACACAAACAACTAAAACAATAAAACCTAAAACTCTGTGAGACTCGATTGCTCTGCTCTTTGCGTCGTCAGTTTTTGTCTGTCGATGCCCTCCTTATATAGCAGTGGAAAACTACATCGACTTCAATCAGGAAAGATGTCTTAATGAATGTGGACTTGATTTGGTATCAATCTTCTGACATGAATCGACTTTTTCTTCTAAGATCTTCTTTTCCTTCTTTGAATAGAATTTCTTTATAAATCCTTCTTCAATAAGTCTCTTCATTCTTTAAGTCTTCTTGTAATCTAGCGATTCCCACGTACAAATATATTTCTTGCACAAGACAAACAACTACAACTGTGGAATAGTTATTGTGTTAGAATAGGTAAAACTAAATAAAAAATACATGGGTTAAGTGAACTCATAGGTGAACACCATGTCAACGCCCTTGAAACACAACTACACTTACCGTTTACCATATGTATACATTACCTGAAGTAAGCATGGAGTAGTATATATCTCAATCTGGAATATCCGATATGGACGGTTTGGATCAAATCTGGAAAATAAAGGGTTGAGATTCAAAGGATTGGCCAGCTAAGGGGGAAAGCAATAAACACAAAGCTTTCACCTTAATTTGACACCCAATTCTTAGCACAATTTCAGATATTGTCTCTTGTAATTCCACAACAAAAATGAGTTGTTATTGTGATTCCACAACAAAAAGTATTTAAAGATTTTAGAATGTTGATTAAATTACGGTTTCCATCACCGTACAAGTGCACTCCGAGGTGGCCATTACCGGACATTATGACTTACATTTCTCAACGAGTGAGCAAGAGAAGTAGTCGAGAGAGTGAAGAGAAGAAAGCCAGAATTGAAGAAGAAACGAAGAACACAGGAGCGGCTGCGAACTGTGTCATACAGAGCGCGATAAGTCGTGAATCAACAAAAGAGGAAAATAGAAAAGAACGACACCGTATCAAGCCCAAGCCCAGTCTTCTGAGATTTAGGGCTCTGCCCCAACTGAATCTATTCGAAAGATTTGAGAAGAGACGGCGTATTAGTTTAGGTTTTAGTTAGAAGTCGGTTAGGTAAAAGTATATATATATATAGCTGTATTGTATCTCTTCTTCCGTACAACTTTGCAGAGTAATTTTTCCATAATACAATGAATTCTTTCAGTTCCTCATCTTCCCTCTGCGTTCTGACATGGTACCGGAGCTCAGGTTACTAACAACCTAGAGTATTTCTTTGGTTACAGGTTCTTACGCTTCCGCATAAACAAAGTTCATTGTTTCTGTTATTTCTTCTATTTTCTCTGCGTTTTTTTTTCTTTTTTCTTTTTTCAATACTAAGATCATACTGTTGTTATCAGTTGAATCTTACAATCACCAATTGCTTGCTGTTTCTATCAGCTCAAATCATTCCTCAAGCTATTATTATTAGCTAAAATATTTACGGATTTTGTTGAATTTTTATAAATTTCTACCTGTTTTGAAAGCTTGCATATAAGCTATATTATCTTGATCGTTTACCTTGAATTCCTTCATCATGACTATTAACGATAAGGATCAGGAAACTCTTTTGAAAACTAGTGAAGATGAAGATGCTCTTAAGAAAAGGAACGCATCATCTGTGCTTGATTTCACTGACCAATTTGGTCCTTATTATTTGGCACCTAATGATAACTCCAACTCTGTTGTGATTAATCCACTGTTGGATAACACCAACTACTATGACTGGAAACGCATGATTACATTGCAACTTGAACAAAGAAACAAGATGGGATTTGTTGATGGTACTCTTGAACAACCCGCCATTAATAATCCAGCTTATATACCATGGGTCAAGTGCAATAATGTTGTGTTTACTTGGATTCTCTATTCTGTGAGTAAGGAGATAGCCTCCAGTATCGGGTATGTGAGCGCTGCTAAAGAAGCTTGGGATAAGCTAGCAGTAAGATATGCTTCGCCTGACAAAATACGAATTTTTGAGATCAGAAGAGATCTGGTTACTCTAATCCAGTCACAATTGAGTGTGGAAAATTATTTTGATGGCATGGTTGGATTGATGGAAGAGCTGAGGGCATACAGGCCAAAACAGGGCTGTCAATGCGGGAAGTGTCCCTGCAGGTCCCTTCGTGACCAAGCTGCGCAAGAAGAGGAGGACCAAGTGATCCAGTTCTGCATGGGTCTCACTGCTGTTCATGACCAAATCAGGACTCATATCCTCACTGTGGAAAACACACCATCACTTGACAAGGCTCTTCATATGGTATTGCAGGATGAAAAACAGAAAAAGGCTAGAAACAGCTACAACAATGGCGCGGAGTCTTCTGCCATGGCTGTTGGTTTTAAGAGAAAGGGAAAAAGCGCCTTGTATTGCACAAACTGTAAAAGGCCAGGACATGCTACTGAGAGTTGTATGATTTGTGATTATTGTCACAGGCCTCGGCATCTTGAGAAGAATTGCTATAGGAAGCATGGTTTTCCTCCAGATTACAAATTCAATAAAGGAGCCGCTAGCCAAGTGAATGCAGTTCAAGCTTTCCCATCACAGCCGATGCACAACTCTCCACATTTTACTGCTCCTGCAACTTCAGTAATTCCAGGCCTGACCAATGCTCAACTCCAAGCCATTCTAAACATTGTTCAAACGCCACCTGCTGCTCCAACAAGCTCAGCTATTGTCCCAGCTCGTTCCCAGGCTTCACCAAGTATCAATGCCTTCCGTTCCGATGATGCACCAATGACAGATGCCGAATGGGCAGGTAAGCATTTTACTAATAATTTTTTCACTTGCAATTCTGAATGGATTTTAGATTCAGGGGCATCTGATCATGTTACTTATTCATTATCATTCTTTACACATAATGTTAGAACATTAACATCAAGAGTACAATTACCAACCAAGGAACATGCTATGGTTTCACACATAGGAGATATACTGGTTGCTGATAATATTGTCCTGAAAAATGTTCTTTATGTGCCAACTTTTAAGGCTAATTTGATATCCATTAGGCAGCTAACACAGGACAATAATCTTGTTGTTACTTTCACTAAGAACGTTTGTTTAATGCAGACCACTTGCTCCGAGAAGAAGGAGATTGGAAAGATCCAGCTTAAGTAAGGACTTTATTATGTCGTTTTTGACTCTGCATTTCATCAAACCAATCAGTGTGCTCGGCTAAATAAGGACTTATGGCATTTCAGATTAGGCCATGTTCCAGTTACAAGAGTAAAGCTCATTGAGCAATTTTCCCTCATGTAACAAGCACTGATTTTACTTTTTGTGATGTTTGTAGTAGATCAAAATTTAAACGACTTACTTTTCCCATTAATGAAAGTACTTTTAGCAAAGAAATTTTTAATTTACTTCATGTTGATATCTGGGGTCCATTTTCACAACCATCACTACATGGTCACAGATTTTTTTTAACCATCGTAGATGATCATTCTCGCTTCACTTGGACGATTCTGCTAAAATACAAATCAGATGTATCTACTGTATTACCAACATTCATCACTTCTGTCAAAACTCAGTTTAACAAACAAGTTAAATCATTCGAAGTGATAATGGATTGGAATTTCAACTTTATGATTTCTATTCCAAACATGGAATCTCTCATCAAAGAACATGTGTTTACACTCCTCAACAGAATGGAGTAGTTGAACGCAAACATCAAACTCTTCTTAACATGGCTAGATCATTATTATCTCAAGCCAATTTATCTCTCAAATTTTGGGCTGATGCAGTTCTTACTGCCACCTACTTGATCAATCGAGTTCCATCGGTTGTTCTCAAAAATAAAATACCTTATGAGTTACTTCATCGTAAGAAGCCCGATTATTCCCACATTAAAACCTTTGGTTGTTTGGCATATGGCGCCGCAATCAAAGAGTTAGGGAACAAATTTACTGACAGATCTAGAAAGAGTATATTTCTTGGTTATCCTCAGGGGATCAAAGGATACAAACTCTATGATCTAAACACTCACAGTACTTTCATATCTCGAGATGTGGTTTTTTATGAGGACAATTTCCCATTTGCTGCAACAATACAGTCTTCTACAAAACCATTACTCCATGCACCTCCAATCTCTCATGATCACATTTTCTTTTCCACTTCTCCAGAATTAACAGACATTCAGCCTTCTTCTTCCTCCACACAAACTTCCTCATCATCATCACCACATTCCTCTCCTTTGTCAGCTCCAATTATCTCTTCACCAGATTCTTCTCGCATCCCTTCATCTCCACAACATACTACAGTCTCCCGCAACTTGGATACTGCTTCACAGTCTCCCGCACCTTCACTAAATACTGATTTGAATGTTCCTTCCCCTATACTGCAAGGTCCATTGGATTTTTCTTCTCTCCAAGAAGAGCCAGAACAGGTCCATGTTCTCCGAAAATCCACTAGAACTCGAATGCCAAACTCACAGCTAAGGCAATTTCACTGTGAAGTACTCAAGAAAGGAACACGGAAGACGAATGCCGACTCTAGCACGGCTCACCCTATATGTATGTATGTTTCTTATGACAGATTATCTTCTGCTCAAATGAATTACTCGGTTCAATTATCTCTTACAGAAGAACCCAAGACTTTTCAAGAGGCAATACAATATCCTCATTGGAGAAAAGCTATCCAAGATGAATTAGATGCCATGCATAAAAATAATACATGGCAAATCACATCTCTCCCTGAAGGACATAAACCTGTAGGCTGCAGGTATGTTTTTAAAGTGAAACTCAAGTCTGATGGCACAATCGACAAGCATAAAGCACGGCTTGTCGCCCAAGGTTCCACTCAACAATATGGTCTAGACTATAGTGAAACATTTAGTCCTGTTGCCAAACTTGCTACTGTTCGAATCTTCCTTGCCTTGGCAGCTCAACAAGGTTGGATTCTTAATCAGTTAGATGTACACAATGCGTTTCTTAATGGTGATCTAGATGAAGAAATTTATATGAAACTTCCTCCAGGTTACACCATTAAGGGGGAATCATTAGAAAACAAAGTTTGTAAACTTAATAAGTCCATTTATGGACTAAAGCAAGCTTCCAGGCAATGGAATGTCAAATTCACTCATTCATTAATTCAATTTGGTTTTGAACAATCAAAACATGATTATTCTTTATTCATCAAGAGAACTGCAACTAGTTATGCAGCTCTTCTAGTATATGTAGATGACATATTACTAGGAGGGAACAATTTACAAGAAATGGAGAAGATTAAAGCTTATCTACAAAAACAGTTCAAAATTAGAGACTTGGGCAAACCTAAGTATTTTCTAGGAATTGAACTGAGTAGATCAGACAAAGGTATATATATCTGTCAACGGAAATATACCTTGGAAATAATCGAAGAAAATGGACTGCTAGGATGTAAGCCATTAATTATACCAATTGAGCAAAATCATAATACTTCCAAAGAAGGAATAGAGCTTAAAAATCCAACTGTTTATAGAAAAATAGTGGGAAAACTTATCTATTTAACTCTTACAAGGCCTGACTTGTGTTATCCAGTAATATACTGAGTCAGTATATGGAAACACCGACTAAGGAACATTTAGAATTGGCATATCGAGTGGTGAGATATTTGAAACTTAATCCAGGTCAAGGGATACTTTTGTCTGCAGAAAAGAACATGGACATAACTGCTTATACAGATTCTGATCATGACAATTGTTTGGATACAAGAAGATCAATCTCAGGTTACTGTGTCTTTTTAGGCAAATCTCTCATTAGTTGGAAATCAAAGAAACAAACAATGGTCAGTAAATCTTCTACTGAGTCTGAATACAGAGCTATTGCGCATGGAACTTGTGAGATCATGTGGATCAAGTATGTTCTCAAAGACTTTGGATACGAACAAAACACTCCCACCAAGTTGTTCTGTGACAATCAGTCGGCAATAAGCTTGACTAAGAATCCGGTGTATCATGAGAAGACTAAACATGTTGACATAGATCAACACTTCATCAGAGAAAAAGTCCAGAGCAAGATCATCGAAGTCATCTATGTGCGTACCAAGAATCAGTTGGCGGACATGTTTACAAAGGCATTACCGTCTGATAAAATCAAAGAGTTCATGCACGAGATGGGAGTAATGAACATATACTCTCATCTCGAGGGGGAATCTCAACGAGTGAGCAAGAGAAGTAGTCGAGAGAGTGAAGAGAAGAAAGCCAGAATTGAAGAAGAAACGAAGAACACAGGAGCGGCTGCGAACTGTGTCATACAGAGCGCGATAAGTCGTGAATCAACAAAAGAGGAAAATAGAAAAGAACGACACCGTATCAAGCCCAAGCCCAGTCTTTTGAGATTTAGGGATCTGCCCCAACTGAATCTATTCGAAAGATTTGAGAAGAGACGGCGTATTAGTTTAGGTTTTAGTTAGAAGTCGGTTAGGTAAAAGTATATATATAGCTGTATTGTATCTCTTCTTCCGTACAACTTTGCAGAGTAATTTTTCCATAATACAATGAATTCTTTCAGTTCCTCATCTTCCCTCTGCGTTCTGACAACATTGTGGTTTGGAAATGGCAGTGGTATTTCAGGTATGATTTGAGGTGGTTGGAGGCGCAGAAGAGGTGTGGGGTTGGAGGATATGAAACTGAAGGGATTCGGTGCAGGTCAGCGATGTGCATGATAGTTTGGATGTTATACGTCATGGTGAATCGGATAGAGAATTTTTGGAAGAATCAGATGTGGTTGACAAGTCGGATGAAACTTGCCATGAGGATTCCTGTTCGAAGCATGCAGTAAATGAGTTGTTCTAGGCTGGGGAGGAGTGTGGTAATTTTTGTCATCCATTGGAACTTACATAATCATTGTTACAAGACTGAAAAAATAGAAGATAAATTTTTGCTCATTTAATTATCACTCTTATTTCTGCTAGTACTTAAAAACATGTTTGTTTATGATTTATGCTTCAAACATAGGTGCCAAAGCTCCTCAGCCACCTGATCCATGTCCTCTTCCTCCTCCATTCTCATCTTGCTACTCAACTCTCTTGCTCTTTGCCTCATCCCTTGCCCGCCCTTGTCGACAATCACCTTCCTAATCGCCTCTGCAATCTCTCCTCCCCTGTACCCTTCATTCTCGAGTCTTGGAACCTCCACACCACAACCTGCCTCAGACAACACCCTAGCACCGATAGGCTGATCCAGTTTCATCGGCATAGCTATAACAGGCACACCAATGTACACACTCTCCATGACAGAACTCCACCCGCAATGACTAATGAATCCACCAGTATTCGGATGTGACAATATCTTGATCTGCGGGGCCCACCCTGACAGAACCACACCCCTCTCCTCCACCCTCTGCAGAAAATCTTCCGGCAAGACTGATTCTAAGCTTAACTCCAGTCCAACAGGAAATCTGATTATCCAAATGAAGTTGACATCATAGCAAATCTCAAGGGCATTAGCTATCTCTCCAATCTCCTCTTTCGACAAGAAGTACTCACTCCCAAACGAAATGTATAACGTTGAACTAGGCCTTTTCTTATTCAACCACTGTAGAATCACTACATCATCATCATTATCATTGTCAAAGCGACGATGATCATCATCAACTAATGGACCAACTGCGATTATCTTCTTGTTTGAAAGAGTTGAAAGATAATCAATGTACTTCCCTTCAAACCCTTTACTGGATTTCAAGAGAGCAAGCTCACAAGAGTGCTTGAAACACCCAAACAGAAAATCTTGTTTATCAACATCATAGATATTATCATACATAAAAGCAAACGCATAGTCCAAAGTTCTCAACTCAAAATTGTCAAACTTAATAACTGGGAAAGGAAACTCATCTGCATTCCCATGAATGTATTCATGGTACTTAAACGAACCGCAGCAACCTCCATAACTAGAAAAGAAAACAGCAGGAATCTTGTCACCTTTCGGCGAAACTACTTTTGAAGCCCATGGTTGAAAAAGATCATATATGACTAGATCCGGGTTTAAAGTGGTAACAATATCTGAGAAGGCGGGATATGCGGCCTGTAAGGTCTTGATGAGGGTAAAGTTAAGACGCGACGGCAAGTTCTTGGTGGTGTGATAATGAGGAGGGAGTTGATCTGATGGCAAAAGGATTTCAACAAGCTCAATGTTGTGTAGTTGTTGTTGAATCAAGTTTGTGATTGAGGGGAAATTTACTGGAGTTGTGCAAAAGTATATGTGGAAGTTTTTTCTTTTCAAGAGTCTTTTGGCTAGCTCCAGAAATGAGAATATGTGACCATGAGCTAGCCATGGGAACATTAGGATCTTCAGAATACTACTATTACTAATTGCTTTCTCCATTGCTAATGGATCTTCAATACATGATGAAGAAGATATTCTGCTTATTAGTACACCACTTTAACAAGCACACAAGGTTGGACTTCCAGGTGAAAATTTATGACCGTTCTTTTATATCAATCATCATCATTGATGCGGACGTAACAACTGTACTCAAGTTTTTGTACCCACCCATTTGCACTATAAATTTCACCCTCACATTCTTCTGTTCAATCATCATCATTGAGATGAGTAGTGTACTCAAATTTCGTACCATTATAATTTAGGATTATGACGGGATTAACCCATAATGATAGAGTTGGGGCACGAGCGGAAAATACAAGATTTTGGAATTTCGGGACCGGGATGATTTTTTAACATCTCAATCCCGCCCTAACCGCTTTTGGTCGCAACCAAAAAAATTGATATGATTTGAGGCAGGAAACATATATGTATCAAATTCAGTACTATATACCTGCAGGAGAATAAAAATTTCAAGACTGGGTAGATTTTATACATCCTCCTCAATACAGTAGAAATGCAAATTAAGAATGGTGAAATAAACCCACAATGGGTCCGCATCAAATGACTAAGATTCACCAAGTGTAATAGGTTCATAAATAATACTGTTCACGAATTCGCCCAAACCATTCGTGGAAAATTTGTCGCCTTTAATGTAGACCTGCTCCACTAATACAACTGTACGCCAGAACGGATCCTTGCAAGCTCTTGGCAGGACATTATTCTTTCCATTGAGGACAAATCGATGTAGTTCTCTCCTCTTGCAGTCCATCATCCTTTTGACTGCTGCAGCAGCTGCTTCTTCAGTTATGTCGCCACCAGCATTCATCATGTACAATGGCACAGCATTATTGTACACAACATCAGCATTGTTTTTACAATCCTTCAACTCTCTCTGCATGAGTGGAATAATTAATACTATATCAAATAATTTTCAAATTAAATATCAGGGTTCGAACCAGGTTAAGGAAGTACCAAACAACCACTAGGACACACTAAATCTTAGTAATAACTATGTTACATGTAGTACTGTTAAGTAAAATTTCAGTGGGGTCCACTGGGTGCTCCCAATGGATCGGACCATCCCTAGCTCCGCCACTGCATATACCCATCAGGTTTTGGATCTAAATTACGTACATTTTACGTTTCAAGTTTTTGTTGAAGTAAAATATTATATATATATTACCTCACAGGTGTGCAGATCATTCAGAAGACGCCCGCAAGTAGACATCATCTTAAAAAGATTAGTATAGTCGGGATGGCAAACCATTTCTTCAGATAATTTCGGTCCAACAAAATACAGTGCTGGCAGGACAACTGGCCCCAGGGCTAATGATATGTATCCATTGTTCATGTATTCATCCATGGATGGTGTGTAGCCATCTTTCGCCCATTCAGTCTCTCTCAACTCAGAATATAACAACTCCAACCACTGTATGAAAAAAAGACAAACCACCATATATAAGCTGATAAGCAATTCCATATCAAGTGTGCAAACATATTAATTCATTGATCTCACAATGTCAATTATGTGCTTTGTCACATTACGCCCTTGTTGAATGGATGCTTTGTCTCCAATCTCACAGATAGTGCGCTTAATTGCCGAAAACAGTATCAAAACACTCTCAGAAAGGCATTCTGTGCTTAAATTCATGTCCCACCTGCAGGTATTATGGAAGCAATTACTTTTTCTATGTTCAAATTTGAGAGCCAACATAAATAAATTTAATAAGAACATGGAGAGTGGTGAGAGAGTATACGCTTCAATTAGCTGAATCAAGTTCATTATTTCCGTAACAGAACCAACAACATCAAACAAATCATCTACCGCTGTGACAAGAACAGAACTCTTAGCAAATGACATACGAGCATCCGACTGTTCTGGTGAAGAAAATATTGTTGCCGCAGAAACATAGCAGTAGGCAGACACTTTTCTTGCAAACTTCAGCTGATCCAACCTGTTCTCCACGACCCATCTACAGCAATGCATTTATAGAGCCATTAAGCTTTCTAACATCCGATAAATGTTAAAGTCTTAAAGAGATGAATCACAAATATATCATGAACGCGGAAGATCCTGTTAAGTTTGGTCATTCATTCCCTTAAAAGGCTAAACTTAAAAAGGTCATTGCATCAAGAGTTGCACCTTTTAAGCTCTTTGAGTTCTTCTTGTTGTACTTTTTGACTTTTATTGAACTCTGTTACAGATAGGAAAAGAAAATCCTTGTTTCCAAAACCTGGTGAACTGGAACAAGAGGGTGAAATAGGAGCATCAGCTGAGACAGATTCGAGATCCAGAGTAATGGAAAAAAACTATAGCTAGAAACAATACCAAAATGAAGTTTTCAGAATTCTAGTACTATCTGATGTGTAATGCTCTATATTTCTTCGGTTCATAGATCGTTCTGTAATTGCATAAAAGGGATGTTGGAG
This sequence comes from Plantago ovata, assembly GCA_028274465.1. NCBI lineage: Eukaryota > Viridiplantae > Streptophyta > Magnoliopsida > Lamiales > Plantaginaceae > Plantago > Plantago ovata. The sequence goes on from CM051458.1 coordinate 11,509,690, forward strand.
TGCATTCGTCACCTGAAAATGAGTTTTATGCACGCAGTTCAAACCTCTACTCATTTTGGATTAGACTGAAGGAATCTGGATTCAAAAAAGGAGGCGTACGTACCTCTTTGTTAATATTTCTCCCTAGTACATTCGAGTAACATGAGTTGGCCAGTAGTCCTTGCTCAAGTGTACGCTTAAGCCTCAGGTTATGTTTCTCAAGAGCTTCTTCGTTTGGAAAAACTATTTCGGACGCCCTATATGAATCAAGAGTTCTATGAATGTCTCTTGTATGTCCACCAATAAAACTGGAGAGGTACCCTTCTTCCAGAACTTCATTCATCTGATCTGAAGATGTAAAACCAACTAACCATGTAAGAAATCCAAAATTACCAGCTATCTTGTGAATGAGGGCAAAACAAAGAAGAAAGAGGAAAATGAAAGAAGGGAAAGTGGAGTTTTGATCAGTTGAGCTAACCTGAAATAATATCATATCCATTTAACCGTAATAATCTAAATGCTAAAGCACAAGTAGAAGCATCCATGAATATCTCCTCCTCACCCTGTTGCCAGCATCTTTTACGGGATCATGGTAAAACAGAAAGTTATTTAGCAAAGACATTGTATTCGAAATGGCACTAAAAGAGTGATCATTAATACAACAAAGTTAGTTTTTTTAGAGCGCACCTGTACGTCTCATCCAATACGATCTCTATTTCCTTGCTAAAATGCCGACTAATCCCTAACCGTTGACAGTTATCAACCATGCACAGCTGAGTGTATAACTTAACTGGGTAAACTGCCGGGACTGTGAAGAAGAATATATAAGACCGTAAACTCACAAAGCATGAAAAAATATGCATGGAACCAAGAAATGCAATAAACAAACCTGCATTGCCAAACATATTCAAGGCTGATTGAAGGTAATTAAGGCAGCCATCATCATGCGTATGATGAAAAATACAAGCAGCTGCTGTAGTGGAGGGAGAGTTGAAAAGAGATCCGTTCTTTCGTTGATATTTCATGATCGACCCCCATTCCTGCAAGTTACCTATTCCCTCTGAAAGATATGCCATGTACGCTTCAATTTCCATGGATTGGCCTTTGTGCCATCTGGTTTGAAGGTAGATACTATTGGAGAATTAATATAAATGACTAGATTACGTTCCTCCCCAACAGTTGAAAATTTTGGGAGAGTTGGATTTATATAAGATACGACCATTTCAACACAAACAACCCTCTAAGTTTCTGGGTATGGTAATACATTAGGAAAAAAGTTGTCACCTTTTGAGCTCTAAGTTTCTGTTAGAAATCAAATGGTTCAATATCTTGGGTTCCAAATTAAGGTCCAAAGACAAGTCTTTGGCATACTCAAGCATGCCTGTGAATATAATGTCAAATCCCATAGGAGAAATCTGTTCCTTGTCAGTGATTGAACTGAAATTCGACTCAATGAACCGTATACCTGAAATAACAATTGATCAATCCATCAATTGGCAAAGAGTCTGTCTATATATATTGTATACATAATACATGCATAACTACGTACACAATTATCGCATACCCTTATTGACTTGTTCATGAGCAAGATTCCATCTTCTGAGAGCAAGAATGCAAGCCAATGTAGAAGAAATGACATCTTTTCGCAGAAAGGAATGATGGTGAGGTTGAGACCAGGAGCCATCAGGACATTGATTCTGCAACAGCCAATTGAGAGTATCTGGAAAACAAGGCTCTTTGGAATTGAGAGAGGGAACCATAGCAACCCATGCTGTGTCATATGGTGAAATTGATATCTCTGCAGGCTTATGAATCAACTTGGCAATCCTTTCTTTGAAAACCTCAAAACATGTCTCCTTAAAAGTCACAGTATATATCAAATCAGTCCACAGATCATTCTTGTGAACATAAACAGAAAAATAGTGAATTGATCGATCGAGTACTCACCACCGGTGGAGCAAAATGAGATGTTCTTAATTGTCCAGTAGCACCAGGAGTAGTTGAGTGAGCCGCTGCACGGAGTCACTATCAAGATTACTGAGAGCCAGGCTCACATTTTTCCATCATTCTTCATTAACTAGCTACCAGAGGTTTGCTTTTTTTTTTTTTCCTTCAAATATTTCAATCACACACAAGTACCTACTATAATTACCGCACAGTTTTATCAGAGTAAAATTAAAGTAATGAGATAAATGGAAAAGTCCGTTGAATAGTTTATGTTTTGGGTTAATATATAACAACTACATGTACTAATGTACAGTACTGTTATTTTACCAAATAGTTTACTATACTTTCAAATTTTAATCACAAAACTATCCATACTCCTGACGAAAACTTTAAAAAATAAATGAACCAAGAATATTCTAATCCCACAAACTACTTCATATCACATTTTTTATTGGATTGACCTGGCAGACTTGGTTTTGAATGGATTGACCTGGTGGACTTGGTTTAATTGGTCTAGGTTGCTCTTTTTCTGGTTGTAAGCATGGAGTAGCTAGCCAGGCAATATAATTTTCTTAGCTCCATAAACTTCGTTTTGTTGGGTAGATAAGCTCTCCTAGTTGGTTCTTCACTGTTGGTTTCGGTACTCTGGCTTTTTGATGTTCTTTACTTTAACTTTTGTAGCATTTATTGTGCTCGTGTTGTTCCTTAATATATTATAATCTTTGGCCGTTTAAAATAACAAAAACTTCGTTTTGGTTCTCTTTCGTTTAGATGATTCTATTTATCTTGAAAACTGGTTTCGCATTGCTCATGCTCTTTTTCCTTTAATAAAATTTAATTCCGCTTCAGATTTAAAAAAAATACATATCACATTTTTTTCATCACTTAGCTTGTTCTCAGACCTATTAATTAGTTACCTACAATTACAAATAGGAGTTATAATGGTGGTCGAATGGTAAGGGTGCTGGAGTAGCAAGGAGATTTCAGGGCTTCGAACCCCGACGGAGGTATAAGGTGGTTTGGGATATTTGTAGTTATAAGGTGGTTAAAGAATAGTTTATGAGTAACACTAGAGTAGATTCAATTGACCGTTTAAAAAAAAATGTTACCCATTACAAATATAACAACTTCGAAAACTTTATGAAGTATGAAATATATATGAATGCATTCTCATTAATAAACTTAGTCATAGGTCGGGGGTTTGAGTCACCACGGGATAAATGGGAATAATGATTCTCCGGTTAAAATAAAAAAAATAAACTTAATCATAGATATACGTACCGGAAACATGAAAAGAACGGGTGTGGTTATGAGGTTTGTTGTGGGGGAAAAAGAAACTAGTATTTGAGATCAGTTGAGAAGACATGGGTAGCTGCAGCAACATCCAATGAAATTGTTTGTGTGTACTATGGAAATCTTGACAAAAATCAATAGGAATGTGATAGTTTTCTGAGTCAATTAATTAGAATCAGGGGCTTACTTATAGGCAATTAAGGAAACAATATATGCTCGGGCTATTTGGATGTTAGTGTTACAAGTTGTGGGAAGTTGAAATTAAAATTCACAAAGTATTTAAAAATTGTTATCACTTAGTGTCTTTTGGGTTGAAGGAAAAGGGAAGAAAATGACTCGACTTTCCCAATTCCATGTTTGGTTGAATGCAAAGTTTTGGAAGAGAATCTTTTCTAAAATATTAAAAATGCCAGATGTTTTTAGTTAGAAAAGTTATGTTATGATTTTAAAAGGTTAAGTTATGGTTTTAAATTGTTACCATTGATAGTTTTTTCGTTATAGTTTAACGTCATTTGTTATGATTTTAAGAGATTTAAGAGATGATGTGATCGTTTAGGTGTGTCATATTGTATGTTTCAATTATAGTGTTTACATGCAATGGTCAATTGTAACTTGTCAGATATTGACTTTGAAGGCTACCCATACACTTGGTCAAATGGGCACACTGAATCGACTTTTACACAGGTGAGATTAGATCGTGCAGTTGCTTCCCGAAGGTGGATGTCGATCTTTTCGGCCGCTAAGGTTTGGCATCTTACCACAAGAAATTCGGGCCGATAGTTTCAGGCAGACTATGGATGGGTGTTGGGATTCTGATAAAGGTTTGTTTGATAATTTGGAGAGTTGCCATATAGGGTTGAGGAGTTGGGAATTTCATAATTTTGGTAATGTCAAACGCAATCTGAAACGAATGAGAACAGAGTTGGAGCAGCTTGGGAATAAGGCGAAATCGCCTCAGGATCGACGTAGAGAAGCAGATTTGAAGCGGGCTTTAGAAGAGGAACTTGATAGAAACAGGTTATGTGGCGTCAAAGATCCAGAAATCAGTGGTTGAGAGATGGCGATCGAAATACCAAGTTTTTTTCATTCTCATGCTACTAAGAGGGCCAAGATTAATGCGATTTCTGGGGTGAAGAATATATAGTGAGGGGATTTTATGTACTGACAAAGTTGGTATAGGTGTGTTGGTTCAGCAGTACTTCAGTGGGATTTTCAGATCTGGTAATCCAAAGCATGGCCGACATTGAAGATGTGGTGGGTGTTATGGATGCTAAGGTAGACCAGAGATTAAATCAGGATCTTTGCCGCGAGTTTTCTGACTTAGAGGTAAAGAATGCTTTATTTGATATGTTTCCTTCGAAATCTCCTGGACCTGTTGGCATGTCTGCATTTTTTTATCAAAAGTTTTGCCCACTTGTTGGTACAAATGTGATAGATTGTGTGCTGGATGTGTTGAATAATCGTGTTGTTGATCCTTTGTTAAATTTTACCCATATTGTGCTTATTCCTAAATGCAAAGCACCAGAATTGTTTCTCAGTTTCGCCCAATTAGTCTCAGTAACGCTGTGTTTAAGATTGCTTCTAAAGCAATTACTAACCGTTTGAAACCCCACATGAATGATATTATAGCTGAAACTCAATCTGCCTTCGTTCCTAATTGCCTTATTACTAATAATGTGCTTGTGTCTTATGAGATCAATCATTTTGTAAAGCAAAAAACTAAAGATAACGAGGCTTATATGGATTTAAAGTTAGATATATGAGTAAAGCATATGATAGGGTAGAATGGGCTTTTCTTTGAGAGTGTGTTGTGTAAACTTGGTTTTCATGATCGTTTTGTTGAGTTGATTATGTTGTGTGTGAGAACAGTCTCTTAATTACTCGATCATGTTGAATGGTGAACCTCTAGACTCTTTCCAACCAGAGAGGGGGTGCGTCAGGGTGACCCTCTTTCTCCATATCTTTTCCTTTTTGTTACAGAGGCTTTTAGTGCTTTACTTCGGGATGCTGAAGAGAGGAAGGCGCTACGAGGGGTGGCCATAACCCCGAGGGCGCCAAGGATCTCTCATCTCTTGTTTGCTGATGATACCTTACTCTTCTGTCAAGCTACTTCTGAGTCAGCTTTGGAAATTGTGTCTATTTTGGATAAGTCTACTGTTGTCTTTAGTAGAAATGTGGGGAGGGAGAGGGTGGAGGAGGTGAGGGGTATTTTGCCGGTGAGGGTAGTTGAGAAACATGAGAAGTACTTGGGCCTTCCAACAGAAATGGGTAGATCGAAGCGGGAGGTTTTTAGTTGGTTGAGAGAGAGGGTGTGGAGTAAAGTGCAAGGGTATGAGAATAAGTTGTCGAAAGCTGGGAAGGAGGTCTTGATTAAATCAGTGTTACAATATTATGTCATGAGTTGTTTTAGGTTGCCCGACTATCTGTTAAATGAAATCAAATCGATCATTAGGAACTTTTGGTGGGGGAATGGTGGTAGTAAGAAGATTCATTGGGTGGCTTGGCAAAATTTATGTGATAGTAAGAGGGATGGGGGTATGGATTTTAGGGACCTTAGGAACTTTAATGTGGCTCTTCTTGGTAAGCAAGTTTGGCGTATGATTCAATTTCCAGATTCGCTTTTAAGTCGAGTTATGAAAGCTAAATATTTCCCTATGTGTGATGTGTTGGAGGCTACTTAAAAGTCAAATGCTTCTTTTATGTGGAAAAGCATATTTGGTGTGATGGAGGTTGTTAGGAAGGGTATTCGTTGGCATGTGGGTAATGGGCAAAGTATTGATGTTTGGAGTGACAATTGGCTTCCACGGGATGCGGGCACTCGAACTTTCACACCTGATTTTTTTCACATAGGAGGGATGAGGGTTGCTGAGTTGATGGATTATGACAGTGGTTCTTGGGATGCGGAATTAATAAAGGGTCTGTTTTGGGAAGAGGATGCGAAGGTTATACTCCAAATCCTGACTGCTCAACGCGCAGATGTTCGCATTTGGCATCCTACAAATCATGGGGTCTATACAATTAGTTCAACATATAATTTAGCAAGGGATATGGAGTATATAGATAGGCAAAATAAGGCGGGTAGCTCTAGTGTTCGTCAGACTCGTAATTGGGATTGGATTTGGAAGTTAAAAATTCCAAACAAAGTCAAGATTTTCCTCTGGCGGGTGCTTAGTTCTGCCATTCCTGTTTTTGACGTCTTGTGTAGTCGGGGTCTGTATGTGCCTCTTGTGTGTCCACTGTGTCAGTGTGGTCCGGAGTCCATTGTTCATATTTTAAAGGAATGTCATTTTGCACGATGTGTATGGGCTTTAAATGGAGTTATTGCTAATCTTGTACTTTATACAGATGAGAATACAATGGAGAAGTGGATGGATAATATCCGGTATCAGTTTGATAAGAGTTCATTTGAGTTCTTTTCAATACTGTGTTGGAGTCTGTGGTATAGGAGGAACTGTCAGGTGCACGAGGGAAAAGGGCATGAGCCTTTGGAAACTATTTCTTTTGTTGAGCAGTTCCTGGATCATTTTCGACGTGCATAGATGGTGTGTACAGTGGATCAACAGCGGGAGCACATGCTGCAAAACTGGAGGCCGACGGAACAGGGAATGCTTAAGATTAATGTGGATGATGCGTTTAACTCTCAGTCTACTCGTCTTGGCTATGTATGTCGGGACTCACAGGGGGTTGTTATCAGATGGAGGCAACGGTTGGTTGATAATGTTGGAACAACTAAGTATGCGGAGGCGTTGGCGATTAGAGAGGCATTGCAGCTGGGTGTGGAAGTTAGGTTCAGAAGTATTGCGCTTGAATCAGATTGCTTAACTGAGATCAATGAAATTATCCAGACTGAGTCGTCCTTCTCTGTTGTTGGAAACGTCATTGCTGATATAAAAGATTTGGCTTTACAGTTCATTTCCATATCATTTGATTTTATTCCTAGATCATGTAATAAATTAGCACATTTGTTAGCTAAGGGTGCTAGAAGTGATTTAGATGGTTATGATGATTTACCTCTCGAGAACCCGGATGTAAGTTGAGTTTGAGATATAAATATATTCTCTTTTGCTCAAAAAAAATTATAGTGTTGACATCTTTTGTTACTATTTTAAGAGATGATATGGCCTTTTTAAGAAGCTATACTATAGTATTAAGATGGTTTGTATAGTTTTAAATGATAATCTAATATCATTGACAAATATCAACAAATCACCATTAAACAAGTCTAAAATTTTTAGAAATGCCATTAAAACATCAATAAACAAGTTTACAATAAACTGTTGAAATATTGAGTGTTTTTTTTTTAAAAACTTGTTGGTGAACTTCTGTTTCCTACCTTTTCTTCATCAAGCTCTCGAATGGCGTCATCAGCACCTGTTTAAAACCATATAACATGCAACTCTCGTAAAAACTATAACATATGCGTTTAAAACAATAATAAGCAGAAATATGCTAGCTAGGAAAGCTAAATATCATAACAATGAGGCTTAAAACTATAAGATCCGCTCTTGAAATCATAACAAACATAACATTTCTGCTTAAAACTAAAAATATTTGCGAAAAACAAATCGCAAATATTTCATCAGAAACTAAAAACAGTGACGTTTCTGCTTAACACGACAACAATAAGTTTTAAAACTATAGCATATACGCTAAAAGAAATAACAAACAGAAATTTGATAGAAGACCTAAATGCCATAGAAACATCTTAAAACAACCATAACAACTTCTAGTAAAACTATGTCATATGCGGTTAAAACAATAACAAACGGAGAAACATGATATATAGACGATGTAAACACCACAACAACATCTATTAAACCCATAACAACATATTTTAAAATCATAACAAAGAGTTTAAACTATCAAAGGGTTTGATAAGACTCTAAATTTGTATATCCATAACTTAATTGAAAAATACGGAGAATGATGGGTATTTATAATAGTTGTACAACGGATAACTATAGCATTAATATTTACCTTGATACTAATTGATAAGTATGGAATAGAATATTTTAGGAATATGCTAGATTCTACCTCATCGATACCTAATCTCTAAAGATATGACAAAATTTTAGAAGATCCTATAATATATCTTACTTAATCTAAAGTAACAATCTAATATACAATTGGGCTTATTTTGTTAATAGACCGGGCAAGGCCCAAGGTTCCATCAATACCACCCTCTAAAAATCGACTTTTCTCTCAGGGTCGTCTTCTCCTTTTTCCTCCCTCGAGTGACAACTTGGTATCTTGGTAATTTTGTCAATAGGTCGTTTTTGTCCCCAAGATGCATCACAAAGGTTTTTGCCGTTCTTCTTCCGAGATTGAATACAAGAATAACTAGGGCTAGTAATATTTCTTGATCGGCCAAGCCGTTTAGCAACTCTTTATTGCCATTAGAGACGGTCCTTAATATCACACAGGGTGATATGTAAAGCTCATCTTTTCCATCGTTCCTTTGGTTTTCTGAGTTGCTGTCGTGACCCCTCAATTTCTCTACTCGAGCTCTCCATTGATTGTAGAGTCAAGGTTGTCTTCCCAAGATTCTACAATGGCTCGAGTTGATGACTTCGCATGTCCCTCAAGGGTAAAAGATGAAAACGGCCATGGTTGGTAGCTTCTCTAGCTTTACCAACCTTCATTCATGTATGGTGGCTCTCACGGGTCCGCATGTCCCCTCGCCAGATACACCCATCTTTATATATTAGTAATGGACCGACGCTTGACTTCTTCATTCCGTGTTGTTTGGATATCAATATCCGTAGCAAGCATCAAGCGTTTCTCGAGCTTATCAGAGATAAGATGGACAAGCTCATCATCCAACTTTCACCAAGAGATGGAGTCCAAGTGTGAGTTCAATTCAAATTAATTTTGACTTTTCCAATCTATGTATCTCCTTGGAGCAACTCCATAGTAAGTATTGGAAAATCCTTCAATCCATAGACAAAATCGGAAAAAATTTCCTCATCGTCTTTGGGTTCACAAGTTGTCTCAAAGGTTGTTGGATTTTCTATAGTGGTTGGAACGAGAGAACCACAAGACTTGTTCCACTTGCCTTTCCAGTCCCTATCGCCTCCAAGTAGAATACTCAAGGCACGAGGAACTTGTACTCCACGTGAATTTGCAGAGTACTCTCCAGTAGCATAGTTCGCCATAGATGTTATTGGTCGGTGCGAAGTAGTAAGAGCATGAGGTTTCTCGGCATCAACTCGATCTTTAACACGAACCTTGGCTAACAATTTACAATCATCGACATCTATTCTAATTCTAAGCATACATACAAATTGATAACCATCGACATAATCCCAAGCATCTTTACAAATCAACCGTTATATGTCTTTAGTGTCATCTCAAATTGTAAACGACGAGCATCACGGGAAGCATCGCCAATTTGCTGAAAATAAAATGGTTTAGTGTTAGGAAACTTGTAATTTTGATGAGCAATTAACCATGTTAAATTAAGTAAAGTCCAGTGACTAGTACTCTTAAGGTCCATAGGAATTTAGAATAAAGGACATTGTAAAAGAGGAACGTTTGCTGAAAGACTTAGTGTAGGTACTAGTTAGGTTCTTAAGCTTGCTGATGATGTACTTTGTTTGTAAAAACAATCTATTGAAGACCTAGAACCGCTCAGAAAGTTGAAGACTTGAAGACTTAGAAGAATTCTGAGAAAGGTATCTACAAAGGCGCATGTTATCTCAGAAAGTGAGAAACTCAGCAACCAGTCAGTTTAAGTGAAAATCTATATGACAGAGTAGGTTGAACTTTCTGAACTGAGTATGCTTACTTACTGATAACACATGTGACATCCTTGCTGAATCACAACTGCATTTTGGCTCCAACATTCACATTTGAAATTCAAAGAGCATTAAATGCTAAAGCACGCGCTCTAAAGATCTGAAGACTTGAAGACAAGAGAAGACGCTGCTGAAAGTGACCTTATAGCAAGATAGTGACATCTCTTGGTTGAAGTCCCAAAATTCAAATTCAAACGGCTCGCTTGAGACACTATAAATAGAGGTCCTTAGGCTGAGTAGAAGGGTGTGTCAACAACATGATCAAACTCTCACTTGTGCTTAAACACTCAAACCTTCTCTACTCTCAAACTGCCTATTGATCCATTCCAAGACTTAAACTTGAAACCAAAGCTACTTGTGAAGAAGTTGAATACTAAAGCTAAGAAATTAGTTAAGTGTTCTTTCCTCTAAACAAGAACAATTCTTGACACCAAGAAACAATATACTTGCTTACTGCAAAGTATTGTCAAGTTGAGTTTCACAGATTGCTTTTGTTAACTGAAAAGTTAATCTCAGTAATCTCATCCCAAACCTCTCTAACTGATAAAAAACACTTTTAAGGCGTGTTTGTCAGGGGAACTATTCAGGCATAGTTTTGCTGATAAGTGTCCCAAGTTTGGTGGAGAACAAGGTTACAGTTCTCCAGTTAGGTTGGAAACAAAGCAAGAGTGCTTTAGTTTCTGGGAATTACTAGTGATAGGATTTGTAAGGAACCTCATCTCTTATCTTAGTGGATTCAGTCTTAGAAAGGACAAAGTGGATTAGTTGAGGGATTACGGCACCCTCAGATACCACTATAAAAGTGTTTGTGTGATTTACTTTACTGCAATTTACTTTCAGCAAGTTATTTTGTTTACACTGTTTTATTTGTTCACTTGCTGAAACTGGTTTCCTGCAGAGCACTTATCGTAAAAGACTTCCGCACTCTGAATCATAAGTATCGGCAAACTCATTACTGAAAAGTAATAAAATTTTGTTGAGAAAGTTAAGTACCAGCAACCTCATTACTGAAAAGTAATAAGTACTTGCTGAGAAGGTTTTTAGACACGAAAAAGTTTTAAAGACTATTCACCCCCTCTAGTCTTTACTTATTGTTTAAAGGGACCAACGTTTTCATTTAGTGAGAGTGATAATGTTTGGTATTTTAATATGAATTTGACTGATTAATAGGTGAGATAGAGTGGTTAGTTGGAGAAAATTTAAAAAATTTAGGTAACCTTTTTAATTCTAAAATTAGGAGTATCATTAATTTGTAAGAAAGTATTTAGTTTATACAAGTAATAATTTGATATTGTCTTTTAAAAAAGTATTATTAATTTGTAATTGTTATGTCGTAAAAAATAGGGTGAATTGTATACTTAAACAAGGTAATTTATAACATATATAACACAACTCGATCTATTTTTATAAGTTAAATATTAACGGACTCATACAAAACCTTATAAATTTTCAACACTAACTTTCATATTTGTTCGTCCCGAGAGACCAACTCAAATGTCATTATAATTAATACTCCTACTATAGTTCGTCAATCTGCGCGCGCATGTGAACATCATACATATAAACGCCAAAGGCATCAAAACAGCAACCCGAACTGTATGCGCAAAGGTATCAAGTTAATTAATAAATCACACTACGTGCATGCAGACAACCTTTGATGCATATTGTTGGATATTGTAATTAGTTTGTCATTATACATATATAACGCCAAAGGCATCAAACAGTAATCCGAACTCGATGTGCAATGGTATCAACTTAATTAATAAATCATATTAAGCGCACGCACCTCCTCAAATATCTTGGAACTATCTCTTATAGATGATTTTGAATTGTCTGAAGGTGACCGAATTATACAGGTTATGTGGACCCCGTGTCAGCATTGTACCAAGTCCTCACCTCTAGCTATAACATGAGGCTGTAGCCCGGATATCATAAGCCTTGTACCATTACACAACTCTACAACCCGGTCAATATTTCTAAACAACATAATAACACAGTCAACTTTAAACCTGATAATGTGATTCGAGAGACTTGAAGCTCTGATAGTATTAAAAAAATTCGACGGAATAAACATCATCGTGGTTGACAAACGTCATCCTCATCAGGGCATATGTTGTCTAAGCTCATGTATTCAATCGAATTGTCTGGCAACAAAGACATGGCATAATTATTTATCTCAACCACCTCTTTAGTAGGAGCAAGAATAGCCCTATTTGGAAGTAAATACCATCACCAACGTGATCCACAATAGAATGATATATGCTATCAACTATAGCATGTATCAGATCATGTGCGCTCCAAATAAGAATGTCATCCAGAATTCTTTTAGGGTTTGAAGGACTTCCCCCTGCTCACAAAAGAAGGTGAAATCAACTTCGGTTTAAATTCGGAATTAGATCAAGAGAATGAAGAAGACGATGTTAAGTTCATCTTGCGGGAAATCATGATTTATTGAGAGACCAAAAAATACACTTCGGCAAAAATTCACGAGTCAAGCCCTATCCAGTTTCAAGTCGTGTTGACCCGCATTGTTATTAGAAAGTTTTTAAAGAAAAAAAAAACCGCACAGTGACAGTTTCAAGCTGCCTGTCCCTGGGTATATAAATTATAAGCACGTAGACATGGTTTATATAGCGGTCTTGTCCATATATACCTGAAACACAGACAGACAGTCATCCATGGGCAGAGAGCTTGAGCTTTATCCATGGAGGATTTTGTGTATATTTTTCTAAATTGGTTTCGAGTTGAGTGTTAAAGGATTATTGCTAGCTCGAATCTAACATAGTTAATAACATGGCTTGAATCTGTAGCGTTGTGGAAAGGGAGCTAGAGTGGTGGCAATGTCATGTCATGCATATATAAAGATAACTCAAATTTGATGAGATGTGGACCTTCAATTGAGAGAATTTGATGGGCATAGGGGCTTGGCTTCAGGGAACATAGATTATCGAGTAAGTCTTATGAATGTGATGTTCCTAAACAATAGTAAAATCCACACTGCATTAGTGTATAAATTAGGAGAGTATACCCCACACTTGATAAGAGAGTATTAATTTTCTTCATATTCAAGAAAATCTTGAATTTTACAAGAATATCACTAATTATCTTTATTATGTGTTTATCTTGAAATGGATAGTTGACTTGATTGTTCTTACATATTAATCATTAGCACTGGTTTTATTTGTAATGACTATGAACACCTTATTCCTAGAAGTGTCCTAGTTCAGGCTAGTTGAGGGTACGTATGTAGAGTAGTTTTTTATCGGTGTCCGTTTTGGCTAGATAGTATAATCAGGCAGGACCTAGCAGCCACTTCCTTTTGGCAGGTTGTTCAACCGGAGGAAGAACTTCAGTTCGTATTTACTTGACCTATTAATATAATGAGATAACTTTTCCAAAAAAAAAACATACCTATGCAGTACTACAAGGTTTTGTATGTGGTCAGTAATAGCCTATAGGAATAGTACAAATTTGTATGAACCTCACACAATTATGGCACACAAAAAGTTGAAACAGTACAGTACAGATTTGGAGATTCTGCAAGAGCATGAACGAATCAGCAGTGTACATTATACATATGTGACAATGCTAGCAGCATTTTGTTGTTTTAAAAGGCTGGATCACGTCAAATGTCAAATAACATAGCATATCTATACATGGAGGCGAAGGAAAGGCTAATTTGTTACTATGACTGTATTATGTACAAGTATCATGTCACACTACAGGCCACTGTGGACTCACAACCTGCGATGCAAAACGAATCATGTTCCATATGAAGCTCTTATGTCTTGACAGAGAAAAGGAGACGGGATATAATATTGCTGGTAAGGCGTTGCCAATTGCGCGCACAGGTTAACATACACAAATGCTTCTGCTTAACTTAGAAACTTACCTCGAGAGTGCTAAATACCAGTCTCATTCGGCAGGCTACAATTGAAGGTTCTTCAGCCTGTCCCATCACAGCGTTTTGCTCTAGTTGAAGAGTCTTCACAGGAAGCCTTCAGTTGTACATACAGGAGAATTCATGTTTCAGGAAGCTCTGACATCAACAATATGAACTGAAGACAACTGGATATAAGAAATTGACAGTGTCTTACCAAGCCATTCCTCTCATATAGTAAGCATTCGCAATGATTGCACAAAAGCCCTTCCATTGTATGAGCATTTCTTCTGATACTGGCGGTACAGAGGACCATCGAACTATAGTTGGCTGTGGTGTGCAGAGAATCGTGATAAATACAATGCTCAGCCACATTATGCATTCGTCAACCTACCCATGAAAAAAAAAAAAAAAAGTAAGCATGATTTCTCCCCGGTAGTGAAATAATCTGTATTGTACTTAGTTGCAGAAACTGAAATGACATACCAGCAATCATCTAAATACTGTATCAAGTGAACATGTAAAAAGTTGAATAGATCTAGAATGAACATGGAGCTATTAGGATCTCAATAGACATCATTGGCACGACCATATATACGAACATCACATGCCTTTTTAGAATAACAACGTAGCTATTCACCAGTATGCTGGAGAACAAGTGGGTCCTGAACCTACTTTTGAAAGAAGGTTCAAGCTTATTCATAGCAAAAACAGAGATATTGGTATATGCAAACGAAATTCTTAGTTTCATATATTAGTGCAACTATCTCTAGTTCGAGGAGTTCCAGACCATCTTCGAACTTCTCTAAGATCAAATATTTGCAACTATTAGGCCACATTTTCATGCTTTGAAAGCAGGTAATATATCCATGACCAATATGAAGTTCAAGTGAAACTATAACACATGTATGAAAAAGTACAAATTGGTAAACTTGGGAGAAGTAGAACCCAAACAGTCTTTATATTATAAGTTATAATCACCACAGACAGACTAGAGACCATATTCTGGAGGATCAGCTTTGTGATTCATCCATGATGCCAAAGATGTGAACTTTACTGTCTTTATACTATGAGCATCAAACGGGCATCAAATATTAGAAGTTACACTATATATGATGTGATTCACCTCTTGAGAGATAATCTTTGATTTGAGACCAGTGTTCCCACGACCCGATTGCATTACTTCGATTTCCATACCAGACTTCTTCATATCAGTAAGCTCTTCCCTCAGCCCTTGATCAGTACATCCCAATGCATACGCATTAACGCCAGCACTGATGAACTCCTAAGAACCATCCTATTAGACTTTATCCAATCATGTAACATTTTAAACATAGCTGAAATGACACCCCAAAGATGACTAAATATACTACTTTTAGGTTGTCACCTCCTCCACGCTCGGCAAAATTCCGGTATCGCCTGAACAAGGTTACTGCTATATTACGTGATGATTTGTACTCATCTTCAGGAAAAATGTTATCCTGAGACTGGCACTATATAAGACGAGAAAAACAAGGTCAAATTATAAAACTTCCTTCGTAAGGTGAAATTGAGAATTTAAACATTCATAATGCAAAACAGTTGACAAAATTACAGTGTGATTGACATATATACACACTGCCTGGAATTCACAAGTATTTAGTAATACTACTTCTACCCAGAAAGTCACATAATAGCATCCTTCTCCCCCCAGGGGTATATGTAATTTAATTCAAGAATGTACAGGTAAAAGTATATTGTAATCACAAGCTCTGGTAGGTACATCACTCACCAGCCATCTCTTCGAAGTGATTTGGTGCGAGAAATATTGGTGCTTGAGTTGGTTACTGAGAGACCGTGGAACTGGAACAGACCAGCTATGCCAATTCTTGTGACACAGGACTCCAAAAGGACCTCTACAGTTGACAGTATGAATCAATGGAGCAGTCTCATGCAGCATATTCATGTCTGAATGTGCTTGGAATAGTCCACGAATCTGAACCGTCAACATAGTGGAAGAAAGAGATCGAAACCTCTAGAAAGAACAAGAACCAACAATTAATACAATACTAGTGTAAGACAAGATGCTATGGTAATGCTCTCTCTGGATTAAATCTTTACATGATGAAACTTAAATCAGTTCAACAGTTATATATTGACAATAAGAATTGCATTAGCGCAACATATCTGCCAGAACTCAGTTTTTAATCACTTCTAAACCCGCGAAGAACGAATAAACCAACTAATATGAACTATAAAAGTACATGTAATTTCCTTTCTTATTCACTGAATCTTAGCATTCTAGAAGAAAAAAATGAAGAGCACAACAGTTTGAACTTCCAAGAACAAGAAGTTAAAGCTAGCTTAGTCTTAAGTTTAAAACTTTCATAGTTTTCGACAATGAAAACAAGAATAGTGATGAATCAAAATATCAAAACATTCACATAATGACATAAATTACTAAGAACATGATACAAGCCAATGATGAAGCACTACTACACAAGAAAAGGTAAAAAGTTGTATGAACAACAGAGAAAATGGATAACAAAAGAAAGTGAAATTGCAACGAACCTTATTAAGGTTTAGATGGTCTCATCTGCAAAGAGAAGAGACTGAATTGATTATCCACAACAACATCAAGTTCAATTGAGAAACAAGAATTGGATATATAGAGAAAACAGAGCTGGATATGTTTGTAGAATCTAAATGGGGTTTTGAAGGGGCCACGAAATAAGTGAATGGTTGTGAAAGAATCTTATGAACAACACGCGACAATTTCCAATTTTTCTGGTTCTTGATGCTTTTGGAGGATCGATCAACTTCTAATTTTAACAGTGACATGATGATGATTAAGACAATCCATTAGTCCATAGTAATACGACATCGTTCGTTCAAGATTATGTGGAGCAATTTCATTTTACAATCCCCCCTTGGGTATTTTTAATTGCACCAAAATGCAAAATGAGACTTTCATGGAATCTCAAACAAATCCATTGTATACTTCATTTCATTTTATTACGATTAACACCACCGTAGGAATTCCGTTTACGGATTCACGAACTAAAAATAGAAAACAACGAATTAAAAAAATATTAATCCATGAACGTGGTGGAACGTGGATTACCATGGATGTGTCTGCCCACGAAATAGACTTGGTAGGGAAAGAATGATTAATAATCACACTAATTAATCAGAAAGCACAAATTCTCAGAAAAGACAGTCTCTGTACCATTATGCAATTTACCAACAACTTGTTATAATCATTAAAAATATCGGTGGTGGAAGTGTAATTATCTGTAAATATAAGGTCCTTTAAACAAAATACTCATCTTTCTTTTTCTTATTCTGATATTTTGATGATACAAATCGATCATCCTTGCTTTCTCTCTCTTTATCTTTCTCTTTCTCTTTCTTATCTATCTCTTATTTTTCTTTCCTTCGATCTTTGGTGATTATCATCCCAAGATTGGTGATGGGGTTATGATTGGGACGGGGACACGTGGGTTTGGGGAATGTTCTGATTGAAGATGGAGCGAAGATTTGTAGGTTTCTGTGGAGGTGTATTCCAGCGAGTTTGAAGCATGTTCCGACGAGCTTCCATCGTTGCATCACTCCTCGCCGGAGCTTCATCTATAAGCCGAATTTGGTATGTGTTTATTCATTACATTCCACCCTTTATCAACCCTTAATTGAATCAATGCAGCTCTTGTTATTATATTAGTGCACACTACATGTTCGATGAAATGCCCCATAGGCTATTTTGGTGTCTATCTTACTAAAGTTTATGATTTTTATTCTTTTGCAGGTGATACACAGGGACAAACCTGAGTAGTTTTTGTTTTATTCTTTCAAGAGCTGTAAGATTACTGGAAAAGGAAGACTAATGCAGTTTGATTTGGATTTGGAAATTAATTCTATCTATTTTTTGAGATCATGCGTTTTTTTTGAGATCATTGGTTTAGATCATGGGGTGTTTAGTTTAAGATTATAGGTATATTTTGAGATCGTATGTTTTTGTAGTTTTTTTGTCCCGTTGGTTGATATGTGAGCACTACACTTACACTTGCTATGTTGTCAAGATGGAGATGAGGAAAGTGAAGCATTTGGATAATGAGGCTGCGATTCAAGCATCATTGTTGGATGGCAACCGAAAATCGTGCAAGAAGTAGTTGTTTCGGATGGGCAGCCGAAAAAATGAAAGCTGACATGGAACGTTTAGATAAATTCATGGCATATATGTTTAAGATCATGGGGGATTTTTGTTTTGGAGCATACATCTTTTTTTTTTTCTAATGTAGGATGTTGACGTAGGTTGCAAGTCTATTTTAAGATTGTAAGTTCTATGACTCTTGAATTTTTATGATATGATGTTCTTTTTTATTTTCTACTTGAAAATTATGTATTGCATTTTCTAAGATCATGGGAACTATTTGTGAGATTATGGAAAATTATTCATGATATCATGGGAACTATTTATGAGATCATGGAAGTTATTCATGAGATTATGTGAACTATTTCCTGAGGTCATGGAAACTATTTCCTAAGATCATTGTATTTATTCATGAGATCAAGGGAACTATTTATTGAGATCATGAGAACTATTTACTGAGATCATTGGATTTATTCCTGAGATCATGGGAATTATTATTGAAATCATGGGAACTATTAGTGAGATCATGGGTATTTTTTAGTTCTGAGATCACTATAAATATATGACATGTATGTATGTATGAACATAATGTAGTAATTAAAGACAATCTAAGATGAAATAATCAAAGACTTTCTAAGATGAAAGAAAAAATATTCTCCACGACATAAAAAGTATGAGCATTGCCTACGAATGTATCTAAGTTCTAAGATGAAATAACAAAATACATTCTACGATGAAAGAAAAATCAAAATTTGGTACTTCAAACTGTGTTTTTTCTTCTTGTGCATTCCTCTTGTTATGTTTCCTCTCGAGAAATGACTAGGGCCTCTGCTTTTTTCTCCCCTTTTTTTAACACTAGGCAGGGCTTTGCACAGTTGTCGGTGCACTAGTATTCGAGGCAGCAGTTCGTGTGGGGCTTCCTTTCTTCCTTCTGACTTGATAACAAGTTCAGTGTAGTTCCTATTCATGGGATATATAGGTGAGATCATGGGATATAGGTGAGATTATGGGATACATAGAATTATTTACCTGTGCATTTTCATTTGTGCTTTTTGTATGTTGAACACGATCCCATACTTTCCCTTTGATGTTTTTGTCCACTGCTGTAGTATGTATAGATCAGCACACTTGAAATGTCTTTCGGATCGTCATCAGGGTTGACATCATACAACACATTTTCGCCAATGTGATGGATACAACAGTTGTAGTCTCTAGTACTTTACTCAACTCCTTCTGAAAGTACTTGAAAATTTTGAGTGTATACACCTTGGAAAGAGAAATTTAATTTACATAATTGGTGAGATCATGGGATATATAGTTGAGATCATAGGAGTTTTAGTTCAAGAATCATAGAGGTTCTACAAGCTGAAAGTAATAGATTTTCATGTTTATTTTTGTTAGATGTCAAAACTTTGGAACTGCACATGTTATTGCTAATCATGCTGCTACTGATCTACAACTTTAAGTGATTGAGGAAGCACCAAATTACACAGGTTATGCTCTATGATCTAAGAGATATATACCATGACTAGAAATCACGTACGCGGGTGAAGCGTAATCTTGTAAAACATTATTGATTTATTAAATAATGTATTGAAATAAATGGATTAAATATTTAATTATCACAAAATGACTTCAAAGATAAACAAAAAATAACTAATTGAGTAACTGAACTTAATAGAAAAATAACAAATTGAGTAATAGAACTCAACAGAAACTGTGTGCTATAAAAGTATATAGTTTTTATAGCCATGCAATTAATAGTTTTGAATTGAACGATATTAGACGTAGGAGTGACGCTACGCGTCCTCCATTTTATTTAAAATTTCCTAAGTGGTAAAAATTATCAATTTTAAGGAATAATATTTATAAAAAAAATTGTATGAGTATTTAATTGTAAATGGATGATAAAGTATAAAATAGATTGATAAATTGGTTATAAAGAAGAAAAGATAAATAATAAAGAATTGTTTGGTATAGTAGAAACTTTTCATTTTTGGACTTAGAAACTTTATAATGGTACGCCAAAAAAGAAAATTTAGGAATTTATTAATGAAATGGATGAAGTATTTCATATCCTCTACAATTAATTGTTTAATCTTGTTTTCATATATAGAAAAAGTGTGCGAGACAATCAATTTATAGTAATTTGATATTTCCAAAATGTTACTTGATGGCTAATAGACTAAAACTTATTGGTAATAAAAATATTTCTACTTCCATTGCACCTCACTTTTGCCAATTACATATATTCTCATTGTACGTACACATTTTGTCTAAATTATAGCACAATCATCAAGAAATATTATGCATGTTCCCCGTCAATAGAATCCATGTACAACACTATATGTTTTTGAGAATCTCGGCAAAACAAAATGATCAAAATACATCAATATGCAAGACCAACAGGTAGAATCAAAGTCACACCAAGGCCAAGAACTCAAACGACCAAAGTACATACATCAACTTAAAACAATACACAACAAAACTTAAAAACCAAAATTGTTGAGTTCGCTACCAGGTTAGTAGCTTAAACTCCCTCCTCAAAAGTATATGGTAGCACCCCAAAGCCAAAAGAGTCGCTGACAAAGTCGTGAAAAAGCTTATTCCAGTTGCATATTTTACAATTACAAGTTTGAATCTTGCATTCTGTTAAAGAAAATATCTAATAATGCATACCATGAATGGTAACTATAAGAAAATACTATAGAAAAATCAAACCTTGTTGTTGCAGTGTTGAACAAACTTAGCAGAAGAAATCTCAGATGAGGTAGCTTTACCTGTTAAAAAATAAATAATATGCAGATTATAAAAAAATCTCTAAAAGCACCATGAACATAAAACGATCTCAAGACAGCAGTATCTCTAACTAATAAGAAAAAGAAGGAATTGAACGATTAATAGGATAGAGAATTGTATGTTTAGGATTTGTTTACCTGGAATTGATGAGAGGCTTGATTCAGGCGCTGAGAATGTTATAAGAATATTTTAACGTGGTGTGGGTATATATAGTAGGAATTTATTAGGAAGTATATATATTGTAGGTCTCTATTTTTACATAGTCTCAGATGGACTCTGTATGTAGACATACATACATCTGTGAGAAAATATCTCTTGTTTATCCATTATATAAGAGTTAGAATAAAACTAAATATATCCTCTAAGCTGACAACAGATACTACTGAGAATAGTAGTTAGGAAAACACGATAAAAAAAGAGACTAAAATTGTCTCACATCTCAGCTGCCCTATGTACATTGAAAGTTAAGAATCCAGTTATTATTAACGAATAAATGATCACACAGATACTACCATGCTGTAAATAAACTGAATCAACTGAGGCCTAATCAACTTGACTTATCATCATATTCATAATATAAATACTAAATTGAACCACAAGAGTGTGAGTGTTTAAGACTGAATAACAAGTTTTCGAATTGAGTAAGGTGTATGTTTACTCCACCCCTTCCCTCCACCACGATCAAATTCTCATCTAAAAACCTACCTTACTGTATTTAAATTCCACTGTATTTGAACCACACTAATCATCCTCTTAAAACTAACTCCTCCTCTAATCTCCTCAAAAAATTTAAACTCAACTGTAACTGAACTAACGCAATGCCAATTCAAAACTGCACACGGAAATACAACAATTGAAAAAACAGAGACACGCAAACCAGTAATAACAGTGATAAAAAAGCCTCTCAGTGTTGGTGATTGTATGTAAACTATCTAACCACTCTATCTCATTTGGATTAATTTACCAACACCAAAATAAAAGATGAAAAATTAGACAATTGAGTGAACTATTGCTTGCTCCCGAAAGCATGGACAGGGTGTAAAAGCTAACAGAAAGACGTACCCATAGCTTCACGCAAGCATCAATTATCACTGGAATTAGGCAGATAAAAATAGTAATTGCGGCCTGATCCACTTCAATCCCATAATGCTCAACTATAATATCCAACAATTTGTGCCCTAATATACCTCATTTCTTGTTTTTTCTTTATCTGGTATAATCAAAGTGAAGCATTTTGAACTCTATGTTTGGGTTTTTTGTGCAAAGTGCCTGCACACTACTAGCTTTAGCTCAATTTTCTTTTTTCAGTATTGACTATTGAGGAACACAAAATGTCATTTATGCGTGGAGAAGAGCTGAGAGTATTACCCTAAAAAAATAACAGTAATAAGTATGCTCAATAAGTATTATAAGAAATGCCTTGCCGGTGTCCGAAATGTTGTTCAATATCTTATATCCTGTAATTTTCAGCAAAGCCACCTGCGGAATGCAAGTCAAAAGACACAGATATTGTCAAACAGCAATAAACACATTGAAGAAATAGAGAACCAATGGCTTACGATACATTAAATTAACATATTTTTGCTGTTGCACTGCTGCTGGAGACATGATGCTACTTGTTGTATAAAAAGTGTAGCTTATTGTGTAAAACAATCATGAGTCAATTGATGTTAAAATCATGAATACATATCATTTACACAATCACAGCAGTAAGTTTATTTTTCAATCTCGATTAACTCTAAGCGTAATCTTGTAGAACATTGTTTGTTTATTAAATTATGTATTAAAATAAATGGATTAAATATAATTATCACAAAATGACTTCAAACATTAAAAAAAAAAAACAAACAAACAAACAAACAAACATAACATTAAGCGCACAAATCAAATTCTCACATTAAAGAATGAAAGAACAACAAAAAAAAAAAGTTCAAATGTATGCTCCTCTCATGCATAAATTCATCATCAAACTCATCAAACCTATTCTGACATCAAAATTTCTTTTATCCTTCCATATTTACAACAACCAAGTGGAGTACAAACTAACAAAGGTAAAACTAAACTCCAAAATATGCAGTAGAGTTCCGATCTTAAAGGTCATGATACTGCTTTTTACTCTATAAGCCATCACCTCCAACAAATAGATATACAACAGTAACACAATCATCGCAAAACTATACCTCAATTCATCCTATTCACAAAACCAAATCAAACAGCAACATTGACAAAACAGTTTTACCATTTCCTTATCAACATCAGGCTATAACCTTTTCGAGTTTATCTTCGTCTCCACTTCACTCTATGATATGAATTTAAATGCAGAAGCGCTAGTCGCTCCAAATGGTGATGCACTCGGAGTTCCAAACGCTGGACTACTTGATGAAGCACCAAATGCAGGTTGACTTGGCGCACTAAAAGGAGTTGTTGCTCCAAAGGGACTGCTTCCAAAGGCTGGTTATGATTGTTGTCCAAATGGACACCTGAACTCCTAGGTAATCCAGATGGTTCACTATACACAAGAAAGTAGATAAAGATAAAAAATAATGTTCAAATTGAAAATTTGTCTCAAACGTTTTACGAACTGAAAAATACCTAATCTTGGAAATTTTTCGCGAACCAACTCCTCAAGAACAAGTTGGTCAACCTGCCAAGAAAAACAACCAAAACTTAAATGTTAAGCAGCTTAGTTAATCTAACCATGCTTCTCTAGTTGATGGCATTTTAAAATTGGTATAGTTCTGAATCAAGTAAAGAAGAGTGGAGTACCTGAGATTCTATCATTTCTTCTGAATAGTACCCATCAAAATAGTCATCTAAGATGCCCATTAAAGTCCTGAAAGCAGGTGTCTTTGTTAGAAACGTAACATGCATAATTTCATGACATCATATAAGTGGGAACACCATATAAATGTGGAATACATATTATTGATCTACACTGATTAAAGTCTAACCAAGATAAGAGCCTACCAAAATGCATTTTCTTCGGGCATAAGAAGCAATAACAAGCCAGCAAAAAATTTAATAGCCTGCACAGACAAAAATCAAAGTAGATCGGTTGAACAATGGAGAAAGTCCAAAACAGCAATCAAAATTCTGAAACTCCATCCTTAATTGACACTTGAGAATGAAGCAACGATATAATCACCTGACAGTAGCCAACGGAGGGATTGTGTTGTGCATATAGATCTATGAGAAATTTAAAAAAAAAAAAAAAAAAAAAGGTATCTGACCAGAAAACAACCTTTTCTATTTGGCCTTTCCATTTGGAATCGTGATTCAATTCCTCCAGCTCTTTGTTTTTATTTTCCAATTAGCATCTGGTGCGAGCAAATCCTGATAGTAATTCTCCACATGACGTGCTCTAACACCAACAAAGGCTTGCCACATCTGTGATAGCCCAAATCAAACAAGTAAACAAGGAGAATGCATAGATCACAAACAGCTGCAAATTCATTAGTTTACCTCTCCTCTTAGTACCATTGGAACCCCACCTTGAACTAAACACTCCAGTTCTTCTGTCCAAGGAGGTAGAGACTCTAAAGCCGGAGAAGAAATACTTTCAGCCGAGGAAATGAGTTCCTGAGCGGTGTCTGATTCAGTTCTATCCAGGTTATAAATCTTCATCGGAATCATCTTCTGATGCTCATTTCACTGCCCTAGCCTCCTCAATCTTTTTCAAATTAACCTTCTCTTTCACACGAGCCCGCGCGTGAACGACCTATCTGAAAATAAAAGTGATGTTTCATCAACCAATCTAACAGATAATATTGGTCTGGATGATACGACACCTAAAGCCAACAGTCTGTCTGAAGAAGTACTATATGATGAATAAAAAACAATCAAGTGAAATCGGAAGCAAGTGAAATTGGGCGAGATCCCAGTAAAGCAAGAAAGCAATAGAAGAAACCTTGAGAAGAGATCTTTGGCGAAACTTTGCGTTGTCATGGCTCACATCTTTTATTGAATGGGGCAGCGATTTCGACATGGCAGAAACTCTTGAAGAACCAGCACAGTTACCCATGGTTTGAGACAGAACCAAATGAAAAGAAAAAGAAGAGAAAGATTGACGGCTACTCCGTCGTGAGGCCGGCGGTGAGCTGGGCCGGTGGTGAGAAAACCGATGTCGATTTGTAACTTTTCTGACGAAAAGGGAAAAGAAGACTCGAGAAGAAGATGATGAAAATATATTAAAAAGGTAAATTAAAATAAAAATAAATAAAAAATAATGACACATGTACGCACCATGTACGCACCAGATTGAAACTGAATAAGTAAGATCAACGGTTTAAAATCGATTGGTAGGTCAATTAATTGATTGAATCAATAGGCTTATTATATTACTTTAATATCAACTATATACCCCATGATGTTACATGTATGAATATGCATTACACACGAAGCATGCAAATAATTTACACATGCAGTAAACTCCATGTTCTAACATTTAAACCCCACGATCTCAAGTATATGTCCCATGAGCTTAGTTGAATTTATTTGAATTACACAAGAAGCATTCAAAATAATGCACACATGTAGTAACCTATTGTTGAAATAAAACATATTGTCGAAATCATAGGAAACATTGTTGAGATAATAAAAACTATTGTATGCCAATATTTTCATGTTCAATGAAAAAAATAAAAAAACAAAACAGAGCACTGCGAACATGTGAGATCATGGGATAGATTGTTAAGAACATGGACAATATTTTTTAGATCATGGGATATCGCTGAACGCAAATTTTATCGTGAAATATATATAAATCCATTTTTTAGATGTCAAATCTAACATCTATCACCAACAAACTTCGACCCAAACACATATCTACATAAATCTAGATGCAAACAACTACAACAAGGTTGATTTAAAATAAATCTATCACCAACAAACATCTATCACCAAAGATTCAAACACATATTCTCCATATTCTCATTGTTATTTGAGGTGCTAAATGCAATTAATAGGGACTGACTTGAAAGAGCTTTTGTGTGGAAGGATTGAGTTACAATTTAAAAGGTGTTAGTTACAGTTTGTTAAGTTGTTAGCACGCTTCTATTCTCAGCCGTTGGATCTTTCTTCATCCGATGGTGGCTGCTCTGCTGGCTCGTCTCTGTTCTGTTCTTCGTATTTAGTCTGCTAAATAGCAGTTATTTCCTCCTGATTTGATTCATTCATTAGCTTACTCTGTAATTGAGAGATACAGTAGAATAACATCAATACTTGAGAGGTTCTGTGATTGGATCGGAGTGTTGGTGAGATCGTTCCCTGTGAGCTTTGTAACATTGTTGATTAGTGGATTCTTTTGGAGACTTATCTTCCGTGGATGTAGATCATTCTGATTGAACCACGTAAACCGCCGTGTTCTTTACTTGTTTATGTCATTTGATTGATTGCTGCCATTGTTGCGAGCTTCACAGCTTGTTTGTTGCCTTGATCGATTCCTCAACAAGTGGCGCCGTCTGTGGGAAACGATTCCTCACGGTTTCTCACGATCTAGGTTTTCTGAATTGGGGATCATCATCAAGGTCCGTCAATGGCGTCTACAACAAAGTTCGATGTGGAGAAACTCACAGAGAAGACGGATTTTGGCCTGTGGAAACTCAGGATGAAGGCGCTACTGGCACAACAAGGAGTTTCTGTAGCGCTCAAAGGCAATGAAGGTTTCGCAGCCACAGTTTCAGCCGATGATAAGGCCATTGCTATGGAGAAGGCACACAGCTCTCGTGATGTCTTTGGGTGATGAAACGCTGCGACAAGTGGAGGAAGAAACTACGGCGAAGGGAATTTGGAAAAAACTTGAGACGTTATTCAACGCCAAAACCACCGCAAGTAAGCTCTATCTTAAACAGAAGTTATTTGCATTCAAGGTTACAAATGATAGGCCTATAATGGAACAAGTAGCTGTGTTTAAGAGGATTTGTGCGGATCTTAAAGCAGCGGAAGTTAAGATGTCTGAGGATGATAAGGCGTTGATGTTGTTAAATGCGTTGCCTAAAAGTTTTGAACACTTCACTGATGCATTAGTGATTAGTAAAAGTAGTGGAATTACTCTGGCTGATGTTGAAAGTGCCCTGAGAAATAAGGAGATGAAAAGCAATGCAGGAAATGAATTGGCCTCCGGTGAAGGTCTGAGTATAAAACAAGGCAAAGAAAAGAAGGAGCCTAGGTTTGTGAAAGAACAAAAGAAGGTTCAATCTCAGGCCAACACTAGCGACAGTGGAAAGGAAACAAGAAGGTGCCATCATTGTAAGAGACCAGGTCACCTAAAGAAGGACTGCTTTGCATGGAAGAGGAAGCAGGAAGGCAAGAATCAGAACAATAGGCAAACTTCTCAAAAGGAATTTGCTGGGACTGTAGAAGCAGATGACGCTGAAGTATTAAACGTTGTCGATAAGGTCACCTCAAATGACTGGATTCTTGACTCTGGTTGCACATTCCACATGTGCCCTCACCGAGATTGGTTCCTGAATCTGGACAGCTCATGCAGTGGCTCAGTGATGTTGGGAAACAACAAGGTTTGTGATGTACAAGGGATTGGTGACATTAAACTTCAAATGGAAGATGGCAGTTCCAAGCTCCTCACTGAAGTCAGGTTTATTCCTGATCTTAAGAGAAACCTTATCTCACTAGGAGCACTTGAAGCAAAGGGATGTGAGTTTAAGTCCATTGATGCTACTCTGGTAGTTACTAGAAACAACAGAGTAATCATGAAGGGCACCCGGAGGAATAATCTCTATTACTTGCATTGTAAAACTGCAAATGGAAGTTCACTTGCGGTCACTGATAGTGCCACCAGCATCTGGCACAGGAGATTAGGACATGTCAGTGAAAAGGGCTTGCTGGAGATAGAAAAGCAAGGAGTATTTGGTAACACAAAGCTGGGAAAGCTAGAGTTATGTGAACACTGTATACTTGGAAAGTCTGTCAAGACTAGTTTCCCTACTGGAGTGCATACAACTAAAGCTACACTTGATTATGTTCACTCTGATCTTTGGGGACCGGCAAAGGTGAATTCCCATGGAGGTGGCAAATACTACATGTCTATAGTAGATGATTACAGTAGAAAAGTATGGGTGTACATACTTAAGCAAAAGTCTGAAGCCTACAGTAAGTTCAAAGAATGGTTGTCAGAAATGAAGACTGAAAAGGGAAGAGGAGTCAAGGTGTTGAGAACGGATAATGGCCTCGAGTTCTTGTCAGGAGAATTTCAAGATTTCTGTAAAGAAAAGGGAATTCTAAGGCATAGAACAGTACCTGGCACACCTCAACAGAATGGCCTAGCAGAAAGGATGAATAGAACCATCCTTGAAAGAACCAGGTGCATGTTGTTCCACGCAAATTTGCCAAAAGGTTTCTGGGCAGAAGCTGTAACTACAGCATGCTACCTTATAAATAAATGTCCCTCAAGTGTTATTCAATTTAAAACCCCTGATGAACTTTGGTATGGTAAGAAGAGTGACTACTCAAGACTAAAGGTATTTGGTTGTGCAGCTTATGCACATATCAGACAAGATAAGCTCGATCCCAGAGCCATTAAATGCATTTTTTTGGGCTATCCTAAGGGAGTCAAGGGATACAAGTTGTGGTGTATTGAGCCAAGACAACATAAAGTCATCATCAGTAGAGATGTGGTATTTGATGAAAGTACAATGCCTTATTCTAAAGCCACTGGTACTGATTCAAACTCTGAAGATAGGGAGAAATTACAGGTTCAGGTGGAGCTGGAGCCTGATGTTAGTCAACCACAACCACCAAACCTGGATCATAATGATGACAATGATCCCATCCCTGCAGATGCTCCTTCTGAAAATAATCAACGAGCAATTATACCTTATCAACCTCCAGCCTGGAATCAGCATTTCTCAAATCTAAGAGGATCCCAGTGGAAGTGCTCCACAAAGAAGAGGGAGGAAGAAAAAGGTTGTACCTGAAGCTACTGAGGATATAAGGAATTTTCAGCTTACAAGGGATAGAGCTCCAAGAGTCATAAAGCCAACCAACATGGAAGGTTTTACAAATATGACTGCTTATGCTCTAACAGTAGCTGAGGAAGTTGATTATCAGGAACCAGGGAGCTACATTGAAGCTATATCATGCAAAGATGGTGATAAATGGATCACAGAAATGCAGGAGGAATATCAATCCTTAATGAAGAATGAAACATGGATTTTAGTAGAGAAACCTGCAGGAGTAAAATTAGTAAGTTGCAAGTGGATCTTTAAAAGAAAGATTGAAGTGACTGACATAGAAAGGATTAGATATAAAGCTAGACTAGTAGCCAGGGGGTTCACTCAAAGAGAAGGAGTGGATTATAATGAATCTTTTCTCCTGTGGTGAGACACACTTCCATCAGGTTATTCCTATCTCTAGTTACTCATTTCAATCTGGAATTACAGCAACTGGATGTAAAAACAACATTCTTACATGGAGAGTTAGAGGAAAGCATCTATATGCATCAACCAGAAGGCTTCATATCACCAGAGCAAGAGAAGAAAGTCTGCTTATTGAAAAAGTCACTGTATGGACTCAAGCAAAGCCCCAGGCAATGGTACAAGAAATTTAGTGAGCATATGCTACAAATGGGATTTGTGAAATCACTGTATGACAGATGTATGTATTTGAAGAAAGAAAAGGAATCTGTTGTGATATATCTGCTCCTATATGTTGATGATATGTTAGTAGCCAGTGCTGATAAGGAAGAGATAGCTAAATTAAAAGCTAGTCTCAACAACAAGTTTGAGATGAAAGACCTGGGAGAAGCTAAGAGAATTCTTGGAATGGATATAAGAAGAAACAGATCTGAAGGGGTGCTAGTACTCCATCAAAGTGATTATATCAGAAAGGTGCTTCAGAGATTTAATATGCAGAATGCTGAAAAGGTAGATATCCCATTATCTGCGAGGTTTAAACTATCTGCAAAGCAAAGACCTAGTACTTGGGCTGAGGTGGAGTACATGAAGAGAGTACCCTATGCAAATGCTATTGGTAGCATAATGTATGCAATGGTATGTAGCAGACCAGATCTTGGTTTTGCTATAAGTACCACAAGTAGGTACATGTCAGATCCTGGAATAGCTCATTGGAAAGCTGTAAAAGAGATACTTAGATATCTCAGGGGTACTATAAACCTTGGCATCTGTTTTGAAGAGGGATTATCTGAAGGAGAAGCCTTAGTAGGCTATGTAGATGCTAGTTTTGGTACCAATCTTGATAACTCCAAGTCTCAATCAGGTTATGTATTCACTTTGTTTGGATCTGCAATCAGTTGGAGGTCTACTCTACAAAGTGTGGTGTCTTTGTCCACTACAGAGGCTGAATATATGGCTGTTA
The DNA here is from genome assembly GCA_028274465.1 of Plantago ovata. NCBI lineage: Eukaryota > Viridiplantae > Streptophyta > Magnoliopsida > Lamiales > Plantaginaceae > Plantago > Plantago ovata. The sequence continues at coordinate 11,539,844 of CM051458.1, forward strand.
CTGAGGCGGTTAAGGAGGGGTTATGGCTCAGAGGAATTGTTAGGGAGTTTGGCATCATTCAAGAAGCAGTTCCCATTTTCTGTGATAGCCAAGGAGCTATTTGTGTATCCAAACATGATATGTTTCATGATAAATCAAAACACATCAATGTCAGGTTACATTTTGTGAGAGATATTGCTGAGAAGGGACTGATCAAAATGGTGAAGGTGTCAACTCTAGACAATGCTGCTGATATGTTAACCAAAGTTGTGCCAGTTTCCAAGTATAACTATTGTTGTGACTTGGTAAGTGTGGTAGACTGCTCATGCTGAGGCATGAGGAAATTGGAGATGCTGCTCTAGTGAGTTCCTGTAGGATCAATGACTTACAGTAGTGTGGTTTCTGAAGTTTCTGCAAATTCGATTGGTGTTGCATTCAGCAAGGTGGAGATTTGTTATTTGAGGTGCTAAATGCAATTAATAGGGACTGACTTGAAAGAGCTTTTGTGTGGAAGGATTGAGTTACAATTTACAAGGTGTTAGTTACAGTTTGTTAAGTTGTTAGCACGCTTCTATTCTCAGCCATTGGATCTTTCTTCATCCAATGGTGGCTGCTCTGCTGGCTCATCTCTGTTCTGTTCTTCGTATTTAGTCTGCTAAATAGCAGTTATTTCCTCCTGATTTGATTCATTCATTAGCTTACTCTGTAATTGAGAGATACAGTAGAATAACATCAATACTTGAGAGGTTCTGTGATTGGATCGGAGTGTTGGTGAGATCGTTCTCTGTGAGCTTTGTAACATTGTTGATTAGTGGATTCTTTTGGAGACTTATCTCCCGTGGATGTAGATCATTCTGATCGAACCACGTAAACCGCCGTGTTCATTACTTGTTTATGTCATTTGATTGATTGCTGCCATTGTTGCGAGCTTCACAGCTTGTTTGTTGCCTTGATCGATTCCTCAACACTCATCATATTGTTCAATCTAGAAGTTATTGAACATGAAATTAGATGTAGAGAATCATATTCACATTATATTCACCAACGGTGCATACGGTGAGATCATAGAAACTACTGTATGCCAATATTTTCATGTTCAATGAAAAAAAAAAAAAAAAAACAGAGCACCGCGAACGAGATCATGGGATATATTGCTAAGAACATGGACAATACTGCTGATATCATGCGATATCGCTGAACGTAAATTTAATCGTGATATCTATACAAATCTAATTTTAGATGTCAAATCTAACATATATCACCAACAAACTTCGACCCAAACACATATCTACATATAAATCTAGATGCAAACAACTACAACAATGTTGATTTAACATAAATCTATTACCAATAAACATTTATCACCAATAAATCTAGATGTAAACAACTAGAAGAAACATATAGATCTAGATGTAAATTTATGAAAAACATGAACGCAAGTATATAGAATAATTACCCGAATACTTTTCAACAACGAAGGCAACTAGGTCGATGATGATGATGAAGAAGAAGACGCCGATGATGATAATGATGAGTAGCTTGATGATCGACGGTGATGATGAGCAGCTTGATGATCGACGGTGATGATGAGCAGCTGATGATGATCGACGGTGATGATGAGCAGCTGATGACTGATGGTGATGATGACGAAGAATAAAAGAAGAAAGAAGATCGACCTGAATAAGAGATCGATCTGTTTCTGTTTCAGCAGATTAGAAGGAAAAAGGAAGATAATTTGCTAAAAAGTCCCTATATTTATAATATATTACATGTTGACCACCGAATTTTATAGTAACTTTGTAGCTTCTTGTTTGGGATAGTTTTATAATTTATATAAATTGGTCTATACTAGAGACCGTCTACTAGGAGACGGACTCATTTTCATTAGTTTCAGCAACAAAAATATAATGCTAGTTTCATTAGTTTCATCATCATAATTACTAGTTTCATAAAAAAAAAAAAAAATTGCTAGTTTCATTAGTTTCACCATAAAAAAATGTTATTTTCATCAACAAAAATGTTAGTTTCATTAGTTTCAACATCACAACTGCTAGTTTTCAACAGCCAAAAGCTAATTTCATTAGTTTCAACATCATAAGTGTTAGTTTCAGCAAAAAAATGCTAGTTTCGGCAAAACTTATTTATACTAAACTAAAACAAATAAAAATATAATAATTAAAATTACAAAAATATAATGATGCTATTTATTAGTTATAGATGTAGTTATGATGTTAATCAACATTTCTTAAAAATTGTGAAATTGCCAAAACATCAAGTAATAAAAACAGGAGGAGTAGTATTTTTAATATTTTGAATTGTATTTTATTAACATAATCTAGGTGTAATAGTATAAAAAACTTTGTTAAAAAACCGTGGAATCAAAGATGTCTAATGATTAATGAACGCACAATAATTGATGATAAGAAAATGGTCCAATGTTGTAGTGTAATTATTAGCAGGCCTACTACAGCTCAGGGACGACCTTGAGTCAGCAGTGCTCCATTATTACATTATCTCTTGAAAAACATAGAACAAACTCATCTGTCTTAAATTAGTACATCTCAAATTTAAACTTTAGGTTATATGGATATTCCGGTGGATTTCCTGCTTGAGAACTTGAAGGAGCTGGTGTCGTATCATTACAACTTAATCACCAGCGCCAAAAGTGAGCTTGAAAAACTCACCAATGATCTTAGCACGTTGAAAGCCATTCTGAAGGATGCTTCCAGAAAGTACAAGAAGAATGAGGTGTTCACGGACTGGGAGAGACAGGTTCGTGAAACTGTCTACGACATCGAAGATACGATTGACACTTGTGTCACCGAGTTAGCGGCAGAGAAGGCCAAGAACATCTTCAAGCGTGCTGTTTTGAAGCCGAACCGCATCAGTCTGGCGAAGCAGGTCAGCAACTTGAGAGAAGACAAGATCAAAACACTGTTTGAAAACCACAAGATGAAGATTGTTCCTAACCTTGAACAATCAGACGTAATTCCTGATACCACCGCAGCTGACATTAGGAAAAGCAGGCAAAAGGTCAGATCCATTTTCAAGTTTTCCAATATTGCATCGAAATTCCTAGTTTTTTCAATAATTTCATAGTTGACTTTTTAAAATTGAGACTCATAGATGAGCTGAGATTAGGGAGATGGTAAAACATTGTAATCCTTGTGTCTTTTTGAACGAACCTTTGCGTTCTTTCATCAATTTGTTGATGTTCGTCACACCATTTGGCCTATTATAAATAAAACCTTCCAGTGTTACAGAATGACACAATTCGATCTGCTCTCTCCTTCTTCTCTATATCCCAGAAAAGTAAAGCTTCTTCTCATATTATAGTAGTCCACCAGAGTTCGTATATTCCAGTACTTGTTATACGACGAATAAGGTTTTAAGGATAGGGTGCTACGCTCGACTCTGCAGTTCTATTTCTCTCTATTTCCAGATTCTCATATTGATACTATATACTACCCAACAATGAAATGACTAATAATATAATTGAATTTCCCAAGATCATGCATATACGTAAACATTATTATATCATATTTAGTGTGGCTGGTTAATTTACGGCTTATGATCGATGTGGCTTATGATCGATGTTATAACAATCCCTGCAGAAAAGGCAAAACACAATAGTTGGTATGAATGATGAGGCTAGTAAGTTGATTGGTTTTCTGAATGAACCATCTGATAAGCTCGAAGTGGTTTCTATCATAGGCATGCCAGGCCTGGGGAAGACAACCGTGGCCTGGAAGATTTTTCAAGATCCGGTTATAGCGTATGAGTTCCCTGATCGAATTTGGGTAAACATTTCTGATGATCTCAACATGAGGAATGTCCTTCTTACTATACTGAAGGAATTTACTGACCAGGTGACTGCAGATACTACCTCTAATGAGGAATTGGGTGCTCTTGTAAAAAATCATCTCAACGATCGAAAGTTTTTACTAGTCATGGATGATGTCTGGACTCCAGAGGCATGGGATGAACTCAAATCCTTCTTGCCAATGACTAATACAGTGAGCAGAGTGTTGATAACCAGTCGCGAAGAGAAAGTGGCTTTTCGAGCTAATGTTAACAAAAAGGCCCACAACCACACGTTGAGATTTCTGAACAAGGAAGAGAGTTGGGAGCTCCTCCAGTACGAGGTGTATGATGCGGTCAATGTTGTTCCAGAAGACTTGGTACAAGTTGGGATGCTCATATCACATAACTGCGATGGACTTCCCCTTTCACTTGTAGTGATTGGAGGAATTCTAAAGGACAAAATTTCAGATGCACGTGGCGTTGTGGCAGCAATAAAGACACAGTGGGAAGACGTCCAGAACAGCATTGAGACTTACCTTGTTTATGGAGACAAGATGAATCGCTTGGAAAATATTATAAGGCTTAGCTATGCGAAACTGCCTTATGAGTTGAGAGATTGCTTTCTCTACTTGGGAGTGTTCCCGGAAGATGCAAGCATTCCTCCCAAGAAACTAACCTTGCTATGGATCTCAGAAGGATTCATACAAGAAATCCCCAAGAGGAGCTTGGAAGAAGTGGCAGCTGATAACTTGAAGGATCTTATCAATCGAAACTTATTAATGGTTGAGAAAGCTAAACTAAATGGTGAACCCAAGATATGTCGGGTTCATGACACGATCCATCAGTTCTGCAGAACGGAAGCAGAATTCAACAAGCTTAACTTGTTCAAGGAAATAAGCTTTACCAATGGTGTTTTTGAGCCTTCACTTGATAAATTAGGTAACTGTCGTCGCCTTTGTGTCCATTCATACGCCCACAAATTATTCATCGGAAAACCAAAACTCCACAAAGCCCGTAGTTTCCTTTGTTTCCCCAAGTCTCCCGTCAACTTGGATGCCACTCATATAGCACCTTTCACAGAAGCCTTCCACTTGATCAGGGTCTTAGATGCAGAAAACATAAAGTTTCCGAGATTTCCCCTAAAACTTGTCCAGTTAATTCATCTAAGGTACCTCACCCTGACATTTGCCAATGACCAAACCAAATTACTTCCAGCAGCCCTATCGAGTCTTTGGAACCTCCAGACTCTTTTAGTGGACACACCCTTCCATACCCTTGTCATCAAAGCAAACATATGGATCATGATGAACCTGAGGCACTTGAAAACACAAGCATCCATTGTCCTACATAATGATGGCAGAGGTGATAGCAAAGATGAAAGCAAAGGTGGCGAGAACCTTCAGACAATCTCCAGATTGTCGCCTGAGAGCTGCACTGACGCAGTCTTTAACAAGGCAAAAAACATCAACAAGCTGGGAATTCAGGGAGATCTTAACTCTATTTTGAATTCCAACTCCTTGGAAAAATTGAATCTTCTTAAAACTCTAAAGCTAGTGCATGTGGTGCACAATGAAGAAGCATCTGAGAATCCTATGCCCCGCGTACCTGAGGCAAGCAAATTCCCGCCGAATCTCAAAACCTTGGTACTCACCAATACTTATTTGAAATGGCAGCAAATGTCTGTATTGGGAAATCTCAGCCTCCTTAAGGCACTCAAGCTGAAAGAAAATGCTTTCACTGGAAGCTCCTGGGAAGTTTGCATTGGTGGGTTTCAGGAACTTGAACTCTTGGACATTGTTGAGTTCGATTCAACAATAGTCGATTATACCTAATCACAAAAGCTCACAACACAACTAAACCACCAAGAACCAGCTGCACCAATCAAACACACACCCAAGCAACCAAAACAGAAAACAGAGCAAGAACGATAAGCAAGAAAGACACAAGAGTTTAACGTGGTTCGGTTGTAAATAACCTACGTCCACGGAGATCAACCAGCTTCCACTATATTATATCAATCCCAATTACAAGTCCCTAACAGTATGCAAGAAACAAGAACAAATATGTCTCTCAAAGCTAGAACCTATAATCTATATAATATCACCCTTCGAAGTAGTCGAACCGGGTCTTCAAGTTGTGTTGTTATCTCTCCAGATCTGGTTATGAGCATGCAATAATCACCCCTTTATATAGCCTTCAATTTGCAGCTATACCTAAAGAATTTCGAATAAGAATTGAAATCAAATAGGAATTGATTTCCTAATGGAGACAATTACCTTTTCCTGATTGCATTCGGAAACAGTTGTTGAGATAACACCTCACAAATCTCCACCTTTAGCTCAACACCAACGACCTCTGTATCCCTGAAGTTAGGACACACCCTTTTGCATCTCTAAGGTTAAGACACGTCCCCATGTACCTCTAAGGTTAAGATACGCCCCCATATGCACCTCTAAGGTTAAGATGCCTCCCCGTTCCCATCCCTGCGGTTAGGATGAACCCCTCAAAGTCTTGACACCCACAAGTTCCAAGCAAAACTTGAACTTTGGTCCTGGAAGCGTCTTAGTCATAGCCTCTGAAGCATTCAACGACGTATGAATCTTCTTTATCTTCACAACTCCCTTGGCAATGATATCTCTGATGAAGAAAAACCTTACATCAATGTGTTTTGTCCTTTCATGATACACATGATGCTTAGTCAACATAATAGCACTTTGATTGTCACAGTGAATATTCACATGATCCTGTTGGATACCCAACTCATTCAATAATCCACCCAACCAGATAGCTTCCTTAACTCCTTCAGTGATAGCCATGAACTCCGCCTCTGTTGTAGATAATGCAACCACAGACTGCTGACTTGCTTTCCAACTAATTGCCGTGCCAAACAAAGTAAACACATACCCTGTGATAGACTTTCTTCCATTCAAGTTCCCTGCAAAATCTGCATCCACATATCCAACCAATGGATTCTGCAAGTCATTGCTTTTCTTGAACCTCAGTCCCATCATTCTTGTGCCACTTAAGTATCTGAGAACATCCTTCACAACATTCCAATGCCTTCTCCCAGGATTCCCCATGTATCTGCTGATAACACTCATAACATATGCAAGATCTGGCCTGCAGCAAATCATAGTATACATAATACTTCCATCTGCACTTGCATAAGGTATCATCGACATAATCCTTGCTTCTGCATCATCCTTAGGACATTGTTCCTCAGATAACTTCATCCCAGGTGCAATAGGAGTAACCACACTACTGCAATTTGACATATTGAACTTGGCTAGAACCTTCATGAGATAACTAGGCTGAGATAGAAACAAATTCTTCTCCTTCTTGTCCCTAGTGATATCCATCCCAAGAATTCTACTTGCATCCCCAAGATCCTTCATCTCAAATTCTTCCTGCAGTTTCCCTTTAAGTGTTTCAATCTCCTCCATTGACCTGCTAGTAATCAACATATCATCCACATACGAGATCCTTCCATCTGCACTCTCCTGAAACTCATCATCCAGAGCTTCACATTCAGTACCTGAGTATTCTGGGACCTGATTATAAACCTGTTGTTCTGGAGTTCCGGTCAGGGTTGCCTCAACCCCTTGTCCAACACCTAGTGTATCAACCTGCTCCATAGCCCAAACAACTTCTCCTGGTGTTATATCAGTTTCATCCTCAGACTCCACCTCAACTGAAATTCCCTGTGCATATCCTTGATCTCTTGTATGCTGATAGTTTGAAGTTTCACCAACTTCCTCATCAAGTCGATCATCACCATCTGACTCTGAGCTACTACTAGACTCTTCATTCACTGGTAATATAGGCTCAGCATCCGCAACATCATCCTCCACTGTGGGCTCCACCTGAGAGTGAACTCTCTCTTCTTCCAACTCAATTCTGGTATTTTCTTCAGAGTCGAGGTTGAGTGCGGGGTTGGGTGAACCCCCTCTGTCAACACTTGCCTGCTTGTCCTTCAGAGGTAACACATCTTCATTAAACGGGACATCCCTGCTTATAATACACTTTTCCTTTCCAGGTTCTATGCACCAAAGCTTATATCCTTTAACCCCCTTTGGGTAACCAATAAAGATACACCTCAATGCTCTAGCTTCCAACTTATCTTGCTTGATATGTGCTAAAGCCAAGCAACCAAACACCTTGAGTTTTGAATAGTCCCCAGTTGTTCCAGTCCATACTTGATCCGGCGTCTTAAACTCCAAAGACACAGCTGGACTCTTATTGATAAGTATTGCTGCTGTAACCATAGCTTCTCCCCAGAAACCTTTGCTTACCCCAGAACTCAGTAACATACACCTAGCTCTCTCCAATAGAGTTCTATTCATTCTTTCCGCAACTCCATTCTGCTGTGGTGTACCTGCAACTGTTCTGTGTCTAGTAATACCTTTCTCTTTACAGAAATTAGTAAACTCAGTAGATAAGAACTCCAATCCATTATCAGTCCTGAGATACTTCAATGATCTTCCTGATTGATTCTCTACCTCAGCTAACCATTCCTTGAACTGATTAAATGCTTGATCCTTAGACTTCAGAATATAAACCCAGACCTTCCTTGAATAATCATCTATGAATGAGATGAAATATTTATCTCCACCTTGAGTGAGTGTCCTGGATGGTCCCCATAAATCTGAATGCACATAATCCAAGTTAGCTTTAGTAGTATGCTTCCCTGTGTTGAAACTGGTCTTGTGCGCCTTCCCCATCACACATGTCTCACAGAATGGTAACTTAGTGAACTTGTCTCCTCCAAGTAATCCCTGCTTGGTAAGTTCCTTCAATCCTTTCTTTCCAAGATGGCCAAGCCTCTTGTGCCATAGATATGTGTTGTCATTCCCATGAACTGCTGCACTTTCTCCAGCTACTGTGTTACCAGATAAATAGTATAGACCATTCTTCTTAACACCTTCCAGCAAGGTTGTCTGAGGTGTTGACCCAACACCCCCCCTGAACCCCGTGCATAACTCGCAGAACACCATGACTACAACTCCATGAATATCCCATAGCATCAAATTGACCAAGTGAGATCAGATTCCTCCTCAAATCAGGTATGTACCTTACACCAGTTAACAATCTAACAGTTCCATCATGCAACTTCAATTTAACATCACCAATGCCTTTGACCATGCATGACTGATTGTTCCCCAAAAGTACAGTTCCACCTTTCCCATATTTGAAGTTTGTAAACCATTCTTTAACTGGACTCATATGAAAAGAGCACCCAAAATCAAGTATCCAGGATAAGTCTATATTAGAAGTAGAGACCGTAAGTACCTCTGAGATGTCAAAAGATTGTGTAGCTTGTGCTATGTCAACTGTTCCTGCCTCTCCCCCAGATTGCTTTGGCTTCCTGTTGTTCCACACAGGACAATCCTTCTTGAGATGTCCCTTATTGTGACAGTGGTAGCACCTCATATTCTCCACAGAATCTGATGACCTCTTACTCTCTTGCTTCTTATATTTCTCCTTTGGTAATCTTTCCCTTGAAGAACCCTTCTTGGAACCATGGTACTTCATAGCAAGACTCTCAGCCGAATGTCCACCTTCCTGCAGATTCTTCTGCTTATGGAACTCCCTAGTCTTCAATGATTCCCGTACCAAATCCAAAGTTACTTCAACATTACCAAACATCAACGAATCTCTAAAGTTCTCATAGGAGTTGGGAAGGGAGTTGAGCAACACCATAGCTTTGTCTGCGTCTGTAGTCTTATCACCAACATTCTCCAAGTGTGTTGTGATCTTGTCAAACTCTGCTAACTGCTCCAGAATCGGCCTACCTTCATCCATCCTAAAACCAAGAAACTTCTGCTTGAGATACATCATCTGGGCTGATGATTTCCCCATATAAACTTTTTCAAGTTTATCCCAGATTTCTCTTGATTTCCTTCTTCTTTGCATCGTCTTTAATATCCTTAAGACCTTCATCCCCCAACAGAGCATCGTCAGCTCCATAATCCGACAACAAGGCCTTAACCCTCAGTTTCCACAGGCTGAAATCTGTGTGCTTCGTCAGCTTCTCAATCTCGACTTTAGTTGACGACATTGCTTATATCAAGCTTTGGATTCTCCCGGTAAATTCCTTCGACCCTTCTTCCCACAGACGGCGCCAATTGTTGAGTTCGATTCAACAATAGTCGATTATACCTAATCACAAAAGCTCACAACACAACTAAACCACCAAGAACCAGCTGCACCAATCAAACACACACCCAAGCAACCAAAACAGAAAACAGAGCAAGAACGATAAGCAAGAAAGACACAAGAGTTTAACGTGGTTCGGTTGTAAATAACCTACGTCCACGGAGATCAACCAGCTTCCACTATATTATATCAATCCCAATTACAAGTCCCTAACAGTATGCAAGAAACAAGAACAAATCTGTCTCTCAAAGCTAGAACCTATAATCTATATAATATCACCCTTCGAAGTAGTCGAACCGGGTCTTCAAGCTGTGTTGTTATCTCTCCAGATCTGGTTATGAGCATGCAATAATCACCCCTTTATATAGCCTTCAATTTGCAGCTATACCTAAAGAATTTCGAATAAGAATTGAAATCAAATAGGAATTGATTTCCTAATGGAGACAATTACCTTTTCCTAATTGCATTCGGAAACAGTTGTTGAGATAACACCTCACAGACATTGACAGGGCTGACGTAGTATTTTGGACAGTGCCAGAAGGTTCATTTCCACGACTGAGGTGTCTTTCGCTGAGAACTTGTGAGCGACTAGAGAATGTTCCAGTTGTCCTTGGTAAGAAACTTGAGGTGTTGTCGTTGGAAAGTGTTACGAAAGCTTGTGTTTCTTCAGCCAGAAAAATCAAGGAAGCAAAAGAAGGAGACTTAGTCCTTAAGATTGCTCCTCAGGACGATAAGCGAGAGTCGTAAGTCCAATATCTCATATTCTCTGGTAAGTTCCTACATTTGATTATTAAGTGTATTTGTGTTTGAATTATATTCTATTAACTTGGTTTATTTCTATTTTGATTTGATAAAATTGCAGGAATAAAGGATGCATTGATGTCACAGAAATGCATGGAGCAAATGCTGTTGATTTTTATTTGTTTGAAATTGTGTGTGTTGTGTTTCTTCCATTCCCTTTTTTATTCCGAAAGTGAACTTCACAGGTTTATGATTCTATTTTTGAGGATTGTGTGCATTGTAAATTTGTAATTGCATTCACTTTTTATTTGAAACTATGAGTGTACTGAACCAAACATGGAATTCAAAACTTTTTAAACACTTTGTCATCATATAATTTTGTATTTTATTTTCAAAATCACTATGATAAATTCAGGAGCCATAAGAATCTGAGAATCTAAGAATCTGAAAATATAAACTTGGTTCTCTGTTCTATTCTCTTCTACTCTGTTCCATCCTCTCAAATTATCCTTCTCTCTCAGCCTAAATATGCATGACAGGCCTACATAAATTACAGGCATAACGAAATGGAGACAATTAGGCTCAACTAAAAGTATCTGAGAAGATATATTACAGATTCAAGTGATTGTGATACCTTAGATGACTGTACAACAACATTCTCTCGCAGGCATGGTTTTTAACTACAGAGAAACAAATACAACTTAGGCAGTTGAATCGAACCCCACTTCTAAAATAAGGTACTAAAATAGATAGGACAGATAATGAGATAAGTTGAAAGACGACTACAAAGAAACAACGGACTATGAGAAAAAACGCAAAGATAAAGAAAAAATTAAGATGCTTCAACCATAGACTTGTAAAGGACAGTGCTTCAACACAATCGACATGCTGTACCTGATAAGACACCTGCAGAACCGGTGATTGATTTAGTCTTAGTTGAAACAAATACAGGAATACTAGTTTAAAAAAACTGGAAAGTTACAATGCAAACAAGTAAGATCAGAAGTTTAACATGTAACAGGAAATCACAGAGATCGATTTAGTCTGAGACAATTACTTGAAGGCCTGCAATTTCTACGTTGGGCATCCACAATTTACTCTGTTATTCAATCAAAATTATACTTCTGAAGAAACAAAGATAAAAAGTTAAGAATGAGCAAGCCAGAATCATTGAATGAGGCAACGTGGATTTATTAAACTCGGATGTCCTCCAAACTGTCTTCGATTGTTTGAGATCTAACAAATTTGGATATCTGGAGTAAATTCCAGAGATCCAAAAGTATTTATATAATTATATTACGTACATATAAATGTATTTTGAATTGGATCTTATACAAAACTTCAGATACAAATAAACTTCAAAGTTTTGTAAATAATGTCTTTAGATTAGTTTAGTTAGTTAATCCGTCTTTAACTAAATAAGAACAGAAGCGGGTATATATATATCGTAATGATCTGATTCATTTGTACAGATTATTCATTCAAGGTAAATACAACACAAATTATTTACTTGCTTCTCTCAAAATTCATCATGAGCTCTGCAATTCTGCATTTCATTCATAGATTTTGACACACAGACAGACTATGGGTGTGCAAAACAACGGAATACGCAAAACCCATCCAAAAAGCCCAGCAGTACAGTTAGTTGAGTATGGTTAAGAATAAGACTTCCAAGTACCATTTCATAAAAACTTGAGCTAGCAATCTCAAGAAACAAAACAATGCTTGGCAAATTAACCAGTGTTCCAAGGACATAGTACAAATTTTGGGATAGGATGTAAGAATAGAGGGAAAAAAACAAACTTATATAATTATATCTTTAAATTGTATTCTACACAGAGCCATGTAAATGCATCAACCTTGTAGAACCCGTCTTAATTTGATGTTAGAATTTTAAACTCGTGCTCCGAAGTATGGTTCTCATCATTGTTCAGGCCAGTATGCTCAGAAACAAGCCCTGACGTGTAGCATTCTTCGCAGAGGTCAAAGTCGATGCAATCTTTGCATTTGTATCTAACACCAATTATGGGTTTCTTCTCGCAATAATCACAGGTATATCCAACATGTACTGCAGAGTGCTGTGTGCATGCCAAGAATATATAAAGTATAAGTTAGAATTAATATAATCTCTCTATCTGATGAAAAAATACATACAATTAACAAAAAAAGGGGAAAGAGGTTCATTTTTTAATTGGCATTTCAATATAATTCTCTCAAGATCTAGCTAGAGGTTGTTTGTGTACTTTTTTTAGGTTTTAACTTTTTAAGCTAAGCCGACATAAACCAAATCGAAATTTTAAGGCATTAATATAAGTTCTTGGCTAAAAGTCTGAGTGATACAAAATAAATACTTGTGTGTGTGTCAAAATCGAATAGCATTCATTCATCAGCATGACACTTATAGAGCACTCAAGATTTTTTAATGTAATAATTAAGTTAAATTTTCTATTTCTTATGAAATAAAGATGAAAAATACACCTCCTCTCACAAGTTTTTGTTCACACTTATCAGATTATAGGTTAGGAAATTTTAATGAAAAGAAAAAAAAATGAAGTGGGGAGTAGTATACTTTAATTCACACCCCAAATTTAAAAAATAGACCACACTCATATACATAGTTCACAATGGTAAATAAAAATGAAGAAGGGATGATAAGGAAATTTACTTGTACTCGAAGATGATTGTTTCCCAAGCTCTCCTGCTCTATTTGCAGTTCATATGCTGATTTAGAAAGAGAAATGCAAGACCGTTCCAGGGAGACCAGTTGGAGTGTCTGAATATATCCTATTTCTTTTGGAATTTCCTTCAATCTCTGCATTCCATAGAAAGCCAGTCGCTCAAGTACTGGGAAGTGGCTCCTTTTGACTCTCCAATGCTCCAAAGTCAAGCATCCAAGATGTAAGGCCTTTAGATTACAGAATTGGCCTTCAATCGTACACCACTCACTACCACAGAAGGCATCATTCCACAGACGAAGCTTTTCAAGATTAGGCAAGGACCCCACCTTCTCCATGTCCTCCCAAGGAATCATGCTACCATCCAACCTCAAACTCCCCAGTGATTGCAGGAAAGCTATGTGCGCTGCAGAAATCTTTCCATACACAGGCCTTTCTACATTTTCATACCCTTCTGTGAAAGTTTTCAGTTTCTTTAGGTTCGGAATCATTTTGCACATCTCCTCACTGAACTTGAAATTGTATACATTGAGAAGCGTCTGCATGTTCTTAAGCACGCAATGCACTTTCTCAGTAGCATGGGAATCGGCATCTGGAGGATTAGGTAAGACGACTCGTTGGATCTCAACATGTTTAAGCAATGGCATCTCCCATACCTGAGGTGGTAGGAAAACTGGCTCTTTCCCAGGAATAGTCTTCATAATTAGACTGTGTAGATTCTGAAACATAGATATTGAAGCAAGCGATGCTGAACAAACCAAAATGCCCTTGACTTGAGAAGCTGACAAACGAATAGACCGGAGGCGAAAGTGCATCAGATTCTTATTGGCAGAAAAATCCCATTTGCTTGCCAGTTGGAAAGGAGATACTCCTATAGACCTCTCATGCGTGGGGAGGAGGTACATAGGGTAATCTCTATCGGCGCCAGGAAGAATGCCGAGGTTAAGGTAGGTATGGCTACGAAGAAAGTTATATTCATGAGCTTTCTTTAGGCACAAATCCCTTAATAAATCATGAATCTGGAGATATTTGATCTTCCCCTTGGACGATCGCTCGGTAACCAAAAGGAGATTTCTCTGGATAAGATCCATTAGATAATCCATGGCAACATCTTCTATGCATTGATGATCTCCATTTGGTTTCAAAAACCCCTCCGCAACCCACATCTTTATGAGTAGAGACACTTTGATGCTGTGATCCTCTGGGAAAACTCCCATGTATAAGACACATGGTTTTAGATGAATAGGCAAGCTTTCATAACAGTAAGACAAAATGTTTAGACACCAATCTTCGCCGACTTCAAAATCTACGGCCGATCTCAAACGGATTGCAACATTCTCCCAGGAATCTCTTGTGATGTTGTTCAACAGTTGTCCCGCAATGACAACAATGACTAAAGGCAGTCCCTTGCAATATCGGGCTATCTGCATCCCGACATGCTCCAACTCAGGAGGACAGTCCACATCTTCTCCAAACACCTTTTCTCTGAGCAGATTCCAGCTCGCCTCTTCGTTTAATAACCGCAATTCAAAAGGTTTGCAAGTGCCAATATAAGAAGCCACACTCAACAGCCTGGTGGTAATAATGATCTTACTGTAATTGTTATTATCCGGAAAGAAACTTCTGATAGCATCCCAAACATCAACACTCCAAATATCATCCAATACTATAAAGTATTGCTTACCAGACAAACGGTTGCGCAATTGTTCCCCTGGATCATTAACATTATTAATGCCAAGGTCGTGTAGAAAACTTTGAACAACACTTTCGATGTCGGGTGATTGAGAGATCGTACACCATATACCAACATTATAATACTTCTTGAAACGATCAAAATAATTTCGAACAAAAGTAGTCTTACCTATGCCTCCCATCCCAACAACAGGGAGTATCTTGAGATTTGATGTGGCACTGAAATGACTCCAGAACTCTTTCTCGAGCTCATCAAATCCCATCATTCTGTTTGTGTGTAATACATCATTATTAATTGCATTTCTGGGCCGCGTGAGACTTGTTGTTGGCAGTTGATCAGCTTCATCAGAATAAGAAACAAACTCCATGGCCTTTTCCCCGAAAGACAAAAACTTATTGATGATTTGAATCATTTCATCTTCAGTGAAAAGCTGTGAGCTGTGTTTCCCCAGTTTGTATCCACCAGATTTCTCAAGAACTGGATCTAGAGCAAGACACTCGATGACATAGTCAACGTCATAAGCGGCCTCAGCAATGTCCCTCTCCAGCTCAACAATTTCTTCAGTGATCGATTGGTAATCATAACCTTGGAAAACTTTGAGAAGGGAAGTGATAGTTTGTTTGACATCAGATTGAATCGGGTATTGGGGTGGGTATACAACAGAGCGCTCTTGATGCTGGTCAATGGTGAAGTTGAGAGAGAGAAGAGCTGCATAAGCCGCCATGGGTTGATGGATCTATGTGAGCTCGACTGGATTGGATTTGAATCTGAGAATATGATAGGAACAAGATAGCTTGGATTTGAGAGGATTGAAATTGGAAGGAGATGAGTTTTTTTAGAGCAACTGTGATCAATTACTTATTCATTACTTACTACTGTAGACTGTAGTAAAAAAATGAAATTACTAATTAATCCTTGTCATATAGAATTACCCTAACCTACCAGTTAAATGTTAACTCACTTGCTGTCAAAAATTGGTCAGCTAAGCAACATTTTCAATCAGAATTAACTCTCTCCAACTTGCACAAAATATTTTGATTATGAAAATTAACATATAATGGGGGTATCCATTAGAAACCAGTCCATGTTTCAGCAGTATTTAAAAAGGGTAACATTTTATACAATTATACAAGTAACAATTTAACACTATATAATTGTTTATTACCCCTTAACAAATTAAAGTAGATGTACATGGTTTGATCCCCGGACGGAGACATAAGACAATTTAGGTGTGGATATATAAGGTGGTACACCAGCTTATTTGTGTAAAAGTAGTATAGGAGTATAATTGTAATATTTGTCGTTTAAGAAAAAAAAACCAACAAGTTTAACTTTAAAACTTCACATCGAACATACGACATGCTGATGATAGGATTAATTTTAATAAAAGTGGTATGACTGAGTTTGTTTTGGATGATTTCGGATCAAATTGGGTCGGATCCAAATCTGTTCGGGTTTCATGTTATTGTCGGATTCAGGTGTTGTTTAGATTAAAATTTTCAAAATATTTCGGATAGGGCCAATTCGGTGTTGATTGAATATTTAAACGCAAAATTACTTTTATAATGAAAATTTATGAAATATTACAATTTCAAAATCTTAATTATAAGTTAGTTATATAGGAAATATATATTTTAAATGAAATTCAGGTCATTTAGGAAGAATTCGGGTCACATTTAATTCAGATTGAATTTATTCGGAGGATTTCGGATTGTTTAATTCGGATAAAAAAATTCAGGTGCTTTCGGGTCAAAGTTCGAATGAGTGACAAAAAATTTAGATGAGACTTTGAATTTCGAATCGGATCAGGTCAAATTTCGAATTCAAGTGTATTTTGCGAGGTATAGGAATAGGCATATACTCTCAATTACTATTCACAAATCAAAACAAGTTTAAACTGCATTATAAGAGATAGTAGTTTCATAAGATAATAGACTTCTTGCAAGAATAAAAGAGTTAGAAGAGAGGGGATAATGTCATTGTATTTCTAGTGTGTATCAAGGTACAAGTTGAAGCCCTATTTATAGGGTCTCTCCATATAACTAAGTGAGTTTGTAACTCTCACTTTACATAATGATAATAATAACTAAAGTACATAAATGAAGTATAAGAAGAGTCATGAACTCATGGCATTCATCATATTTATAACACTCCCCTTGAATGACATTAGTTTATTTGTCGGATACGCTTTGAAGTTACTGCCTCGTTAAAAACCTTGTTAAGAAAAATCCAGTGGGATAAAAACTTAGTCAAGGGAAAAAGAGTGCAGTGCGTATCCGTCTCTCCTGATTCAAAGTTTCAAACATCACTTTATAGCTTTTAGTCGCCGCATTCCAATCTTTCAGACCAATCTTTGGAATGAAGATGTTGGAAGTGACTTGATGAAGAAATCTGCAATCTTGTCAATTTAGCGAATATGTTGTGCTTGGATGAACCCTTCTTGTAGACCATGATTGAAGAAGAACATCGGTCATATATGCTTTGACTTCATGTGGGAAGCCTCTCGAACACTTGAAGATTTAGATCTCTCCAACTTATGTCACCTTGACAATTTAAGGAATGATCTTGTCATAAAATGAGTTCAATACTTATTTGATCTCCATCATATAATTAATAAGGTCTATACCCTTATTTTTAGCCAATGTATCATCATGGAGATGGGGAGATAGTTATATGTGCGCTTGTAATGCTAACTCGTTAAAACCTTGCTAGGAAAAACCCAATGGGATAAAAGGCTAGACGAAGGGAAAAGAGTGTAGCAACTGCCACTCTTGCTTATTATCTCCCCTTGTTTGCAAGATAAATTCTTTTGCATTCTTCAAGAACCTTGGAAATCATATCTCATAAGTCTCTTGTTTCACTTATAGTGAACACATATATTATACTTATCATATGTGAAGCCATGCATGAATAGAAAAGTATTGATGTTCAACAATATATCAAAATCTAGTTCTTCACGAACTTTTCTGATTCATTGATTCATATTTGCCAACATGATACATATCTCTAGTCCATGAGGGACTGATTACTGATAGAGAGTATTCTTATCATCTCTTAAATTTTCTCAAATCATAGAAATTTCATTGTCAATTTCATGACAATTCATGTGCACCACATATAACCTCCAGGGTTACATTCAAGTGGTAATCTTTGAGCAAATCATATGATATTATGTATGTATGCAATATGATACCTAAAACAACTAAATGAACGAGATTATGTAAATGACATAACAATAAAGATAGTGTGCATGATGAAATGCTTAGTATCTAGCTGCACATGAAATTTGACTCGATAATGCAACGGTTATGAAATTCTAAATTTCATAAATGAAATGGACATGAGGTCCATGAGCTCAGTTTCTATAGTCACTTTGTCGACATTAGATGGATTTTCATGTAAGATCCCTTTACATGTTTAATTATACATATCCATTGAATTTCGCATATGCTTTTTAATTTCTCGGTTTCATATATACCGGTATCACTACAAGAAATCAGGCAAATAGTGACGGATCATTAGATACGGACGCAATCCGTCACTATTTAGCGACGGATCGCTAAAGGTAGCGACGGATAAGGACGAACTGCGCTCTAAGCTCAGTTCGTGCCTCTAGAGACCCAATCCAGCTCCAGTTTAGCGACGGATAAGGTCTATCCGTCGCTATGTTTGCGACGGATAGACTTATCCGTCGCTAAACTGAGTTGACCAGAATTTGGTTTGGATTAAAAATATCTAAAAAATAAGTAAATAAAAATATAGCGACGGATGAACTCATCCGTCGCTATATTTTTATTTACAGATCGGGGAAGTCTTTCTTCTTCCCCATTTCCCCCAAATCATCTTCAAATCCCTATCCTTACCCGCCTCCACCACCCCCGCACTTCGAACGCCGTTGGTCCACCACCACCATACATCGACGCCGCACCACCACTACAGATCGACGCCATCACTACCAGCCTTGTCTTTCGTCCCACCACCACTGCCCGGTCGTCTTCTTTGCGTACAACCACCGTACCGCATTCCGCCACCACACCGCCATTCCACCGGATTTCTTCCTTTCCTTTATCATCTTCATTTGATATAGGTCAGTAACCCTAATTTCTCCAATTAAGTTTTTTTTTTCTAGTATTGTTTAATTTCTCACTGTTATTGTCCCATCTAGAATTTTTCTTCAAATTGAAGTTAAGAACAAGGTTAGCTTGTTTCCGAATGAAATGATGAAATAAAATCAATGTGGTACTATTCGAATTGAACAAGGTTAGATTATTTTTGAAATGAGCTGTAAGGCTTAAGGTTTTGTTTTTATTTGTGCTGTGCTGAAAGTAGTAGTAGAATTGGTAGTACTTGTGTTATGTTGGAAGTCGTAATAAAATTGGTAGTACTTGTGCTTTGGTTATAGTAGTAGCAGCCAAATTTAGATTAAATTCTGGTTAGTATCCGTAATTTAAACTTTTGATAGTTTTGTACTTTGGTTATAGTAGTAGCCGCCAAATTTAGATTAAATTCTGAATAAACTCAATTGATAAATGAATTATATTTAATTAGATTAAAATTTGGTTTAAATCAGATTAATTAGATTAAAATTTTAAAATGATGGATTAAATTAGATTAATTAGATCAAATTTTGTATTAAATTAGATTTTTAAATGTAGGCTATGTATCCTTGCATTTTTTGGTCTTTCACATATGCATTTTGCAGCTTCATTTGGATCTGTAAATCATAAGTTTACAGCATAAAGTAAAGCATAAAGTCCAGTGTCGTTTCTTATCAGTGTATACTCAAAATCCATTTATTGTTTCTTACGGTTGTTCTTAAACGTGCAGATCATGCCGAGACCAAAGAAACCGGGGAAGCTGTTGGCGGCCAGCAGTCGTAGCTACGTCGAGCCAGACTCGCCATTCCGCACCCCTAGTAGTCAGCCGGAGTCGAGGGGGACCTCGGCGACTCATGTCAGCGAGACCCAGTCCCCTGGCCCCCGTTCTAGCAGCAGTGCAGGGTCTACTGGCCCAGACGTGTTTGCTAACTTGCCGGATGATGGGTACAGGGGGGAGGTGTACAGGGCGGGTGAGCGGGTGAATGGCAAGCTCGTCGTCTGGCCCATGCCTGGGCATGTGTAAGTTATTTAGTTTGATTAATTTGTGTGTTTGGTATTGTATGTTTTATTTAGTTGGATTAATTTGTGTATGTTATAGCAACAGGATGATGCCGAGGGAGGCTGCAAAGTTCATCAAGGAATCCACGAAGAAAGTGGATCTCCCACCACTTGGAGCCCAGTGGCATACTTTCACACCGGAGCGGAAGGCGGAGATTTGGAATGCTCTGGAGGTTAGTAATCTTTCTTCTTCTCTTATGGTTTAAGTGGTATGTTGTCAATTACTTGGGTGATATGTTAGTCAACATGTGTTAGTTGAAATAGGACAATGTGCAATTGTTTGGGTGATATGTTAGTCATCGTGTGTTAGTTGAAATAGGACAATGTGCAATTGTTTGGGTGATATGTTAGTCACCGTGTGTTAGTTGAAAATAGGGCAATGTGCAATTGTTTGGGTGATATGTTAGTCACCGTGTTATATATATGTTAGTCTAAATTTTGTATACTTTCTGAAATGTAGGAGAAGTTCTTCCTCCCCAACAAGTTCAAGTCGGAGCTGTGGTATGCCTTCGAACATGAAGGCTCCGAAGCCTTCCGGAAGAAGGTCGCCAAGATCAAGGCATCGGGGAAGAAGCCGGGGTGGATTGGGGAGGAGGAGTGGCCCCTGTGGAAGCATTATTGGGCGGAGAACCTTCAAGCCCAGAAGCTGTCGGAGCAGAACAGGGAGAACCGATCCCATAATCCACCGGATGGGACAGGCTCGGTGAAGCATCGGCTGGGTTCGAAATCCCAGTTGGCGCGCCACCTGGACGCGGTAAGTCACGTACTTTGTTATAGTTTCTTTTTTTTTCTTAAGTCTTATTTCAATTCAATCATTACTTTATTAATTTATATATATTTGATGAAGATATCGGAGGGGAGGGAGCAGACCATGTGGGAGCACTTCTGTGAGGCTCATGGGGAGCTGGATAAGGATGGCAAGATGATCTTCCCGGCTGATAGGGCCAAAACAATCGGGGTAAGTTTTATATTTTTTCGATTCCTGAGCTTCTTGTTGAATATTTGATTCTTCGATCAATAACGTACTAATTAAATCTTAATTGTTGGTTTGAATTTTCAGGCGGAGTTCCTGGCCAGGACTGAGAACCTTGATCTCACGGCCGAGGAGGAGAACGCCATCTATCTCGAGATCGTGAATCTCGATGATAAGGGGCGTGTCTTCGGCATGGGCAACCTCTCGCATGCGATAGCGGAGACGGTGAACCAGGGTGGTTTCTCCTCCAGCTCCTCCAAGCGCCGAAGGGGACAAGCCGATGTGCCTCCCGAGTTCCTCCAGGAGCAGCAGCAGCTGAAGGCGACTGTCCATCGGTTGTGGACAGAGCAGGACAGGATGAGGCATGGATTCAAGAGATCCATCGAGTGGCTCATGGAGCAGTATGCCCCCCCGGTGGAGCGGCACCTCCCGACTTTTTCATGTTCGATGTCGATGCCGATGCCCCCCAGATACTCAGCAGTAGTTCTCTTTTTTTTTTTTTTTTGAACAATTTTTTTCTATTTCGAACAATTTTTTTTTCATGTTCCTTTAATTTGCTTAGGACAATGAAGAAGCATCTGAGAATCCTATGCCCCGCGTACCTGAGGCAAGCAAATTCCCGCCGAATCTCAAAACCTTGGTACTCACCAATACTTATTTGAAATGGCAGCAAATGTCTGTATTGGGAAATCTCAGCCTCCTTAAGGCACTCAAGCTGAAAGAAAATGCTTTCACTGGAAGCTCCTGGGAAGTTTGCATTGGTGGGTTTCAGGAACTTGAACTCTTGGACATTGACAGGGCTGACGTAGTATTTTGGACAGTGCCAGAAGGTTCATTTCCACGACTGAGGTTTCTTTCGCTGAGAACTTGTGAGCGACTAGAGAATGTTCCAGTTGTCCTTGGTAAGAAACTTGAGGTGTTGTCGTTGGAAAGTGTTACGAAAGCTTGTGTTTCTTCAGCCAGAAAAATCAAGGAAGCAAAAGGAGGAGACTTAGTCCTTAAGATTGCTCCTCAGGACGATAAGCGAGAGTCGTAAGTCCAATATCTCATATTCTCTGGTAAGTTCCTACATTTGATTATTAAGTGTATTTGTGTTTGAATTATATTCTATTAACTTGGTTTATTTCTATTTTGATTTGATAAAATTGCAGGAATAAAGGATGCATTGATGTCACAGAAATGCATGGAGCAAATGCTGTTGATTTTTATTTGTTTGAAATTGTGTGTGTTGTGTTTCTTCCATTCCCTTTTTTATTCCGAAAGTGAACTTCACAGGTTTATGATTCTATTTTTGAGGATTGTGTGCATTGTAAATTTGTAATTGCATTCACTTTTTATTTGAAACTATGAGTGTACTGAACCAAACATGGAATTCAAAACTTTTTAAACACTTTGTCATCATATAATTTTGTATTTTATTTTCAAAATCACTATGATAAATTCAGGAGCCATAAGAATCTGAGAATCTAAGAATCTGAAAATATAAACTTGGTTCTCTGTTCTATTCTCTTCTACTCTGTTCCATCCTCTCAAATTATCCTTCTCTCTCAGCCTAAATATGCATGACAGGCCTACATAAATTACAGGCATAACGAAATGGAGACAATTAGGCTCAACTAAAAGTATCTGAGAAGATATATTACAGATTCAAGTGATTGTGATACCTTAGATGACTGTACAACACCTGCAGAACCGGTGATTGATTTAGTCTTAGTTGAAACAAATACAGGAATACTAGTTTAAAAAAACTGGAAAGTTACAATGCAAACAAGTAAGATCAGAAGTTTAACATGTAACAGGAAATCACAGAGATCGATTTAGTCTGAGACAATTACTTGAAGGCCTGCAATTTCTACATTGGGCATCCACAATTTACTCTGTTATTCAATCAAAATTATACTTCTACAGGAAATCATTGAATGAGGCAACGTGGATTTATTAAAACTCGGATGTCCTCCAAACTGTCTTCGATTGTTTGAGATCTAACAAATTTGGATTTCTGGAGAGTAGTAAATTTCAGAGATCCAAAAGTATTTACATTACATAATAATAAATTTACATTACATAATAATGAACATCGATATTTATTTTTTATTGATAGATAAATTTGTAGAATAATTCCATCAGTGTGATCATTATATTTCATGGTCTAAACTATTGCGGAATAAACCTGTCAAATACGGTTAATGTTCTAAATTCTTGCAAAATAAACCTGTCGAACAGAATTAGTGTTCTGAATAGACCCGTCAAACACATTCGTTGTTCAAAGTATCGCGGAACAAACCCGAAAATGCAGACATTGATTAGACCCGTCGAAATTCGATGGAAAATAGTAAATTTACAAATAATTTAATGAATTAAAAGAAAAAACAATGATGTGTCTATTTATTTTTCATTAATATAGAATTTACGAAATAGTCCCATAAAATTATAAGTAAAAAAAATGTGATTATTATATATTCTAAATTATTGAAAAGAAGATCTGTGTGTGTTCGGGTTCAATGCAAAATAGACTCATGGAACACTAACCGGTAGGAGATATAGGTGACAATTACAACTACGATGAGCAATGCGAGAAATATGCCCACGTAGCCTAAACCACCAAAGCTTTCGCTTTCAGAAGTGGTATCAGAAACGTCCGATGAATTTGAATGATCAGTGCTCATTATGAGAAGCGTTTTCTTCTCTATATATATATATATTTTTTTTTTTTTGGAGTTATGAAGATGGAAGGGGATTTAAAATGTTTAATGTTTATGAAGGAGAGGTAAGGAGATTGTGAAGAGGTTACTTCATTAACTGTGAACTTCATTGTACATTAGTGGAGCTATAAGTATATTATTTTACCAAATGGAAGTGTATCCAATATGTACGCAAGCTATAGACTATTTCCGGTTCAGTCATAACACCTCAGTCTAACCAATTGACATCTTTCTCTATCTATTTCTCAAGTGCAACGTGCTATAAAGTGAATGAATAGTATCAAAATTTCTTCGGGATGTGTAAAATTTCACTATTGATCCCAACCTCATTTATTTTAAACTCGTTCCTGAATTACAAATTAGTGATAATCCTAATGGTTTAATATCAAATTAGTGCTACATGGAAAACTTCCTACAAATTATATTAATTCTCACTGAAACTCTAATGCCGCCTAAGAAAAAAAAATCTAATGAACCGCCCCGCCCCCGCGGCCTTCCAAAGAACAAGGATACACAAGTGGTGGTGCCAGACGGTGGGGAGGAGGCACAGACAGCGGATAATCAGCAGGAGCAAGCAACGATTACTCAGTCGGTGGATTCACGTCCAGCCGATAGTCAGAAAGAAACAGAGCCGCCAAATCCGATTGGGGATTCACAAACGCAATCGGATGCAGAGGAGGTTTCTGTTTCGCAGCAGCCACAACACCAACAAAGTTTGTCGGCTATTGGCAGTTCCCTTCAGCCACAGAGCAGCTGGAACTTCACGTTCCCAACAGGAAAAGCAAACCATTGGTGAGGAATGGCAAGAGGTGCGAAGAAGATCAAGCAAAATGCCTCGCAGAAGTACTCCAACTCGACAACAAACTACTTTGGTTAATTCTATTGTTGCAAATGTAAATGGTTTTGCCTTGCTAAGTCATGGAGATGGACTTAGCAAGGACCGAAACCATTCCCAATGATCGTCTGGAACGTGAGGGGGCTAAACAAGGCGGCTAAGAATAAGGAGATTGGCTCCCGTCTCTATGATTTAAATGTTAGTATATATAGCTGGCCTATTGGAAACTAGAGTAAAGCAACAGAAAGTTGCAATGGTAAGGAGAAAACTTGGGAATCGTTGGCAATACTTGGATAATTATTGTTCCCATACTAATGGGCGTATCTGGATTTTTTGGGATCGTAGTAAAGTCAGAGTTCAACAGGTACAATGCTTTGACCAATTTATTCATTGCCAACTGTGGGATGTTAATGGCCTTGATAAAGGTATGATTACAAATGTGGTGATAAATATCTTAACACCTGGCTTATCGGATCACTCACCATTGCAAATCAATCAGTTACTTGCTGCTGCACCAAAGCGTAGCTGTTTTCGATTTGTAAATTGTCTTGTGGACTTTCCAGACTATCATCGTACAGTTCTGGCTGGTTGGAGGCGGCATAGTACAGGAACGAAGCAGGCAAAGGTATGGCAGAAGTTGTGTTCTGTGCAACAAGCGCTCCGTGGAATGACACGGTGACACGACGGACTACAAATCTTCCTCCTAAAATTCAACAAGCACGGGAACAACTTGACATCTCACAGTCTTTGCTTCGACTAGATAGGCACAATGCTAGTCTACGTGAGAAAGTGAAGGCTGACACCATGGAGTTGGAAAAATGGTTCAACATCGAGGAGAAAGTGATGCAACAAAAGTAAAAAATTGACTGGCTCAAGTTGGGGGATGAAAACACGGCTTATTTCCATGCATCAGTTAAAGATAAAAACAGATTCACTGGTATCCATTCACTGCTGTCGACTGATGGGAGAGAATTGAAGAGTAAATTTTAGGTTTTTATGGGCGCCTAGTTTGATAGTGTATATGTCCTAGAGACAGTCCTTACTAAGGGCATAGTGCCCTTATAGAGGGCATATATGTACTATTACACAGGTCAACGTAATATAATATATGTTTGTTGCTTTTACTATTGAGTATCGCTTTCATATTTATATTACACCAGGCATGCAGCATGTCATATCTCTATTACTGTCTGTATTGATATTAAACATGTCCCCTCGGATAGATGACCGATCACAAAGATAGTGGGAGCTATGTGAGTTATCATCTATCCCAAACTCTCCCTAGTCGAGGTTCATCTCAGATGTAGGGGTCTGAATGAACCAGACGAGACTAGTATGCGTGGAGGTTATACTTGTTGGAGCAAGTGTGAGCCGATCCCACGGCCACGGAACGGATTGTTGGACAATCGAGAAACGTTCCCATAGCTGCGCATAGTTGTTCGAAGAAGGATTATCGAACAATGGAAGTACCCACCGGACACTCCCATCGATGTGTACTCTACACCGAAGTGTCTATGGGAACCGGTAAGTTGTCGAAGTGATGCCAGTCGTCCTTTGTACTTACAGGACTTTATCATCACATTTGTTGCCCCATATCCTTGGTGGACCCGTCGATATCAGCTCTGAATAAGTAGCTGACCTAAGACACGATCCAGGATTATGGCTACATACAAATGAGGATGATAAGTGATTCTGTGAAGGATTCATCTCTCAAGTGTAGCACAGGAGAGTACTGCTCATAGTCTGCATAGTTGTGTTGGTAAAGTCACTGGCCAGTGCAAATGATATATTATGATGGTCATAAGTATATCTTAACCAAGCAACTCCCTGAGACGCCCGTGGATGTATTATTGGGATAGACACTTCATCGATCCTAGATGCATTCGAGCAAGTCAGATGAAGGGACGTTACCATCGCCGCGTTGAGCGCAACATACTTCGCAACGAAAGGGTTAGCTTTGAGAAACCTCTCAAACGTCCTCATGTATTAATATTGCAAATGGAACCGTGTAGGAATTCCATGTTGCCTAGTCTAGGACTTGCTTAATACGATGAGGCCCTATGGGTCACACTATGTGGTGATTCAGCTTATCAGAATATCCTTGAAGATGGAATCGCAATTAATTTGGAATTAATTGTGATTGATGGATTATAATTGATTTGGAATTAATTATAATATTTGGTGGCTCAATTAATGATTTGGAATTATTAATTGAATTGGCTAATTAATTGTATTTTATGTAAATACAATTAAAGATTATATTTTGGAAATATAATAGAGGTTTGATTAGAAAGGATATGTTAATTTAGAATTAACATATGCACTTGGGCAAAATCTACTTGAAGTTTGAATTGCCTTAGAACTATAAGTGGGTCCCAAAATCGGGACCCACCTAGTGTCCCTGGGAGAGCGCGCATGCGCGCGTAGGATGGATAGGGGAAGGAGTTCGACTCCTTCCTCTATTAGAAGTCCAAGGGATAAGTTAGATTTTCCTGATTGAGTTTTAATTTGATTGGGAATGAATCTAGACTTGATATTGGTTTCCTTGTGTGATAAGAATTAGATTCTTATTCCTTTACGAAGTCTAATTGCTTATGCTTTAGGCTTCTATTGACTACTATATATAGTAGACTATTAGAGAGCTTTTGTATAGACATTCACACAGTTGAATAGTTTTTCACAGTCATTCTACCCAGTTTTCTTAGAGAAAATAAAAAGTTCTCCCCTCCTCTATATAGCCTCCACGCGCGCCCCTCTGCCGGAGGAATCGCCGCCCCGTCTTCTTGGTCACACAAAGAATATCCTAGCATTCTTCCGATAGGCTGTTCATCCGTGGATACCAAGGTTGAGGTTCTAGGAGCTGGAAACTAACTCTTATTGTCTTGCAGATAATCAGAGTATTGCAGATATCTTCGACTTCGGCGAAGGAGAAGATACACCGGATTATTACAAAGACTTGGAAGCTGCTTTGGAAGTAAGGTTAGTCTTCTAATTGACGTGTTTATATATATATACGACATATGCATAATCAATTAACCTGTATGTTAAGAAATTTTTTGAAATTCCGCTGCGTACCCTAGGGGTAACTCTGACCATATTTTCTTACATAGTTGGCACTGCTGCCACCCGCATAGAGATGGTGAATATTGATATATTGCGGGATGGTCCACGCCTGTCGAGACAACACAGGGCTGACTTGATCTCTAAAATCACTGAATCTGGAAGTCTTGAGGCGCTAAAGGGGATCAGTGATTGTAAAGCACCTGGGGTAGACGGTTTCATAGCTAGATTGTTCAAATCCTTCTGGAAAGATATTAAGAATGATGTGATGGTTGGGATACATGAATTCTTTCACCATGGTAGGCTTTATTCGGCTTGGAACTGTACCTTAGTTACATTAATTCCTAAATCGACTGGAGCTAACACCATGAAAGCGATGCAACCCATCTCTTGTTGTACCACACTTTCACTACAAGAAAACAACCATTTAGCGACGGAACATAAGGGACGGATAGCATCCGTCGCTATTTAGCGACGTATCGCTACTAACAGCGACGGATGGACAGGAACCGCGCTCTAAGCTCAGTTCGTGTCATGAAACATCCAGTTCGTTTTTCCTTAAGAGACGGATAGGACTTATCCGTCGCTATATGAGCGACGGATAAATTTATCCGTCGCTATATGAACGACAGATAAATTTATCCGGATAAATTTATCCGTCGCTAAGTATGTTGACCATGCTATTTTTTATGAAGGAAAAAAGGAAAATAAATAAATGAAGAAAAATATAGCGACGGATGAAAGAATCCGTCGCTAGGTGCCGTTATACAGACAACAGACGTTTCTTCTTCCTCATTTCTCTTCTTCTCCATTTGTTCGAGTTCTTCGTTTCTGCTACTTCTTTTTCGTTCAATCCATCTCCAAACTCAACTAATTCAAGCAAATTGTATATCAAATCGAAGCCTATCCAACAAGGAGGTCGATCCCTAATCAATTTGGAGGTTTTGTCAACAGTTTGAAGTAATTAACATAACCCCTAAATTTTGGGTATTTTTCATTTTAATAGTAATTTTGATTTTGATAGTGATTTTGATTGTTTGTTCTATGTTTATTGGAGGATAGGGTACGAGGAGCAAGACACCTCCACCGCCTCCGCCTCCGCCACGCCACCGCCGGACCGCCGCTCACTTTCTCCCTCTGTTCCCCATATAAAAGGTTAGGAATCCTACTGTCAGTTTATTAATTTAAATTTAGGAAATGTTAATTTTAATTTAGGGTTTAGGGTTTCTTCATTCAATTTGTTAATTTAGAAACTTGTTCATTGTTAATTGTTAATTTAGAGTTTATGTTTATTTCTTTTCCTCTGCATTTCATCTACTTCACTGTCTAATTTTTTTTTATAGTTTTTCATTTTTTTTACATCTGAAAACGATTCTGGAAATGATGAATGGTTAATGTAAATCAATTCTTAATTTAACTGGAAATGCTTAATAATTAACTCAATAAGAAAAAAAAAGTGACTGCAATGAACAAAGATTAGAAACATAGAAAATATAAAAAGTTCAATTTTTATTAATAATATAGTTTACATTCAAGTTTCAGTAGCTAATTCTAGTCACTCTTCATCCCCTTGTCCTCGTCCTCGTCCTCGGAGTTTGACTCCTCATGTAGGAGCGACCAGTCGATGACATCTTTTGGTTCCAAAAGTTGTTGTTGACATATCTTGCAGAAGACTCCTTGGTCTTCTAAGTGCTCAACCTCCTTGCGCTCACAAGGGGGAGGAGTAAGAGATTTGGGGGGAGATGGAGGAAATGTCTCTTGGAGAGCTTCCTCCATTTCAGCCAACATTTCGAGATCAATTTGTGGTGGGGGAGAAGGTGGGGGGGGGGGGAATGTTGGGGTGTTTCTTCAAACCTGAATTTGTTAGGGTTTTCCATATTTGTGTGAGAATATGTTAAACTTAGGTGACTTCTTATAGTTGGTGTTGAGAATTCTAAAGGACAAATACACTTTATTGTTAATGTATTAATGTACACATTCATGTAGCCACATTCATGTATAGGTGTTAGGAAACTTGTAATTTTGATGAGCAATTAACCATGCTAAATTAAGGAAAGTCCAGTAACTAGTACTCTTAAGGTCCATGAATTTAGAATTTTAAGGACATTGTAAAAGAGGAACGTTTGCTGAAGACTTAGATTAGGTGCTAGATAGGTTTGTTTTTAAAGCTTATGATGTATCTTGTTTTCTGAAAAGAAAATAACCTATTGAAGCATTTGCTGACGATGTACTTTGTTTTTACAAACAAATTATTGAAGCATTTAGAACCGCTCAGAATCTTGAAGAATTTTGAAGATCTGAAGACTTGAAGAATTCGAAGATCTGAAGACTAGAAGATTTCTGAAGACTGGTATCTACAAAGGCACATGTTGCTCAGAAAGTGGAAACTTCAGCAACAACATTGCATAAGTGAAAATCTGAAAGACAGAGTAGGTTGTGCTTGCTGAAACTGAGACTGGCCACTTGCTGATGGAACATATGTGACCTCTTGCTGAAAGTACTTATATTTGCACTCCAATGTTACTGTTTGAATTCTATTCAAATAAGCATTAAATGCAAAGCTCGCACACGAAGGACATGAAGACTAGAAGACAAACAAGGACGCTGCTGAAAGTACAAAAGCAAGATAGTGACATCTTAAGGATCAAAAGCCTGGGAATTTAAAATTCAAACGGCTCCTTATTTTCACTATAAATAGAGGTCATCCGGCAAAGAGTTGAAGTGTGTCAACAACGTGATCAAACTCTCACTTGTGCTTAAACTCACAAACCCTTCAAACACTCTATACTGCCATTGATCCGTTCCAAGACTTAAAGCTTGAAAAAGCTACTTGTGAAGAAGTAGAATTTGCACGACTAAGAAATTAGTTAAGTATTCTTTCTTTCTTTCGAACAAGAACAAGTCTTGACACCAGAAACAATCAAACTTGTTTACTGCAAAGTATTCAAAGTTTTGTTTCTTAGATTACTTGTTGTAACTGAATAAGTTATAATCAAGTTATCTCATCCCAAACCTCTCTAACTGAAAATACACCCTTTCAGGCGTGATATTCAGGGGGAACTTAATCGAGCATAGTTTTGCTGATTAAAAGTACCAAGTTTGGTGGAGAACAAGGTTGCGTTCTCTAGATTAGGTTGGAGACGAAGCAAGTGTGCTTTGGTTTCTGTTCGAATCGCTCTAGATAGGTGTTGTAAGGAACCTCAATCTTATCTTAGTGGATTCAGTCCTAGAAAGGACAAAGTGGATTAGTTGAGAGATTACGCCACTCTCAGATACCACTATAAAAGTGTTTGTGTGATTTACTTACTGTATTTAGTTTCCAGCAAATCATATCTGTCTGTACACAGTCACTCACATCACTTGCTGAAACCTTCATTTACTGAAAGAGCACTTATTGTATCAAAGACTTCCGCTCTCTGATTTTAAGTATCAGCAAACCTAGTTACTGCAAAGTAACTTGCGCTTGCTGAGAAAGTTAAGTATCAGCAAACTCATTACTGAAAAGTAATAAGCACTTGCTGAGAAAGTTTTAAACGACGAAAGTTTGAAAAGACTATTCACCCTCCCCCCCTCTATTCTTTTCTTGTTGTTTAAAGGGACCAACAAGTGGTATCAGAGCTGGAGGTTCTTTAACCTTCAGCACCGAACCTAGACCCCCTTAGGTGCTTTCCGTAAATCACTCTCACTTGATCAGTTTGGTAGTGCTTTGCTGACAGGATGTCTTTAGGAGATGCTCCCTTGCTGAAGCTGGAGAATTACGAAAAATTGCGAAACAACATGATGCTACATCTTGAGGCCATTAGTGATGAGATGGTCACTGTCATTAATGATGGACCTATCAAGATCACTAAGGTTGAAAGAAGTTTCCCTCACAAGACCACTGAAGCTGGAAAGGAAACTGTCTTAGGCGAACCAATGGATACCGTTGTGAGAGAGGAATGGACTTCTGACGAAGCTAAGAGATTTCGTCTTGATGGCCAAGCAAGAAACATCATCATTCGATCAACTCCGGATACCATACAGTGCAAACTGTGGGGTGCTAAAACTGCAAAGGAAGCTTGGAAAATGGTTCAAGATCTTTGTGCTGGATCTGACAAAACCAAGGAGAACAAACTTGAAGTACTTAAATTAAAGTTTCAAAACTTTAAGCAAGGTACAAACGAGTCACTGGAAGACTTGGATTTCAGATTCACAACTCTTGTTAGTGAAATGACAGCCTTGGGTGTTGGAAACATTTACTCAGATTCTGAGAAAGTGAAAACTATCATCAGAAGTTTGAATCAAGAATGGATCCACACTCAGAATTTCTATTACAATCAAGGAATGCCAGATATTACACCAACATAGTTGTTCTCTCATCTTGCTACTGTCAATTATGAGACAAAGCAAAGAGAAAATGTGTTTGCTGAAAAATCGCAAAACATTGCTCTTGCTGCAAAGCCGTCATCTTCTGAAAAGAAGAATGATAAAGAGCCTACTGATGAAAACTCTTTGGTTGTCAAAAACATGAAGAAATTCATCAGCAAGGAACTTGAAAGGCGAAAAGCAAAAGAGAAGCTGAAAAAGCATCTTAGTAATAACTACCATAAGTACAAGAATGAGACTAGCTCGCTGAATAAGCAAGCTCAGCAAGCTACTTCATCAGAAGAACCTGCAGTTGGAAATGATCTATGCTTTTACTGCAAAAAGCCTGGACACTTCAAAGCTAATTGCCCTTTGCTGAAAGGCAAATCTACTGAAAAGAAGAAGAAGTTCAAAAGAGCTTTTATTGCTGAAGAAAAGAAGAAGCTTCAAGCAAAAATCGATGCATTATGTATTGATACTAGCTCCGAAGACAGTGAGGATGAAAGTTCAGACACTGATGATGAAGAAGCCACTCTAGACGTGGAGATTGGCAAAGAAGTTTGTGGAATAGCTATGGAAGCTTATCCAGATGTGTCAAACTACGAATTCTGCCTCATGGCCGGTCAGGTAAACAACCCTACCTCTGACTCAGACTCAGAAAGTGAAGACGAGATTGACCTTGACAAGATTCAAGGAGAAATCGAAAGATTTGAGAAAACTCTGAGCAGACAGCAAGAGAAACTATAGATTGCTGAAACTCTGACCAAGCAGACTACTGAAAAGTATGTCTTGCTGAAGGAAGAGACAGAAGAAAAGGATGCTGAAATAAAGCGTCTTAAGAAGTTAATTTCTGAAGCTATAGAGAAGAATTCTCAAATGGCATTAGAATTGGAAGAATATCAGTCCTCAGTTCTAAAGTTACTTGCTGAAATCCAAGAGATGAAAAAGATGAAAATCAATTTCAAATCTTATGTGGACGCAAGTAATACGCTGACTGAACTAAACTCTTACTTGAGAGATCCATCTCAGAAAGAAGGTTTAGGTGCAACGTATGAAGGTGATGACGTAGAAATCTTGAGTAAAGATAAATCACTGATCTCCTTTGTACGTGCTACTGATAGTGGTCTACCAGAAATCTATCAGTTTGGTCAATCTAAGGTTGCTGAAACATGCAATCAAGTACCTTTGACCGTAAAGCCCGCTGTTGCTACTCAAAGTAACAAGACTTTAAAAGGAAAACAGGTTGCTGAGAAGCAAACTGGAAAGAAGAAGGATGTTGTGAAGCATCCCGCCAAACAAGTTGCTGAAAAGCAAGTTGTTAAGTCAAAAGGCAAGATTACTAAAAGTAATCAGAAGACCTTTGCTGACAAACCTGAATCAAGTAAGGTTGCTGACACAAAAGCTCAGCATTCTTCGAAAAGTGGACTCGGTTTCAAAACCAAGCAAAGTCAACTTTTTCACGAGTATAAGCAAAGTTAGCAAAGATACTTCAAAGAGATGAAGAAAATCAAGCCTAAGAGTTCTGAAAAGACTCTTAATGCTAGGGCTAGAAGGAACCTTGCTAGAAAAGAACTTACTGAAAAGTATGTTCAGCAAAAAGGTCAACCGAGCAAGACACCACATCAGAAAGTGGATTTGATCAGCACGAATCAAAAGTCTTTCAGCTCAAAACCTCCTAGTTCCTCAGCAAGTAGAAAACAAGTCAAAGTTGAAAAACTTAAGACTTGGGTTTCCATTGGACGCATTCTTGAACATGTTAATGGACATCCATTATTGGATAATTAACTTGTTTGCTCTTGATTGTGCAGACTTCAGCCACGGAGACAAACGATGCAATCTGGCACTTTGATAGTGGTTGTGGAGAGCACATGACGGGCAACAAGAATAACCTTATAATCTATAGACGGTGGTCTAAGGGTCCAACAATAAGGTTTGCTGGTGGAGGCTCCGGTTCTACAAAAGTCTATGGTGACGTGAAGTTAGGATGCATAACCATTACTGGAGTTCTTTATGTCAAAAATCTTAAGTTTAACCTTTTCAGCATGAGTCAGTTTGCTGACAAAGGATACTTCATCAAAATCAAAAGTGATGAATGTAAACTTATAGATTTCGAGACTAAAAAGATAATTATGATTGCAAGAAGATCAGGAGGCTTGCACACCGTTGATTGGTCTTCAGCAATCGTTGAAAAATGCCTTGTCTCAGATCACGATTGCCTTGCTGAAAAAGCATGGTTATGGCATAAACGAACAAGTCATCTAAACTTCAAGACGCTGAATAAGCTGTCTAAAAAGGCACTTGTAGTTGGATTACCTAAGGTTACTTTTAAGAAGGATGGTGTTTGCAATGCATGTCAGCAAGGAAAGCAAACCAAATCTTCTTTCAAGAACAAGGCAGTACCGTCAACTACAAAACCTTTACAACTCTTGCACATGGACTTGTTTGAATCTTCTTCAACAAGCTATGCTGGTAAGAAGTATGGTCTAGTCGTGGTAGATGACTATTCAAGATTCACTTGGGTAGTATTCATCAAGCACAAATCTGAAACCAAGACTGAAATACCTAACTTGCTGAATAAACTTGAAGTCATGAAAAATGACAAGGTAAAAGTCATAAGGACAGACCATGGTACTGAGTTTGTTAACCAGTACATAACTGAATATTGTATCTCAAAAGGAATACAACATCAGTTATCCTCAGTAAGAACACCACAACAAAACGGTGTTGCTGAACGGAAGAATCGTACCCTGAAAGAAGCCGCAAGAACAATGCTTGCTGACACTGAAATAAGTGAGGCTTACTGGGTTGAAGCGATTAATACCACCTGTTATACTCAAAACAGATGTTTGATTACTAAGGAATACAACAAAACTCCTTATGAATTGTTTGTTGGAAGACCTCCTAACATCACTCATCTAAGAGTATTTGGTTGCAAGTGTTTCGTTCTTAACAATGATAGAGAATACCTAAGAACATTTCAACCAAAGGCAGACGAAGCGATATTTCTCGGCTACTCCTTGCATAGTAAAGCTTAAAGAGTTTACAACAAAAAGGCACAAAAGATCGAAGAATCAGTGCATGTTGTATTCTACGAAAAGTCACAAGGAGTGCCTACTGAAGAAGAAATATCAGAATGTATGAAAAAGTTAATCATACATGAGCAAAGAACTGAATCTAATGCTAGGCAAATCAAGTCAATTGAACTAAATGATGATTCTGACAATGACTCTCCTTCCCCTAGTCATGACAAGATAAATATAGTTCACGACAAAGAATTTCCAGCAAAAGACGCGGTTGCTCCGGAAGTTGCTGAAATTACGCAATCTCCAGTGCCTGCTGATGAGCTACCTCAATCAAGCAATGCTGAACAAGCAGTTGCTGATGAACCAATCTCAGCAGAGACACAAATTCCCAGTAGTACTGAACAAGTACATACTGAAGAGTCACATGCTGGTGAGCAAACATATCCTGATCCAACAAGTAGAAAACCTGTTAATAAATGGATTAGAGATCATCCCTCTACGGATATGATTGGCGATATTAATAAACGCCAAGTGACTAGATCCAAAGCTACTCATGGACTTGCTGAAGAAGCAACTGTCGTAGAAGTAGAATCATTGTTCTCTTGCTTTGTTTCAGAAATTGAACCTAAAACCATAGAAGAAGCTTTAAAGCATTCTGAATGGATAAAGGCAATGCAAGAAGAACTGGATCAGTTTGAAAGAAACAAATTCTGGAAACTTGTACCACTTGTTGAAGGCAAGAAAGCTATTGGTACAAAGTGGGTGTTCAGAAACAAGCTGAGTGAGTCTGGTGAAGTAACAAGAAATAAAGCACGTTTAGTTGCTCAAGGTTACTGTCAGACTGAAGGATTGGACTATGATGAGTCTTATGCACCAGTTGCAAGATTGGATGCAATTAGGCTTTTCTTGGCCTTTGCTGCTCACAATGACTTCATTGTTTACCAAATGGATGTTAAAAGTGCATTCTTGAATGGTGAACTTGCTGAAGAAGTCTACCTAGAACAACCCCCTGGCTTTGAACTTCCCTCAGAAATCAAGATGGTATACAAGCTTCAGAAAGCTGTATATGGTCTAAAGCAAGCACCAAGAGCATGGTATGATACCTTGGCTAAGTTCTTGCTGGAAAATGGTTTCAAGAAAGGTGAAAGAAATGCTCATAAAATTTAGGATCAAAGAGGATGAGAAACCTGAAAAGATCCCTATGAGTGTTGGTACCAAATTGGGCTATACTAAAGAAGATAAAAGTGTTGAAGAACACAAGTATAGGAAGCTCATTGGTTCCTTGTTGTATTTAACAGCAAGTAGACCTGACATTTAGTATGCTGTTTGTGTGTGTGCAAGATTCCAATCTGATCCAAGAGAATCACACTACAAAAAGCCAATCAAGATACTGAAATATGTCAAAGGTACAGTCAATGTTGGATTATGGTATCCTAAAGATTCTGGACTTGAATTGGTTGGTTATTCTGATGCTGATCATGGAGGATCAACTCTTGATAGAAAAAGTACCTCTGGAACTTGTTAGTTTTTGGGTACTAGATTAATATCATGGTTCAGCAAGAAGCAAACCTGTGTTGGCAGCTGGTTGTTGCACAACTCAAATCCTATGAATTCAGCAACAATTAAGAGATTATGGTATTTCTGCAAAGAAAACACCAATCTTTTGTGATAATACAAGTGCTATTGCTATCACGCAAAATTCTAAGTTTCACTCAAGGACTAAGCACATTGATATTAGACATCATTTCATTAGAGATCATGTAGAAAAAGGAGATATTGAGGTTGTAAAAGTAGGCACTGATGATCAGCTTGCTGACTTCTTTACAAAGCCCCTGCCAGATAATAGGTTCGCAATGCTAAGGTATAACCTTGGATTGATTGAACTACCTCAATAAAGGATACATTTGGCAGAATGCTGAAACAGGTATTCAGCAAGCCAAAGTATTCTTACTTTAAAGCTCCAATCTACTAATTTCTCCTAAGAAATGATAAGTCATTACATGATTGCTGAAACAGGCATTCAGCAAGTAATTCCTTCAAAACGGGTTTTTGTTAGGAAACTTGATCACTTGCTGAGACAGGCACTCAGTAAGAGAAAAACCTTAAGGATTGCTGAAACAGGCATTCAGACAATCAAAGATACTGAAACAGGTATTCAAGTATCAAGGGAATATTCTGAAACGGGAACTCAAAAAAAGAGCAAAACTCATTTCTCAGATCTTACCAAAGGATATCTCAAGTACAAAAGAATTTACTGATACGGGAAATCAGAAATATCTTTTAAACTTAAGAAAATATGAGATATCTGAGTAAGGGGGAACTTTCAGCAAGTATCTAGGATGATAATACAAACTCGCTGAAAAGATTCTTGTCTATTTCAGCAAGCAATCTAATCCCTTATAACTCGGTAAAATCAATTTGTGACGTTGATCGGGCACAGATAAACTCGTAATAATCATAACATGAAATTCAATCGTGGCTATTGATTAAAAGGAGTTACTAATCTAACGGTTAATAAAACAAAGAGAGAGAGTGCTCTGACGGTTTCAAGTTAGTAGGCCACTACGCATTTAATGCAAAGGCTCCACTAACGCCTGTGTTTCTCTGTTTTACCCTTGCTGAGAGCTCAAATCGATTGAGTTTCTCACACATCAGAGACACTATATAAAGAAGGAGTTAGAGAAATGACAAAATTCTTTAACTCACATTTCCTTTCTCTGCAAATTTTAGCCTAAATCTACTGTACCTCCGGTCAAAAAGCAAACTATCTCTTTTCATACAAATATTCTTCTCTATATAAGAAATGGCACCAAAGAGACAGTCTTCCAAGTCCTCAAAGTCATCTAAGGTTGACAATGCTGAGACACGCACTGCTCCGGTGATTACTCCGGCAACAAACACAACGAAAGTTGTGTTGAAAAACGATAGGATATCGGAAAAACCTATGCCTCTGTCATATCTTGACACTGCAAAGTGTGAGATGTTGATGCAATGGGGAGGTTTTGCAAAAGAGAAGTACATTAGGTACTTCTATGAACAAGAACTCGATGACGAGAATGAAGAGGCGCTTGAGTTTATCAAGCAGCAAAGCCTCATGCACTTTATATCTGCTCGCACTAAGCAAGTGAGCATGATAGATACAATGGAATTCTACAACAATGCAGAAATCCAGTCCCTTACTGATAGTAAAGGAGTCACTGAAAAAGTGATCTTTACTACAGTTCAGAACACGCAAATCGTCCTGAAATGGACTGATTTAGCGGAAATATTTCAGATTCCAACCACTGGAACTGAAGATGACGTCACTGCCACTGACGAAGAAATTGAAGCTTTCTACAGTGACGTCAGAAATGAGAAAATGAAGAAAGGCGAGATTGCTCCCGTGACTTGGACAAAGCACGTTAAAAGGAAGCATATCTGTCATTCACTTGGTCTAGTAGCTCTGATAGTGTATATGTCCTAGAGACAGTCCTTACTAAGGGCATGGTGCCCTTATAGAGGACATATATGTACTATTACACAGGTCAACGTAATATAATATATGTTTGTTGCATTTTACTATTGAGTATCGCTTTCATATTTATATTACACCAGGCTGCAGCATGTCATATCTTTATTGCTGTCTGTATTGATATTAAACATGTCCCCTCAGATAGATGACCGATCACACAGTTAGTGGGAGCTATGTGAGTTATCATCTATCCCAAACTCTCCCTAGTCGTGGTGCATCTCGGATGTGGGGGTCTGAATGAACCTGACAAGACTAGTATGCGTGGAGATTATACTTGTTGGAGCAAGTGTGAGCCGATCCCACGGCCACGGAACGGATTGTTGGACAATCAAGGAACGTTCCCATAACTGCGCATAGTTGTTCGAAGAAGCTTTATCGAACAATGGAAGTACCCACCGGACACTCCCATCGATGTATACTCTACACCGACGTGTCTATGGGAACCGGTGAGTTGTCGAAGTGATGCCATTCGTCCTTTGCACTTACAGGACTTTATCATCACATTTGTTGCCCCATATCCTTGGTGGACCCGTCGATGTCAGCTCTGAATAAGCAGCTGACCTAAGACACGATCCAGGATTATGGCTAAATACAAATCGGGGTGATAAGTGATTCTGTGAAGGATTCATCTCTCAAGTGTAGCACAGGAGAGCACTGCTCATAGTCTGCATAGTTGTGTTGGTAAAGTCACTGGCCAGTGCAAATGATATATTATGATGGTCATAAGTATATCTTAACCAAGCAACTCCCTGAGACGCCCGTGGATGTATTATTGGGATAGACACATCATCGATCCTAGATACATTCGAGCAAGTCAGATGAAGGGACGTTACCATCGCCGCGTTGAGCGCAACAGGCTTCGCAACGAAAGGGTTAGCTTTGAGAAACCTCTCAAACGTCCTCGCGTATTAATATTGCAAATGGAACCGTCTAGGAATTCCATGTTGCCTAGTCTAGGACTTGCTTAATACGATGAGGCCCTATGGGTCACACTATGTGGTGATTCAGCCTATCAGAAGATCCTTGAAGATGGAATCACAATTAATTTGGAATTAATTGTGATTGATGGATTATAATTGATTTGGAATTAATTATAAGAATTGGTGGCTCAATTAATGATTTGGAATTATTAATTGAATTGGCTAATTAATTGTATTTTATGTAAATACAATTAAAGATTATATTTTGGAAATATAATGGAGGTTTGATTATAAAGGATATGTTGATTTAGAATTGACATATGCACTTGGGCAAAATCTACTTGGAGTTTGGATTGCCTTAGAAATATAAGTGGGTCCCAAAAGTGGGACCCACGTCCCGTAGGAAAAGGCGCGCGCGCGCGTGGCTGGGTAGGGGAAGGAGTTCGACTCCTTCCTCTATTAGAAGTCCAAGGGATAAGTTAGATTTTCCTGATTGAGTTTTAATTTGATTGGGAATGAATCTAGACTTGATATTGGTTTCCTTGTGGGATAAGAATTAGATTCTTATTCCTTTACGAAGTCTAATTGCTTATGCTTTAGGCTTCTATAGACTACTATATATAGTAGACTATTAGAGAGAGTTTTATATACAGTTTTGAACACAATTTCAGACACAGTTATTCTACCCAGTTTTCTTAGAGAAAATAAAACTCTCCCCTCCTCCCTTAGCCTCACGCGCACGCACCACCACCGGAGGGAATTGCCGCCCCGTCTTCTTGGTCACACAAAGAATATCCTAGCATTCTTCCGATAGGCTGTTCATCCGTGGATACCAAGGTTGAGGTTCTAGGAGCTGGAAACTAACTCTTATTGTCTTGCAGATATACAGAGTATTGTAGATATCTTCGACTTCGACGAAGGAGAAGATACACCGGAATATTACGAAGACTTGGAAGCTGCTTTGGAAGTAAGGTTAGTCTTCTAATTGGCGTGTTTATATATATACGACATATGCATAATCAATTAACCAGTATGTTAAGAAATTTTTTGAAATTCCGCTGCGTACCCTAGGGGTAACTCTGACCATATTTTCTTACAGTGGTATCAGAGCCAGGTTAATTGATTACGTATATACGTATATATATATTGTATGATTTTGTAGATATGTGGATGCAATTGATTCTATGATGAATTCGATTTTCAAAAGTTTTGTTTTTTATATAAATTTAGAATTTATATTTTTCAAAAAAAAAAAAAAGAAAATTTTAATATATATAATTTTTGAAAAAAAAAATTTTTCCCCCGCGGGCACCGGGGCCCGTCCCACGTTTTAAAAAAAAAAAACAAAAAAAATTATATATTTTCGGGTTGGACCCAAAATCGAATTTTGAAAGTTTTGAGGATTGAATTTTATATTTGGAATATAAATATGATTTAATTGTAATTGTTTTAAACTAGAGGCGTTAAATTTAATTAGTATAAAGTTAAAGGGCTTATTTGTAATTTATCAATTTATTGTTTGTTGCAAATTGGTCCTTCTACTTTTGAATTTTAGATTTAACACCTCTAAGGTTTTTAAAATTATAATTAAGTCCTTCGGGTCTTCGAAAATTGCTACTTGGTCAATAGAATTTTCGAATGTCCAATCTAGTCCAAATTTTCAATTATTTCATAGAGATTATAAGTATGAGATTATAATTTTCATAATGAAATTATGAAGTCATTTGCCATCCACATAGGCCACTACTTGTTTCATATGCTCAATATGCTATTGTTTGACAATGCATGTTCAAATACCATGTTTTTACATTTCGTTCGACCGCTATGCATGCGAGGGTAGGCGGCGCCCTCTTATATGTCGGACCGCATATTTATGTATGGGTAGGCGGCACCCATTATGTGCTTGACCGCGTTTAGAACTAGAATGGATAGGCGGCATCCATTACGTGTAGACCGTTCATGCATGATGGGTAGGCGGCGCCCTTATTCGTTTGTAGATGACTGATAACAACCCTCAAGCTACAAGCCCCAATCAATATAAGTACAGAAATATGTAAATGTATGTATTTCTGAGATGCTTTTCATAGGGTGCTTTAATTCTGAACTTTCATTGCGTTTTCTTGTATTGGCGACCTCGTCTTACAAGACTCGCAGTAATCGTCGGATTAGAGTAAGCCTATGGTTATGACTTACTGCATATTGTATCTAGCGACCTCGATAGGTACAATATGTAGGGCATCGGGTTAAATTAGATTTAACAACCAAGAGTTGCGTGACGCAATTGGATAGTCTTACTAGTCCTACCGGTCATATTATGCTATGCGACCAGCCCCCGTTGGAGTATGGCATAATATGGATTTGGATCTTGGCCACTACGGTAACTTGTTGGACATTACCCGTATGTTTGTTGTGGGGGCAAGCATATGTGAAAATAGTGGGAGCTAAACAGCTAAAGGACCTTGTTGTTTAGTTATGTTGACTGTGTATTTAGAAATGATATTTCTATAGTTGATTTATTGTTTTCGTTCTATATTATTTCTCCTTAGGATATTAGATATGGCGATACCGTCCTCCGAGCTTGTTGCCAACTTGGAGTTGCAAAAGCT
This sequence comes from Plantago ovata, assembly GCA_028274465.1. Taxonomy (NCBI): domain Eukaryota; kingdom Viridiplantae; phylum Streptophyta; class Magnoliopsida; order Lamiales; family Plantaginaceae; genus Plantago; species Plantago ovata. Next base: position 11,582,022 of record CM051458.1, read on the forward strand.
AATAGGACCAAACTATGTGGATTGGATCCATGAGGTACGAAAGATGCTATGGTACAATGAGGTTGAGTACGTCTTGGACGAACCTATCCCTCCACCTCCCACTGAATTCACTACGGCAACCTATGATTGCTATTATGAATTGGAAGTGGAAAGGGCCGAGTTTGTAAAGAACTTGTTGCTGAATGCTATGTCTGACAATATGGTTGGACCATGTCGAGACAAGGAACCATATGAGATTGTAAAATATCTCTCCTCATTCTTGGATGCTCCAAGGATGTGTGAAGGGTTCGAAGCTATCAAGATCATGCTTATCAATAGGCTTGAGACAGAAGAGCTGTCGCCTGAACAAGTTAAGTCATTGATTGACTTTCTCCTACAACTTGTTGGATATGGCTTAGAGCTAGAAGCTAAGGCTTCCATTATCTTGATCGTGCAAAGATTGTTGCAATCTATTCACAATCCCAATGTTGGGGTAGCAACAGAGTTGATTGCTGAGAGACCCGTTGCCAACAAATTCCCAAGGGTCAATCGTAGACCCAAAAGGAAGAGGGGTGGCAAGAATGGGCGCTATCGTAGGATGGCTGAATTTCGACTTAGGATCGAGATTTGTCTCTATTGCAAGCTCAAGGGCCACTGGAAGAAAGATTGCCCTAAGCTTAGGGCAGATCAGGCTGAGAAGTCATCGACTTCTGGCTCAGGTATGTTTGTTATTGAAATGAACATGACTACTTTTGACTCCAATGGTTGGGTATTAGATACAGCCTGTGGCTCACACATTTGTAATAATGTGCAGGGGCTAATTGATCACATGCTAGTCAAGCGAGGTGAAATCGACTTGCATGTTGGGAACGGCAATCCAGTTGAAGCCAAACGCGTTGGACGCAGCAAGATAGATTTACCTTCGGGACAATGTTTAGAACTTGATAATGTTTATTTTGTTCCATCCATTGTCAGAAATATTATTTCCATTCCATTGTTAGACAATATGGGTTTTTCCTTTCGATTTGCGAATAATACTTGTTATTTTTCATTAAATAATCAGTATTATGGAAAGGCTCGCTTGGTGAATGGTTTATATATTTTGCAAAGTAGTCTACCTTTATTTCAAATACATAACAAACAACCGTCTTCAAATAAGAAGAATAATCCATCTTATCTATGGCATTGTCGGCTAGGCCATATCAATGAAACACGGATTCAAAGACTAAGAAAGTTGGACTACTTAGAACCATTTGATTTCGAATCATATGGTACATGTGAATCTTGTGTTAAGGGTAAGATGACGAACAAACCTTTTGTTGGACAAGGTGTTCGTGCCACTCGCTGCTTAGAGCTCATACATACCGATGTATGTGGACCGTTTAAAGTCCATGCGCGTGGGGGTTATCCTTACTTCGTTACCTTTACTGACGATTTCTCAAGGTATGGATATATTTATCTTATGAAGAATAAATCCGAGACCTTTGGGAAATTCAAGGAGTTTAGGAATGAGGTCGAGAATGAATTGAACCTAAGGATAGTCACTCTTCGATCAGATCGAGGAGGTGAATACCTTAGTGAAGAATTTATCGATTACTTGAAGGAAAATGGGATTCAATCGCAATGGACTCCTCCTGGAACACCACAGTTAAACGGTGTGTCTGAGAGGAGGAATCAAACCCTGTTAGACATGGTAAGATCAATGATTGGATTCTCGACTCTTCCAAAGTATCTGTGGAGATATGCACTACAAACTGCAATCTACATTCTGAACCGTGTACCATCTAAATCAGTGGAGAAAACTCCTTATGAGTTATGGAAGGGAAAGAAGCCTTCACTAGGCTATCTTAGACCTTGGGCTGTCCTGCGATAGTCAAGCTGATGCTCACTGATAAGTTAGATGCCAAGGGTGTCAAAGTATATTTTATAGGCTATCCTCGTCAGACGAGAGGCTATGAACTCTATCATGCTGAAGATCACAAGGTGATCGTGTCTAGAAACGTGAAGTTTTTAGAAGCTGAATACCTCGAAGAAGAGAGGTTAGATGATATGATAGAACTTGAAGAAATTCAAGACTTTGACACGCGCGAACATGAGGTCTCTAAATCTTCTGATTTGGACTCAAGTTCAGTGGGAGCTTTCGAAGCAGACAAGGGTGATGATATGACACTTGCTAGGCATATCATAGTCAGTGGAAGTCCTGTGATTAGATCAACAGTTGAAACCACACCTGTAGAACCCGTTGTCAACCAACCTGTGCAACAAGTTGCACAAGAGCAGCCTCCCGCAAGGGAACAGGGTTGCGCCCAACGACCAGCTGCATCAGTACCCACTGATAATGTTCGTGTTACACGAAGCCAGAAAAGAAAAGCACCAGAACAAGTCGAGCTCCGTAGGTCGAAGAGGATCCTTAGAGGACCTTAGAAGCAAAGCCTTATGATAGAAGACATCAGTGAACTTGATGTCGGTTTATCAGATCGGGAAGATCCCGAGACCTACAAAGAGGCAATAATTGATATTAACTCAGACAAATGGCAAGAGGCCATGGAATTAGAAATGGATTCAATGTACCAGAACCAAGTTTGGAACTTGGTAGACTTGCCCCAAGGGGTTAGACCAATTGGGTGCAAATGGGTCTTTAAACGAAAGACAGATGCCGAAGGCAAGGTACAAACGCACAAAGCTAGGCTTGTGGCGAAAGGCTACACGCAAAGGTATGGCATCGATTACGATGAAACCTTTTCACCGGTAGCAAAATTGAAGTCCATTCGAATTCTACTTGCGATAGCTGCCTACTATGATTATGAAATCTGGCAGATGGATGTAAAGACAGCCTTGCTCAATGGCAACCTTGAGGAAGAGGTCTATATGGTACAGCCGGAAGGTTTTATTAGTAAAACCAGGCCAACTGCTGTATGAAATTACAAGGATCCATCTATGGGCTAAAGCAAGCGTCAAGGAGCTGGAATATCCGCTTTGATGAAGCTGTCAAATCGTTTGATTTCATCAGAAGCAAGGAAGATCCCTGTGTCTACGCGAGACACAGCGATAAAGGAGTTGTTTTCATGATCATTTATGTAGATGACATTTTGATCATGGGAAACAATGTCTCTATGCTAGAAGAGACTAAAGTTTGGTTATCAAGTACCTTCTCGATGAAGGACTTGGGTGAAGCGATCTACATCCTAGGGATCAAGATCTTTAGAGATAGATCCAAGAGGATATTAGGATTGACACAGTCCACCTACATCGACAAAATACTGAAGCGTTATAAGATGGATGACTCAAAGAGAGGCTTTCTCCCAGCTAGGCATGGGATTGTCTTATCAGTTAAGGATGGTCCTAAAACTGATGAAGAAAGAAATGCAATGAGTCGTGTGCCCTATGCTTCGGCAGTAGGGTCTATAATGTATGCAATGAATTGCACAAGGCCCGATGTGGCATATGCGCTTAGTGTCACTTGTCGACACCAACAGAATCCAGGAGTACCTCACTGGACTGCTGTGAAGAACATTCTTAAGTACCTTAGACGGACTAAAGAGATGTTCTTGGTGTTTGGTGGAGAACCAGAATTAAAGATGTCTGGGTATGTCGACGCTGGATTTGAATCAGATCCTGATGACTTTAAGTCACAGATAGGATACGTATTCAAATTGAACGGAGGAGCTGTCTGTTGGAAGAGCTCTAAGCAAGCCACGATTACTGACTCATCCACAGAGGCCGAGTACATTGCTGCATCAGAAGCATCGAAAGAAGCTGTCTGGATTTCAGAGTTCTTGAAGGAATTGAGGGTTGTTCCTGCTCCCAGTCCAATAACGATTTATTGTGACAATACGGGCGCCGTCGCTCAAGCTAGGGAGCCTAGATCTACAAACAAGAACAAACATGTACTTAGAAAATATCACGCTATACGTGAGATTATAGATAGAGGAGAAGTTAGTATAGAACGTGTCTCTACCACGGACAACGTGGCAGATCCTTTCACCAAGGTCTTACCAGTGGAAGTCCACTTAAGACATTATGCTAATCTGGGCATTAGGCATAAAGGTGACTGGCTCTAGTCCAAGTGGGAGATTGATAGTGTATATGTCCTAGAGACAGTCCTTACTAAGGACATGGTGCCCTTATAGAGGACATATATGTACTATTACACAGGTCAACGTAATATAATATATGTTTGTTGCATTTTACTATTGAGTATCGCTTTCATATTTATATTACACCAGGCTGCAGCATGTCATATCTTTATTGCTGTCTGTATTGATATTAAACATGTCTCCTCGGATAGATGACCGATCACACAGTTAGTGGGAGCTATGTGAGTTATCATCTATCCCAAACTCTCCCTAGTCGTGGTACATCTCGGATGTGGGGGTCTGAATGAACCTGACAAGACTAGTATGCGTGGAGGTTATACTTGTTGGAGCAAGTGTGAGCCGATCCCGGCCACGGAACGGATTGTTGGACAATCAAGGAACGTTCCCATAACTGCGCATAGTTGTTCGAAGAAGCTTTATCGAACAATGGAAGTACCCACCGGACACTCCCATCGATGTATACTCTACACCGACGTGTCTATGGGAACCGGTGAGTTGTCGAAGTGATGCCATTCGTCCTTTGCACTTACAGGACTTTATCATCACATTTGTTGCCCCATATCCTTGGTGGACCCGTCGATGTCAGCTCTGAATAAGCAGCTGACCTAAGACACGATCCAGGATTATGGCTAAATACAAATCGGGGTGATAAGTGATTCTGTGAAGGATTCATCTCTCAAGTGTAGCACAGGAGAGCACTGCTCATAGTCTTCATAGTTGTGTTGGTAAAGTCACTAGCCAATGCAAATGATATATTATGATGGTCATAAGTATATCTTAACCAAGCAACTCCCTGAGACGCCCGTGGATGTATTATTGGGATAGACACATCATCGATCCTAGATACATTCGAGCAAGTCAGATGAAGGGACGTTACCATCACCGCGTTGAGCGCAACAGGCTTCGCAACGAAAGGGTTAGCTTTGAGAAACCTCTCAAACGTCCTCGCGTATTAATATTGCAAATGGAACCGTCTAGGAATTCCATGTTGCCTAGTTTAGGACTTGCTTAATACGATGAGGCCCTATGGGTCACACTATGTGGTGATTCAGCCTATCAGAATATCCTTGAAGATGGAATCGCAATTAATTTGGAATTAATTGTGATTGATGGATTATAATTGATTTGGAATTAATTATAAGAATTGGTGGCTCAATTTTTTAATGATTTGGAATTATTAATTGAATTGGCTAATTAATTGTATTTTATGTAAATACAATTAAAGATTATATTTTGGAAATATAATGGAGGTTTGATTATAAAGGATATGTTGATTTAGAATTGACATATGCACTTGGGCAAAATCTACTTGGAGTTTGGATTGCCTTAGAAATATAAGTGGGTCCCAAAAGTGGGACCCACGTCCCGTAGGACAAGGCGCGCGCGCTCGTGGCTGGGTAGGGGAAGGAGTTCGACTCCTTCCTCTATTAGAAGTCCAAGGGATAAGTTAGATTTTCCTGATTGAGTTTTAATTTGATTGGGAATGAATCTAGACTTGATATTGGTTTCCTTGTGGGATAAGAATTAGATTCTTATTCCTTTACGAAGTCTAATTGCTTATGCTTTAGGCTTCTATAGACTACTATATATAGTAGACTATTAGAGAGAGTTTTATATACAGTTTTGAACACAATTTCAGACACAGTTATTCTACCCAGTTTTCTTAGAGAAAATAAAACTCTCCCCTCCTCCCTTAGCCTCACGCGCGCGCACCACCACCGGAGGGAATTGCCGCCCCGTCTTCTTGGTCACACAAAGAATATCCTAGCATTCTTCCGATAGGTTGTTCATCCGTGGATACCAAGGTTGAGATTCTAGGAGCTGGAAACTAACTCTTATTGTCTTGCAGATATACAGAGTATTGTAGATATCTTCGACTTCGACGAAGGAGAAGATACACCGGAATATTACGAAGACTTGGAAGCTGCTTTGGAAGTAAGGTTAGTCTTCTAATTGACGTGCTTATATATATACGACATATGCATAATCAATTAACCAGTATGTTAAGAAATTTTTTGAAATTCCGCTGCGTACCCTAGGGGTAACTCTGACCATATTTTCTTACAAGCTCTGCTACTGATAAAAGTTCTTGACTCCCAAGTTGGAGGAATTGACCAAGTAGGCCTGAGAAGATGGCCGCTGCTGATGCATATCCATGAAAATAAAACGGAACTTAACTGGGCTAAGTACATTTTCAACAGGCTTGTTGATTGTGTTACTAAGTTTAAGGTAAAGGTAGAAGACAACAAGGTCTCACCTTCCTTTCCAGTTATGTATGGAATAAAGATATGCTATATCCTTGAACATTTCAGGATTCAGCTGAGAAACCCATTGCCAATCAAGAAATCTGTATGCAATGTGGGAAGATCTTTCTACAAGCAGAATGTACCAAAGACTGCTGACAAGAAACTTGAAAAATCTAAAAAGACAACAGCTGCAAATGTTGTTAGCACAAGCCAACAAGAAAGGTATACAGCAGCTGCAAATGTTTCCACTCAGCAACTTAGAGATGAAACTGCTGTTGGTGGTGGTCACAACAATAAAACTGCTGTAGATGATCAACAAGGTAAGTGTACAACAGCCGTTGCTGAAATGCAACTATTGACGTACCTGCTGGGAAATCTAACAAGAAAAAGAGGAAAGCTGATGATGACACTCAAACTGCAGCGTCATCAGCAAATCCCGTACCAAAGAGGAAAAGGACAGGCAACACAAGGAAGAAAACACTGGCTCGCAAGTCAGTTCCTGTTGTCCAAGACCTCTCAGACAATTCCCAGACAAATGTTGAAACGCATTTGCCAGTAGATGTTGACAAGGTAGTTACTGACGCCTATGTCAGCAACATTGAAGTGTTTGCGGAAGCCTTCAATGATCGACTCAACGTTGATCCGTCTACTGAGAACAGACCACAAGGCAGTGGAAATGAAATTCCTGCCCAAGTCCCAGATATCTACATTGTAGATAATCTAGATGATCAAACTATGGAACCAACAAGTGATATTGCTGCTGATTTGCAAAGGGCGGCACTTGCTGATGCTGCTGAAAATATGGTTGTTGAACAAGCAATTCATCAAGTTGTTGAAACCCTGCTTGCTGAAGGACCAGTTGCTGAGACAGCAATGGTTCCAGTTCCAGAAGTTGCTGAAACACAAGAAGCACTATTCAACGACGCATCTCGTGATGCTGAGAATATTGGCCCAAGTTCACCCAAGACATCAATCGACAAAGTCCAGCTTGTACTGGAAGCTATAAGCCAACAAATGGAGTTGGAGATTGAAGAATCATCCAACAAATCCATTGATGTCTTCATGACAAGCAGTGAGCTTAAAGGTCAAGATGCTTTTGCTCAACTTGTCATTTCAGAGACAAGGGAGATTGCTGAAACCGCACAGCTTTCTCAAACAGAGCAAGACAAGAAGTCTGCTGAAGAAATAGTCCAAGAAGCTGAAGAAACTGTTAATGCTGAAAGGACTGAGCCACAACCTGTCCTTCTTCAGCAGGTAGTTAATTCAACCATCAGTAAAACTTCAAATTCTGAAACTTATTCTTTTGCTAATATTATATTATCTTTACAGACTTCTCAAGATGCAAGTCAGATGGTTGCTGAAGCCACATCACCAGAACCAACACTCCCTGCTCAGCAGGTAGTTAATGTTTTTGGTAATAAAACTAAGTTTGACAGCTTAGTACTTGTATCTAACTCTAATTTATTTGAGGATGAACAAATGGAGGATGCTATTCAAGCTCCTCAAGGAATGGAAATTGTACAACATGAGCTTGCTGAATCTCAGCAAGTAATTCATGTTTCAACTTTGAACTCTAAAACAATTTTCCAAACCAATCCTGATCTAAATAATGTTCTTTTTCAGGCTCAAAAGGAGACCACTGAAGTGGTAATCATCGCTGAAGATCAACAAGTGAGTTCTGAGGAACTGTACTTGAACTTCAAAAGAACCACTTTGTCACAAGTTGCTAAGTCCGTCAGCAACTGGCAAAGATACAGGCGAATGGACTTCTCTGATCTCCATCTTCATCTTTCAAACGAGAAAAAGAGATCTTCTCTGCTAAAGCTCGAAACATTCGTTCACTCCATCCTCCCTGAAGAAATGACATATTCTCAGCAAATGAGCTCGAATCTGATTGCTCAAATCAGAGAGAATATGAAGGCCAAATTCAAGAGTGCCTCTCCAGCTGAACAAGCTGTGATGCTCAAAGGTTCATTTGTACCTATGGTGGTTGATCCGCACAAAATCAATGAGGAAGAGAAAGTGATAAGTGTTGCTTTATACAAGCACCTTGAGCTAGTAATTCTAACAGATGATGATGAAGAGGAAGAAGATGAGAACATTCCCACTGATCCAAGTGATGATGAAGGGAAAGATTCCAAGGACAAGAAAGACGATGATGATGACAATCAAGGTCCAAGTCCTGATGCTGGAGGCTTAAAGTTGACAGTTGCTGAAAATGTTCAACAAGAAAATCAGCAAGCTGAACAACCACAACCTCAGCATGAATCTCAACCTCCTCCTGCTGCTGAAAATCAAGCACCTGTACAAGGTGCTGATACTGAAGAGGAATATGCCAGAAAAAGGGCTGCCTTGAAAAATGGCAAGAGTCCAGTTTCTGATGCCAAGGTTACTGATGAAAACCTCGATGATGATGATGAACAGGATGAAGATTACCAACGCGCTCTACAAAACAGTCTCTTGATCCATGCAAGGCATACGCAGCATCTAGAAATTGGTCAATCTTCAGGAGTAAGATCAAAGGAAGTCCCCTCCCTTCCAATTACTACTGGCGAAACTCCAGTAATTGAGTCTCAAACTCAATTAAAACTAACTACTGGCGAAACTCCAGTAATTAAGTCTCAAACGTTGCCCTCGGCAACTACTCAATTAAAACTAACTACTGGTGAAACTCCAGTTGTTGAGTCTCAAGTGTTGCCATCAGCAACCACTCAACCAAAAGGAAGTGAAGCTGCTGACTTAGGTTCCAAGGTTGCTGACCTTGATGAATCTGAGGATGACGACGACTTATCAGCAAATGAGGACGAACAATCCAAAAGAGACCCAAAAGTGGTTCAAATTCCTCCTCCTGATTACATAAATGATTTAGACGATGGTCTAAGAGGAGAATTGCTGATAAAGGATGATCAGTTTGCTTCAGAACTGAAAGTTCATTCCTTGACACCACAACTAGTGCCGTTCCCAAGAGTTGAGGAGTTTACTCCTAGAATTTTGGCACTAAAGAAAGTCCATGATGCCTGCAAAGCAGAAGATGAGGCATTGCTTGCTGAGAGCCCGCTTGATTTTGGAAAAATATTGGCTACAGTGCTGAGACGCACTACTACTCTGACAATAGCTCAGAAAGACATCAGTCTTTATCACAAAAGCTATGAAGAAGATGTAAGTCAAGCACTCAAGCTAGCAAAGACCGCTCTCGTGAAGGCTCAGACTTTCATGGATGATAAGGCCGCAACAGAAAAACGACATGAAGAGAACATGGTGAGCAATCAAAAAGAGTTGTCAAAGATGACTTCTGATCAGCAACAAATCATCATGAAGTATAACAGTTTAAGCACTCTTGCTGAAAATTGCAATGAGTTCTATTCTCTGCACATCACTCCGATGTTGCAATCCATGTCTAAGGGGGAAAAGAAAAGTACCAGAAAAAGAAACCAAACCCCTCCTGCTGTTGATGAGCCATTGCCCACAGAACCGCTTGCTGAAAAAGAGCAAAGTTCTAAAAGGCAAGCAGAATCTGAGTTGAATTCAGCAAGTACCAAAAAGAGAAAAACTGCTGCTGAAACTCAAGATTTTTGCCATACTGAAAGTCATCAAAATCTGAATGAAGATGATGAAGATGATGACAATCAAACAATAGCTCAAGCCATAAGAGCTAGACCTTTAACAGCCTTGACTCCGTCTGGCCACTCAAAGCATTTCTCGTCTGACTCTTCAGCAAGAGATCAAGACAATGCTAAATCAAGATGAAGAAGGCAAAGACAGGAAGAAAAGAGGCTGGCCAGCATTGCTATTGGCTCCGGCATCGAATATACAAAGACCAGCAATGATGAAACCACTCAGAATGTGATCAGAAACATTCATGGTTGCTGGGTCTTAAAGCTGAAAGATTTGCTGGTGAATGAGTTCTTTCCTACATCCATATTAAACCAAATGTTCACATGGATTGAACTCAAGGTACAAAGAAAACAAAGGGAAGAATCCCTCCCAAGAAATATTTCTGGGAAATGGTTGAATCTTGAGGTCTCAGTAAGAAGAACTGCCATTGGTAAGACTTATAGACAAGAACCAAATCTGATAAAACCACCTGGCATTGCTTACTACTCTGACCCAGTAACCAAGAAAACAAAGAAGAGACTTGGATTGATTCCTTATGAGTACTTCTATCTCACTGCTAAGGATCAAGAAGAAGATCTTCTCTGGCTAAGAAAGATTCATCCTAAAAGCATTTCAGATACACAGCTTCTCCATGCCAGCAATTGGGGCATGCATTTGTGGGTAACTCACTACATGGAAATGAATGCTGAAAAGCATCATCATACTGCCTGCAAAAATGCAAGAATTCTTCAACTACAAGTCCGTAGGCTTCTGGAAAACTACGAAAAGGACTGTGTTGAATTTACTGCACTTGCTGAGAAGAGTGTAAGAGAGATTTTGAGAAAATCTTCTGGAAGAGCTTAACTCTCTGTAATAGTTTTTGTTAAAGTTTTTGTTTGCTGATTCTGTTTAAGTTATCTCTGCTACTTCTTGTAAACTTCTGAAAGATAACTGTCAACAATGAAGCTTTTGACTCTTATTGGTTTTTGATTATGCAATTTACTTATGCTTACTGTTTAATTATTCAAGTATGCTTGCATTAATCAACTGATTTATTCAACATCAGAAACCTCTAAAAGGGTAACAATTAATTTAGCCATGGATTGCTAACATCAAAAGGGGGAAATTTGTTAGGAAACTTGTAATTTTGATGATCAATTAACCATGCTAAATTAAGGAAAGTCCAGTAACTAGTACTCTTAAGGTCCATAGGAATTTAGAATTTTAAGGACATTGTAAAAGAGGAACGTTTGCTGAAGACTTAGATTAGGTGCTAGATAGGTTGGTTTTTAAAGCTTATGATGTATCTTGTTTTCTGAAAAGAAAATAACCTATTGAAGCATTTGCTGACGATGTACTTTGTTTTTAAAAACAAATTATTGAAGCATTTAGAACCGCTTAGAATCTTAAGAATTTTGAAGATCTGAAGACTTGAAGAATTCGAAGATCTGAAGACTAGAAGATTTCTGAAGACTGGTATCTACAAAGGCACATGTTGCTCAGAAAGTGGAAACTTCAGCAACAGCATTGTATAAGTGAAAATCTGAAAGACAGAGTAGGTTGTGCTTGCTGAAACTGAGACTGACCACTTGCTGATGGAACATATGTGACCTCTTGGTGAAAGTACTTATATTTGCGCTCCAATGTTACTGTTTGAATTCTATTCAAATAAGCATTAAATGCAAAGCTCGCACGCGAAGGACATGAAGACTAGAAGACAAACAAGGACGCTGCTGAAAGTACAAAAGCAAGATAGTGACATCTTAAGGATCAAAAGCCTGGGAATTTAAAATTCAAACGGCTCCTTATTTTCACTATAAATAGAGGTCATCCGACAAAGAGTTGAAGTGTGTCAACAACGTGATCAAACTCTCACTTGTGCTTAAACTCACAAACCCTTCAAACACTCTATACTGCCATTGATCCGTTCCAAGACTTAAAGCTTGAAAAAGCTACTTGTGAAGAAGTAGAATTTACACGACTAAGAAATTAGTTAAGTGTTCTTTCTTTCTTTCGAACAAGAACAAGTCTTGACACCAGAAACAATCAAACTTGTTTACTGCAAAGTATTCAAAGTTTTGTTTCTTAGATTACTTGTTGTAACTGAATAAGTTATAATCAAGTTATCTCATCCCAAACCTCTCTAACTGAAAATACACCCTTTCAGGCGTGATATTCAGGGGGAACTTAATCGAGCATAGTTTTGTTGATTAAAAGTACCAAGTTTGGTGGAGAACAAGGTTGCGTTCTCTAGATTAGGTTGGAGACGAAGCAAGTGTGCTTTGGTTTCTGTTCGAATCGCTCTAGATAGGTGTTGTAAGAAACCTCAATCTTATCTTAGTGGATTCAGTCCTAGAAAGGACAAAGTGGATTAGTTGAGAGATTACGCCACTCTCAGATACCACTATAAAATTGTTTGTGTGATTTACTTACTGTATTTAGTTTTCAGCAAATCATATCTGTCTGTACACAGTCACTCACATCACTTGCTGAAACCTTCATTTACTGAAAGAGCACTTATTGTATCAAAGACTTCCGCTCTCTGATTTTAAGTATCAGCAAACCTAGTTACTGCAAAGTAACTTGCGGTTGCTGAGAAAGTTAAGTATCAGCAAACTCATTACTGAAAAGTAATAAGTACTTGCTGAGAAAGTTTTAAACGACGAAAGTTTGAAAAGACTATTCACCCCCCCCCTCTAGTCTTTTCTTGTTGTTTAAAGGGACCAACAATAGGGAAAAATTTTATGAGGCTATCATTTATGTAATGACTTTTAGGATTTTCGAAATTAAATGATTTTTGATAATATCTAATCATTTTAGAAAGTGTGATGATGATATACGTATATTAGTTCCGATGTGTTGGTTTAGGCTTACCTTGGGTCATGATCATGTAAACCCTCTATTCTTAATAAGTTGTATATATATATAATGTAGTATGTGAGCAAGAAATGTGTTTGGATGTTTAGGAGTTTGAAGTCTCCATCTTTAGTCAGTAACTAAAGATGGAGATTTCAAGATCCTAAAGATCCAGACATCCTTTCGTGTTCACATATAACCTTATATTTGTCTAAACACATCTTGTATTTATCTAAACACATTAAGAGTTTGTATTTTAGTGTTTTGTATTTGAGTGTGATGATGTTATATGTATATTAGTTTCCATGGATCAAGCACAGCAACCGGGCGGCCTCAACGTATCAATGGGAAGCCAGTATTGTCCACCAAGGGATCTAAGTAAGTTCTTAATAAATTGGTATTTAATTATTCTTGTATATATAGTTGTTGGTACTCCAACTTTTAATCGGTCAAAATGTGTGACAGGTTTGAACCTACCTGGGCTTCTAGAAGGATTTCAATGCTCATGAAAAGAGAGTTCTTTACGCCTCCTGGGAGTGGCGGAGAAAGGTGGGCTACGGTTCCTTGACCCGTGAAGGAGCACTTGTGGGAAGAATTCCAGGTACTTTACTATCTTTACTTGAATATTTCTATATTTGATTCTTGGGGCATTGCCTTAATTATATACGTGTACGTACATTATTTGTTTGGGGCATTGCCTATAGTATCTATTCTTGGGGCATTGCCTATAGTATCTATTCTTGGGATTTTTTGTGGGATTGTTGTGTTGCAGGAATACTGATGTGGGATTGTTGTGTTGCAGAAATACTACTATGTCCCTCCTGCCAAGGCGGAGGAGATATTGAGGGTATTCAACATCCGGGCGGAAAAGATTCACAGGCATTCGATTTATTATGCCAAGGAAAGGTACTTTCGGCATAAAGAATGGGTTGAGTACCTCAATCCGGAGCATCGGGATCTGTGGCTGGAATCGTTGCAGAACCATGTAACCCGTGAGCAGGCACATAGGGATGGGGCTGTTGACGGCTGAAGGAGTCGGTTGGTTAGTTGAGAGCCCGTAGGATTAGTGCTTTTTAGGATTGTTATTCGTTATCCGTACATTTTAGGATTCTCGTTTATTTTAATGATTATCTTCGTACCTTTTAGTTTCTTTGTACGTACACTTTTAGTTTTTTATTGAAATTTCGATTATCGTAAAATGAATCAATCGTATATATTTTGTTAGTCGTACTCAATTTTGAGTTAAAATAACAATTTTTCACATAAATTCAGTAAAACAAAAAATCAATTAAAAAAAATCAGAGAAGTTAGCGATGGATTAGTTTATCCGTCGCCAAATTCCCCTCGCAAGGGAATGACACGTGTCCCTTAGCTTTAGCGACGGAATACATAATCCGTCGCTATTTATAGATACGGATAAAGTCATCTGTCTCTATGTTGGTCAACGACAATATAGCGACGGATAAACTGAACCGTCGCTACATATAGCGACGGATAATATTAACCGTCTCTTTATTTTTTAGCGACGCCACTTTTCGCGACGTCCTATTTAGCGACGGGCTTTCCGTCGCTATTGGTGTTTAGCGACGAATCGCTAACATATAGCGACGGATGCTCTCCGTCGCTAAAATCAGTTTTCCTTGTAGTGTTTATAAGATAATCTCTAAGTTATTACTAATCGCTTGGGGAAGGTCATTAATGTGGTTGTAGATGCTAGTCAGTCAGCTTTTCTGCCGGGGAAGAATATTCAAGACAACATCCTTATGGCACAAGAGTTGGTTAAAGGCTACAATAGAAGTGGTATTTCACCACGGTGTATGGTGCAGATGGACATTCAAAAAGCATACGATACTGTTGAATGGTGTGCTCTGGAAGGTATAATGAAGGAGTTGGGTTTTCCAAATGAATTTGTGAACTGGGTGATGTTGTGTGTAACCTCAGTTTCTTATCGATACTCCATCAACAAAATACCTTCTCGACTCTTGAAAGCTAAACGAGGCCTACGACAGGGTGATCCCATGTCCCCATTACTGTTTGTCATGGTCATGGAATACCTCCATCGATGCCTTCAACGTATTGCATACAAGCTAGATTTCAATTTCCATCCTAAGTGTGAAAGATTGAAAATTATAAACTTGTGTTTTGCTGATGACTTAATGGTGTTATGAGGGGAGATACGTTGTTTGTTGATCTCTTTATGCAGAAGTTTGATCTTTTTTCAAGAGCAACAGGTTTGGTGGTGAATAATGATTAATGTAAGGTGTATTTTGGGGGAGTTTGTTTGTCTGATTAACAGCATTATGAGCCGAACTGGTTTTACTAGAGGGACCCTACTGGTGCGCTATCAAGGGGTACCACTGACCTCTGGTAAACTTTCTATCAATATGTGCCAACCTCTGATCGATAAGATTCTTAGTCGTATCAGACACTGGACATCGAAGCTCCTGAGCTATGATGGCAGACTCCAGTTGATAAATAGTGTATTATTCTCAATTGCTAACTACTGGTTACAAGTATTCCCTTTACCTAAACATGTTTTGCATCATAGTCAGAGTATCTGCAGGATTTACCTTTGGAGTGGAAAGGAGAATCAATCGCGGAAGGCTTTAGTAGCATGGGATCAAATCTGTTCACCCTGGAAAAGTGGGGGTTTGAATGTTATTGCCTTAAAGGAATGGAACCAAGCACTAATGGCCAAACTGCTTTGGAATATACAGAATAAAACTGACAAGCTGTGAATTCGTTGGGTTCATAGCTATTATATCAAAGATTCCCCTGTACATACATTTGTGCCTCGGGGAAACAGCTCCTGGATTATGCGTGGCATATTCAAAAGCCGTACCTTGGTGCATGGTTTAGCGGCATGCGATGATTGTGTCAGTAAAGGTAAATATGTGGTGAGACAAATTTATGAGGGACTTCGGGGGATCCCTATGCCAGTTTACTAGAAAGACCTTATATTGGGGATTGGGGAATATAGCCCGTCCACGTGCAACATTCATGTTGTGGCTCTGCCTCAATAGGCGTATGGCCACAAAAGATCGGCTGGCTCGTTTTGGAATTCAAACGGATGGTTGTTGTGTGTACTGTGGAGAGCCTGAGTCTATCGAACACCTTTTTTTCCAATGTATACATACGCAAGAAATAATGCCAGGGTGGGGGGGGGTGTTGAATTGGATGCATCTATCTATCCATTGGCCGAATTGGGATGAAGGCTGGCGTGATTTGTGCAAACGTGCGAAAGGGAGATGCTGGCAACCCAAGATTCTAAAAGGGTTGGTGGCTGAATGTGTATATGGCATTTGGCAAGCAAGAAACGAGTCAATCTTTCAGCAACGGGGCCTTCACAATGCTGATGTTTGCCGCACTATTACACATCAAATTATCAAACGTAGCACGAAATTTACAGTACTACAACAAAAGATTCATGAGCTTATTTTTGATTGTTAAGTAGATTTTCATTGTTTCATTATGGTTGTTATCTTGGCAACTTGATTGACCAGGAAAAATTATCAAATTATGCTTTGTATTGTTTTTTTGAGGTAATGAAAGTTTTCGCAGTTAAAAAAAAAATAAAAATTCCTACAAATTAGTATCTATATATATATATGTTAATACTAAATTTACATTAATTAATAGTATATAATTCTATAAATATTCTTAAATTTAGTTAATCAGATACATACATGGTTAAATTTATACATGCACCATCTATGGAGAAAAGGTTTGAGTTGTGTCTGCCCTTGTATCCACCAGATTTCTCAAGAATTGGATCCAAAGCGAAGCACTCGATGACATAGTCAATGTCATAAGCAGCCTCTGCAATCTCCCTTTCCAGCTCAACAATTTCATCACTGATTGTTTGGTAATCATAACTTTGGAAAACTTTGAGAAGGAAAGTGATTGTTTGTTTGACAGAATATTGAATCGGGTATTGGGGTGGGTAAACAACAGAATGCTGCTGATGCTGCTCAATGGTGAAGTTGAGAGAGAGTATAGCTGCCTAAGCCGCCATGGATGAATATATGCAAGTGGGATTATTGAAGTTAATATCTGACGGATTAGGAGGATCTGCTGTATTTGAGTTCAAGCGAACAAATTGCAAATGAAATGAAATTGTTGATGAAATATGACAGGAAATGTGGGTTCGTTTCTGTGTCGGTATGATTGCAAATTGCAAATGAAATGAAATTGTTGATAAAATTTGAATGGATACAACAGAAAACATTGTCGCTGGATACAGTCAAATTTATCTTCAAGCTCAACTTGTTAAAAAAGGTTATTTAATCGGTAGAAAAAATTATACAAGTATGGATAAATTAAATTAAAAAAATTATTAATAATAATAAAGTTGTAGAAATATATTATACTACTCACTCTGTTTTCTCAAAAGATTCATAGTTTGATTTTTTGGTCAACTAATTTCAACTTTGAATCCCGATTACTCTTCTTAAACTATAATGATAAAGTAGGTAACTTTAACTCAGGATTACTCTTTTACCATCACCATTGATCTATTACAACCAAAAAATAAAAGTTTTTACCCCATTCATCGATATTTTATTATTGGGAAAAATACATTTATAAACCAGTAAACAACATTAATTACAAAAACAGTCACATTCAAAAAACAATTACAAAAAGTTCGCTACAGTAGATCCAGATTTCAAAAATTCACTACAGTAGATTTAATAAAAATTTGAAATCCAGAAGCTAGTTTCACTCACAGAAACTAGCTGAATGAAATTAGCAAAAAATGACTGAAGCTAGCTGAAATTAGCTAAAAAATGACTGTAACTAGCCGAAACTAGATGAAACTAGG
>CM051458.1:11599715-11638904 GCA_028274465.1 Plantago ovata
TTATAAGAACATATCATGGTTATTTTTAAAATTAAGTATAATACGTCATACAACTTTATGTTAAAAAATAAAAAATTAAGAAGAGAATAAATAAAAAAGAAAAAAAATTACGTCAATAAGATTCGAACCCAACACCTTCAACTAAAATAATGATACAAATAATAGAGAAAAATCACGCCAACAAGATTCGAACCAAACACCTTCAATAAAAATAATAATAAAAATAATGGAGAAAAATCACACCAACAGAATTCGAACCCTACATCTTTTAATTAACTAATGACACATGTACGCACCAGATTGAAAAGGGGAGGAGAGAGTTTATGGAGGACCGGCATGCTGCTGCTGTTGATATTTCAGGTGACCCTAAGCAGAAAGCCCGAGCTGTCAAAGTCTCCGCAGTCTATTGATGTAGCTCGAATACAATCAGGTCATATTCATTATTGATACTGCATTATTTTAGGTGACAAGTTGAGTAATTGATGCTTAACATTTTAACATTATTGAGTGTGTCTATGATTTATTCATATTGAGTTCAAAATTGTTTGTGAATGGCCCTGATTGATATCTTGTGATCTATTGATTAGAGTAATTAAGCTTAATTGTATTGTATATGGCCTATTTGATTATACTATGTCTATGTGTTGGTAGATACTTATAATCCAAGTTCCCATGTGTTGTTTGTTCAGTAGCTTACTTCGTGGACCGTGTTCATCTAATTAGGCATGACAACTTGATATATATATGTATGGTATGAGTAGTACCAGTAGCACTATTTGACCTGTTACTCGGTGTAGATTCTAATTACTGTGCAGCATTAAGTATTATTATTATTATTATTATGTGCGACTAGTATTATACTTATGTTCTACGGTGTAAGCTTACTTGTTATATATGAGAATATGATTCTGGGTGATGACACAAGATATGTTAGGTGATTGAGTAATTGATTACCAGGTTTGATATAATTTAGCAATTGGTATATGGTGTTGAGATGACAAGATTTAACTATTTGTTCTTGTTAGCTTATTTGATGATATATATATATATATATATATATATATATATATATATATATATATATATATATATATATATATATATATATATATATATATATATATATATATATATATATATATATATATATATATATATATATGGCTAATGTATACATACATGATACTCCACAAATGTAATTATCTTTCAAGTTAATTGTAGATATTAATTACTCCTATTTACTAATGCATATTTCTGGTACATTTTTCTATGCATATGTACGTGATGAGTTTTTCAAGCATGGATACATAAGGCGCTTGATGTAACTCTACTCGCATTACTGATTTAATGGAGCCTACACGATTAATGACCTGATTTATATTGCCGTGTGCATCATCGAAGCAACATGAGAAATCATTCATGGATGAATAATACCAAAGATAAGTTGCACTTTGTTTATTTTCTATCATTTTGAATTGTTGAAAGAAATTGCACTATATGATTTCTCTATTCCCTGAAGTGATTAGATATACTTGATGAGGGGTGCAAGATATAGTGGTAGACTATTGACATTTTTATAAATTCGATCCATTTCTTGAAATGAGACATCAAAGATATATAGCACCTAAAGTTGCTATGCAATATGAATATGAAAAAGATGTCATGGGTACAAATCATGTTTCTCCAAGCCCTGAAGTGATTGGTTACATAAACCATAAAGGGGTTTGCAAGATATACTATTGATACTTTATAAATTTTGTCCATTTATTAAAATGAGACACCAAATAAATATAGCACTTGAAAGTTGCTACGATATATCGATGTAAAGATTTGTATCTCTGGAGCTAATAGCCCAACCCCAGCTTATGCCAAGTTGATTCAGAGAATCACATTCTTGAAATGATTGGAAATACATCACGAATGGTTGTTACTTGAAAAAGATTAGAACACCAACCATCATTGATCAACTGGCTGATATGTACCTCATGTACATCAACAATTTTAAATGTACCTCATGTACATCAATATTTATTTTCAAAACCGAGGCATATAAATTGGTATTTAGAGTTTATGTCAGTGGCCATGATCATTATTAGATATCAAAAGATATTGGCACTACATATCAATACATGTATTGCAAAAGCATGAGATATGGTATCATGCACAACATAGATAAATCTCACCAACCTGCTGAAGTTGGGAGAAGTATATGGATATTAGTTATTGCAATACAATGAAAGACCAATTGCTGTCTATGTTGATATATTGATCATCTTATTATGAAGAATGATACATAATATATTTGAAGATGTATCAAACTCTACCAAAAAGAAAAGATTAAGCATCATATCTTACGATGAAATAAAGATTCCTTTGTGGCCATGAATATTGTAAGACAATTATATCTTCAGAAAAGAAATATGAAGTGACAAGATCACACATTAGACTCACTTCTTGAAGAAATTCGAGATTACTAGTCTTGCCAATATAAAGTTGACCGTGATTGTGCAACTTTATGTCAAATCATTCTGGCTAGATTCAATTATTCATGTTTGTTATATTTAACCAACAAGAAGTTGGTATATGAAAATTGGTTATTATTAACTTTACATGCAAAGAGTGAACATTATAAGCATTGCTAACAATCTTTCACAAACACCAAAGTTCACATGATGTGACGAGCATGGCCATCTGGATATGAAATTACCCGTTTATAAGGAACATGGAGTTTCCTTTATAAGAAATATAATTATGTGTTGAAAAGTTTTCTCATGTCGTATATTTATGGCAAGACATGACATTGAGATTAAGCATGTTAATAGAGATTTTGAATAATGAGCAATGTTGCATACTTAAAGTGATGTGGCTAGATAGAAGTCCACCAAATAATTGATATACTGTAACTGAGTTTATTGGTCAAATTAGTGATCTCCTATTGGGGCAAATCTCATTTTCAGCACACAGAAAAACCGGCTACTAGAGTTAAAAATACTCCCATAGTTGTATATTTTTCTCTTGAAAAGAACTCATACATGAAGCCTATATCGAACTCATACATGAAGCCTATTTAAACAAAAGTATGAGTATATCAATATCTAAGCTGGACATGATCATTTATATTATGTGCCCCCAATAATGCTAATTCTCTGAATTAGTTTTTCCCAGCTTAGGGGAGGAAGTACATGATAAGCTGATAAAAACAAGTTCATAGAGTGAATTGATCCCCATATATTTGAGAGTTCAAACTTGAACTAAAATACGAAATGCAATTTTCAGCTTCATGTTACTATTTCAATATTTCAAACATGAAATTATATAATTTGAATGTGGACAACTATGACCCTATTTGTGGCATACCGAGCTACATATCAATTATATATATGACATGTGTTGAGAATTGAATATCTTGCCGATGATTCATACACCAGAAGTGCAACACTTAAATCATGTGGTTCCATCATTACAAAAATAATGGCAAGAAATGCAGTTGGTACTCTCAAGAGTAAAATTGACATATACAAGTGATGCCCATATATTGAGATATCTGAAAAATAATAGATGGCCTATAAACATGGAGGTACCTCCATATAATATATTCAGATATCCACGATCAGTACTGAATCAAATAAAGAGATTTGATTATTCAATATACCGGTATACATGGAACCGAGAAATTGAAAAGCATATGCGAAATTCAATGGATATGGATGATTAAACATGTAAAGAGGATCTTACATGAAAATCCATTTAATGTCGACAAAGTGATTATATAAAACGAGCTCATGGACCTCATGTCCATTTCATTGATGAAATTTAAAATTTCATATGGTACCGTTGCATTATCGAGTCAAATTTCATGTGCATCTAGATACTAAGTTTTTCATCATGCATATTATCTTTATTGCTATAGCATTTACATATTCTCGTTTACTATAGTTGTTTTAGGTCTCATATTGCATACATACATATTATCATATGATTTGCTCAAAGATTACCACTTAAATATAACCCTGAAGGTTATACATGGTGCACATAAATTGTCATGAAATTGATAGTGAAATCTCTATGATTTGAGAAAGTTTAAGAGATCAGATGAATACTCTCTATCAGTAATCAGTCCCTCATAGACTAGAGATATCATGTTGGCGAACATGAATCAATGAATGAGAAAAGTTCTTGAAGAACTAGATTTTGATATATGGGTGAACCTCAATACTTATCTATTCATGTATGGCATCACAAATTGATATGTATAATATATGTATTCACTATAAGTGAAACATGAGAATTATGAGTTATGATTATCGAGGTTCTCGAAGAATGCAAAATAAGTTATCTTGCAAACAAGGGGAGATAATAAGCAACAGTGGAGTTTTTGCGCATTATACAACTTGCTACACTCTTTTTCCCTTCGACTAGGTTTTTTATCCCATTGGAATTTTCCTAGCAAGGTTTTTAACGAGGTAGCATTATAAGCACACATATAACTATCTTCCAATCTCCATGATGATGATACATCGGCTAAAATAAGGTTATAGACCTTATTGGTTATTTTACAACCATATATATATACGATGGAGATATAATGAGTATTGAACTCATTTTATGGAAAGATCATTCTTTGAATTGTCAAAGTGACATAATGTATAGAATTGAAGATATCTAAATCTTCAAGTGTTCGAGATACTTCCCACATGAAGTCAATGCATATATGACCGATGTTCTTCTTCAACCATGGTCCACAAGA
The DNA here is from genome assembly GCA_028274465.1 of Plantago ovata. Classification (NCBI taxonomy): domain Eukaryota; kingdom Viridiplantae; phylum Streptophyta; class Magnoliopsida; order Lamiales; family Plantaginaceae; genus Plantago; species Plantago ovata. The sequence continues at coordinate 11,604,463 of CM051458.1, forward strand.
AGGTTTCATCTGAGCACACTAGATTCGTTTGGAAGATTGCATTGCGAAGATTCAAGACTTGAAGTGATGTTTCAATCATGGGAGGCGGATACGCACTGCACTCTTTTTCCCTTGACTAAGTTTTTATCCCACTGGATTTTTCTTAGCAAGGTTTTTAATGAGGCAGTACTCTCACAGCGTACCCGCGATCTTCAACTCATGTTTCATTCAAGGGGAGTGTTATGGATAATTATAGGAATGTAACAAGAGTTGATTAAGCTCTCTAGTTTGTTACATGTATTTCTCTGGTTTGTTAATCTCCAGATAGACTTTAAAAATATTTTACTACTTGTATATATACAATCTCATGTACTCCCATATTGATTGACGAGAATAATACTTTCTCTTCCATTTGTCACTCAACAAAAGAAAAATTATGAAAATTATAAGACCATGTTTTTTTCACAAAGGCTGTTTGGATCAGCCAAAATTCAATAATTGAAAAGTAAAAAATTCAAATTTGAATACCAAAATGTAATTGTTAATCTAGTGAGTACAATTATGATATTAGACTATATTGCAAGGGCACTAAAAAGATATGGACCATCCTCACCTATATGTGCATTTAAGTTTGTCCTGCATTTAGTATTTTTTGGTCCTGTATTTAACATAACTCTTACGATTTTAATAAAATCTGACAATATCTGTTAAACCTTACGAAATTGGAGGTGTAATTATTGATTGCTTTTCCGTCACGCTGTCAATAATACTCAATAGAGTCCGCCATTGTTGAAACTACTTATATTTATTTATGAAGAAGAAGAGAAAGGAGAGTGAAGAAAAGAATTGAATCAAATTGAAGAAGGCTTAGCATTCTAAATTAATCATCCATGGAAACTCAAGTTAAAAGTTTGGGCGATGAATTGGACAACAATTCTGAAGATCAAGTCTCGCATCTTGCTCTCGATATAGGAGGTAACGATGGGCTTTCTGATTCTTGCGCTCATTTTTGCTTTCATCACTTCACTTCCATTGTCTTTTATGATAATCTATCTGATCAAGTTAAGTAAAGTTCCTATTTTTCCTAGTTGCCACCCAATTTTTGATCAAGTTTGTTAGTTTTAGCATACTCTTACTTCCTAAATAAGTTTGACTGATTCTTTCAATTAACTATAAAATTGTTTGCTTATTGTATTTGCATTTCATTGTGTAATAGTTTGATTCAAGTAAGATTTGACAAGCTGAGTTTTGGGGAGATCATCATGTACAAGGGTGTAATCTGATAGAGTAGAGTCCGATTTTCGATAATGATGTTATATGAACATGTAGAATGTAAACAATCCATAATTTGGATTGCCAGTGTTCAGTTTTACGGTCGTTTTGCAGTTGGGGTTTTGATGAATGTCTTGGTCATTTTAGGTTCTCTCATAAAGATGGTGTACTTCTCAAGTAGGGACTCTGTTGGTGATCAGACGGATGGGGTTACGAAAGAGGGTATTGATACGTCGAGTATAAATGTTGATTATCGTGTTCTCAGTGGGAGCCTGCATTTTCTAATCTTTGAAACAAGCAAGATCAGCGAATGCATAGACTTTATATCTTCCAAGCATGTTAAGAACTATGGTATGTTTTCTAATGGTATTTTACGTTATGTGACACAATGCTATTGTATCTTGTCTCTGTGAGTTTCAGCTCTGCTTAGGATCATGAGTTGTAGGTTGCTTTGTTTATCACATGCCTAATTCCTAAGTTGAGATATCATAAGGCATCCGATAAATAGCAGTTGATTTCTGATTGAACTATTTTAGTTCTTGGACTTCATGAAGAACTTTAATTAGCTGAGCGAAACCTTCTTAGCGGAGTGTAGTTCTTATATTCAACTGCAAAATCTATTATATAAAAAATTTGATGTTATTTAGTATATGAACAGGACTATCCCTTCCCAAGCCAGCCTATGTGTTTTCTCATCTCCCATTTCTACTACTAAATAGAACCTGATTCTCTATATTCCACTGCTGCGAATGGTCCAATAAAGATCATTCCTTCACAAGACCCCGCAAAACTACATAGGCTTGTTTTAGGCAAAATATAACTCAGTTTATATTCTAACATTTTCTCTCATTGAGTAAACAGTGGTTGTGAAGGTTTGTTTGATCATTGACTCATATTTGTCTACTTCCCTTTTGGTGCATTTCCTGTTTACTCTGGAATTTAATTATCAAAAAAAGTATTTTGATGAAGTCAAGTGGTGATTTGAGATTCCAGTATGTGAAATACCAACTCTTAGCCCATGAAAATTTCTGAGAATACATCATCGATTGTGTAAGCCCTTTTTTATGGTATATTGTTATCTTCTGAGAGGTTTAATTTCTAAGCAGGTAGGTTGGATCGTGAAGCCCCTATTGATGAGAAATACATTGTCAAGGTATTATATGCTATAATAATATTGGAAATATATTTTGCCATGTCGCATCTATTTACCCTTAAAGATTGAATTCTTGTCATTAGGTTAGGATTTAAGAAATATGGGTAAAAACTTTCTAACTTCAGTATCTTTTTGAAGGCTACAGGTGGTGGGGCTTATAAGTTTGCTGATTTATTCAAGGAAAAACTTGGTATATCCCTGGATAAGGTAGATGAGATGAGTTCTCTTGTAGCCGGTGCTAATTTTCTCCTCAAGGTGGGTATGTCAATTCAAATCAAGTTCTCAAAGTTTCAAGTATATGCTGATCAACCATGCTGGATATAAGTTATATACATGTGTATCTGCATATAGTATATTGTTGTGAGAATTACCAAGAAGCATTACTTTATTAATCTTTGTAAAAGAGTTATGACATTCAGATTGGGCCTGCTGCATAAATGTGTAGAAGTATCAGAGCAACAGTGAACAGTCAATATAGTTACTGTGCATAAGTTTTGAAACTTGGACCTCGAATGATTAGTAATCTCAGTGAATAAAGAGGCTGGAGTGTTCTTGCTGTGATCTTCAAATCACATAATCTTGACTTTTTTTTCTTTTCTTCTCAATCAGCTATTTTTTCTTACCGCTTGCTAACAGTTGGTGCTGGATCTGACGCACCCTTATCTTTACTGATTTTTACTTGCAATTCATATGAATCATGCATTCAAGTCCATTCAGAACAGGTGTTTAATATATAGTTCTGTGTGCATCATGTAGGCTGTAAACCATGAAGCCTTTACATATATGGATCACAAAAAGGAGTACGTGCAGATTGACCACAAAGATTTGTATCCTTATCTCCTTGTAAATATTGGATCTGGGGTCAGCATGATAAAGGTAATGCTTCCTAATCCTGCCTAAGTTATAAATTAGTCACTGGTTAATTTGATTGGAAAAAGATTTGCCATTATGATATTAATATTTCCACCACCTCTATGAAACTAGACTTAGTAAGTTGCGCCAGTGATAAACTGATTAAGTATCTAGTAACATTTTCAGTTAAGTTACATTTTGATTTTCCAGTCATTTTAATTCCACATGCCACCAGCTTCTTTGAGAATTCCCTAGTTCATTGGGGAATTTGATTATTTCTTCCCTTCAAGTATATTTCTGAAATTTCAACCTGTAGTGTTTTCTTATGTTGTATATGCATATGAATCTTCTTGAAACTATTTCTGTACTCATTGGTTAGGTTGATGGTGACAAGAAGTTTGAGCGAGTCAGTGGAACTAGTGTTGGTGGTGGCACATTCTGGGGTTTGGGCAAACTTTTAACAAAGTGTAAAAAGTAAGACTTTTATTTGGATTAAGATGTCTTTAGTTCCCCACATTTCAGTCTAGTAACTTCTTTTTTTGTTTTTGTCTTGTGCATATCAGTTTCGATGAATTGTTAGAATTGAGTCATAGTGGAAACAACAGAGCCATAGACATGCTTGTTGGAGACATAAATGGGGGATCTGACTATGCAAAGGTATTTGCTCATGTTTTATTATTCTTAAACCTGTATTTTCGTTTCCCTCATATATCACCAGGATTCAAGGAGTTGATTCATTGAAACTTTGCTTCCACATGAATTTAAGCTGCGTTAGTTTCTTGACATCAAGGAGTAGGTAGATCAGATGACAGTGTTATGCCTTGTAACTTCCATTTGATTGTAATTCTTGCTTCATGTGTTTGTAAATTGTAACCTTATGTTCAATGGAAGTTAATTTACTAGTTTCTTATTGTAGATGACTACTTTTACGAATGTAGGTCTGTTACTCGTAGTCCTTGCAGGCTTTCTCTTGAGTGACCTACAAACTGAGACTCTAATCCGTTTTTATAATCTGCAAATTGAGTACTCTGGCTTATGTTTTGCCAGATTGGTCTTAAATCAACAGCTATAGCCTCTACCTTTGGCAAGGCAGTCTCTGAAAACAAGGATCTTGACGAGTACAGAGCTGAGGATATGGCCAGGTCCTTGTTAAGAATGATCTCAAATAACGTAGCACAGGTTAGTTGCCAAAATTAATAAATAAATAATAAATAAATGTTTTTATTAAATTTGCTAATCTGAACGGTTGGTTTAATTCTCATCTCCAGATAGCTTACTTGAACGCAAAGCTCTTTGGATTGAAGCGCATATTCTTCGGAGGATTTTTCATCCGTGATCATGCATATACTATGGATACTATCTCAGAAGGAGTTCATTTCTGGTAGCAACCTATAGTTTTATTTTGCCCGTTGATAATTTTCTTGTTACATTGGTAATATCCTTCCTGAATAGGCTAATAATTATGAGATGGAAGCAATAACTTGATGGCATCTCACCCTGATATTACTTCTGTATCTCAAGCCTAGTAGCTTCTAAGCTACTAATAATAATGACCACTGTTTGGCCCTTGATTGAAATATGGTTTGGTTTCAAGCTATGATTGGTTCCGGTTGTAGTGTGACTATGAGGAGAGGTATATATAGTAACTTGTAGAATTAAGAATCGTATAATGTAGTGTAAAATGTAATTCAACTCAAAGAAAAAGCCATCAATGAGGCGAGCTGGAGCTTAATCCAAACGGGCGGATGTTTCTAACCTCCTAATTGGTTCCCATCTTGTCTTTTAGATTGTTCATGATGTGATCGACTTCACACTCTGATATAATCATATTGTCATTATTTTCAGGTCAGAAGGTGAAGCAAAAGCTCTATTTCTTCGCCACGAAGGGTTTCTCGGGGCCCTCGGTTCATTCTTGAGCTACAAAAAGGAAGTAGCTGGAGAGGCTACACATCATTATTTACTAGAACAGAGCAGTTCTTCGATGAAGAGCTCTTCGTCACATTGCACTGCGGATGGGTTGAAAAACTCAACCCATGCTGGTGTGAAGCATAGTGGATGTATAGAATGCACTGTACATGTTAGGAACTAAGAGCTGCTGGCACAGCTGTGTGTGCCTGCAATATCTTGGTTCCCGGTTCTAACCTTCTGTTTAACATATTTAGAACAAGTACACAGCATTTGATGTGAACAAGAAACAGAACAAGTGTTTGGTATTGATGAAGACAAATGCGTTTGTTGGCTTTATCTTCTTGATGTTCATACACCTTTCTGCTGTTTTCTTTTACTTTGTTTTTTGTGGATCACACGAATTCATCTGGACTGAGAATAATACTAATATGACAACGCGTTTTGTATGGCCTTTGACACTTTCAACGCTCACGACCGTCAAGTGTAAATGTAATCATCTACAATGTTGATCATAAGATTTGGCCTTGTCATTATTCTTCTGGGAATTTCAAGAAGAAAAAGACAAGGTTGCACTTTATGACAGTTAGTTTTGTATGAAAATATCTAAAATTGAATCTAAATTGATTGGAGTAGAATTGAATTTATTTGTATTATGAAAAACTGTTAATCAAGTATGAAGTGAATCAAATTAGTGATGTTTAAGATCAAAAGTGAAAGCATTTCAGATAAAAATAATAGAGTCCAATGATGGATTCTTTTCAACCTGAATAAATACTTTGCTCATATGCAACTACTAGCTTTTATGTAACTTCCATATTTTTTTTCCGCATAAAATTTAATAGAATAGAGAATCCAGAAGAGTATACAAGATACGAGGGGCATTTTCCAAGTGCTCTAAGTAATCGACAAAATTGAAAACAAATCAAGTGTAAAATCATTGCCTATCACAAAATCTAGAGAAATGTACAAAGGCTCTAGAACTAGTCTATGATCTTTACAACGCCTCACACAAGAAGGCAAACTCTAAACTCAGTCCAGGATACACATCAAATCTATACAAATTATGAAACTTCTCTTGAGCTTACGGAGCCACTTCTTTCCAGCTCCGGGACAATGTATATATGACTGTACTCTCCTCGCAACAAGGCCTTCTATATGTTGGTAACTTCCATATTTTATTTGTGTTGTTATGCGAGCTACTTAATGAGTAATCGGTTCGGTAAATTTCAAATTCAACTCGTTCCATAAGATTTTCAATCCGAACTCTAACCTCTTATTAAACTCGTCTTACTAAAGCTAGGTTGGCTCGGCCATATACAAATGGTTTGATAAGTTTCATAATATACCACACATATCCATATATACTTTCTAGGTTTGATAAAAATCATAAAACTAACTCACACCATACTAGATTATTATTTAACTTTCTATCTTATTTTTTATCATGGAGCATTAGAGTTCGCTCGAACACGTTCAAGCGGAACTAGAGTACTCGGCCGCTAATTACACATTCAATTATCCAGATTCATGTTCTACCAATATGTCACATCCTTTATTATGATGAGTTCAACATTACACTTTGTTTTGACGTTTCATTAAACTTTAACTTGTTGGCTCAAGTGAACCATATTTGATCCAAGTTAAGTCCTAAGTTCAAATCTTTTGAAAGTAACTGTAAACTCATTTATACATAATTCTCCAAAGTACAAGTATTAGTAGAAAATTTGATGATCCTCCTCATCAGTTGGCAAATCTATCCTTAAACAACCAACATTCTTCTAGCTAGCCCACATATATACATCACATCATCACTTGAACAAACAAAAGATTCAACAAACACACAAAAATATAAGGCATCACATCACTTCAATAAGGATGCACATTTTTGCTTAATCCACCACTAACATTCGTAAAGAACCCCACCACATCCGGCCGGTAGGGCAAGTACGACGGTCTCCGCCGCTCCTCCTCCTTCGCCTTACTCTTCAAATAAACCTCGTATGGCGACAACGATGGCGTCGTCGTCGTTTTACTCTTTGCCCCTACCTTCTTCACATTCACCTTCTTCTCCTTACCCTCAACTTTCTTCCCCTTCACCACCACCGTCTCCGCCTTGGACTGCGGCTCGTTGAAGAAAACAAACGCGTCCCTCCCATCACTGTTACTCCTCCCCATCAACTCCTTAAACCGCCAAATTTTCGAAAACCCGGTGGAGTTGCTCTTCTTGCAACCCTCTCCCTGCCCCACCTCTACCACTCTCCTGCTAGTCCAGTCGCAGTAGGGACCGGAAATCTCGTCGTTCCCCGACGTTGAGTGATCATTGTTTCGTTCAGGCATTTCGACAAACACCTTGTCTACAGGAACTTTTGCAGGCAAATCATGTTCAGAAAGAAGTAAATCCCTGTTGAACAATGGGAAAATTGGCTTGATTTGTCCATCAACAAATGCATCTTCAGCTGCTACTGGTGACCCATTAGCTCCAAAAGCCATGAAAGAGAATTCCTCCTCTTCTTCTTGTTCATCTTGTTCAGTTTCATCAAGATGAGGTTTTTGAATACTTTCTTCTTCAGAGGTCAAATCCAGAAACTTGTACAACTCTCTGCAGATTTTGGCTTCTGAGAGCAAATCTTGATGAGGGTTCATATTTTCTTGATGTTTAGGTGACTCCATTTTTGTTGTGTGTGTGTGTTGTTGATTTGATCTGATAAGGATGAAAATGGATAACTTGGGGTTGAATTTATAGAGGTAGGTGCTCCGAATAATGAAATTTGGAGTATCTGTTTGACATTTAACACGGATTATATTGTGTTTAAAGTTGCTGTCGTACTTTGAACGGACTGAATTATTAAATGTGAAATGATATTTGTCCGCATGTCATGTTGCGAGATAAAATTATTATTCAACTTTAAAATTTATTTTTTATTTTTTAAAAGTTTGTTTGGTGAAGAAGGAAAGTTATCCTAAAGCGTGAGAGTTGAGACGAAAATATCAACTGCGCGTTCACGTTCTTTGCCTGGCAAAGAAGCTTCTAACCAACTTTTTTAGTTGATCTTGACCTTTGATCCGTGTTATTATACGCATCATTAGATTTTCTAGAATGTATGGTCAATATATAGGCTCTTTTCAAAAGTAGTATTATAAGTAGAAGGTTACTTGGTGATTAATTTAGGGAAAATAAGTAGTATTATTATGATTGATGATAAAGAAATTGATGGATGTCAGTAGTGAGGTTTCATGTTATAAGTACGTCACGCCAGTTGAAATTCAAGGATTTGAGTAAGGTAAGGTACTGTTTTATTTTTCCTGGTGTCATTGTCTGATTTATGGATATTATTTTGATTTATGTGGAAGAATCATGTGACACAATTTTATATATATGCTTGTTCACCAAGATTAAATGATCGCATTGTGAATTGTACACACTAAATTTAATACTCTAAAACTTAAATCATATTGTTTTGCCCTTAATTGAGATTTTGATTTTTGCAAGTAAACTGTCCAAAAAGCCTACAAATATGACAATTATCTTGTAAAAACCAAAAGTTTAGTTTAGCCAAATAATGTGTATGAGTTGGACATTCAAATATGAACTTAACCTAGAACATATTTAGGAAGTACAGTAGTATTGGACTATTGGTGGATCATTAGCGAGTTAGACATGTTTTCACCCATCATAGTCAAAGAGCGTCCATTACGTAGAAGGCCCATGAGGTGAACCTAGTAGTGAAATAGGTAGGATTTGTTTCACAATATATTTCTGAAGTGATGTGTTTCTTGTCAAGGTGGAGATTGTTGAATATTAACTCGAAATATCACTCACTTTGGCCGGGACATCTGCCCGTGTGCATGAGTTGTAGCCTTTTGGCTTCTGTATAGCAGCCCTAGATCCTTAAATATATGGGGTGAACAACAATCCATATAATGTATACAACGAGGAATCAACTTTTGTAGTGGATGGAATTATTTGAGTTTTTTATCCACCATTTTATTTCGTTAAAAAGGTTCAACCTTACCAGTTTTTATCAATAGGGTATTAGGCACATTATAAGTCCCCTAGTCATAGGAAAAGGATGTAAGTTTATGAAAATAAAATAAGTAATGGTTGAGTTATATTTTTTTATAAACGATTAAACTCAGAAATTCTGTAAACTTAACTAAGAAGTAAGTAGTTACATACTCCAAATTCATTGGGAAAAAGGGAAGAAGAGAAGTAAAGAGTGAGAAATGGGAAAATCTTTGCATGCAGTACTCTCAAGTTAAGTTAGGTAAAGTGCACCACATTGGCATTAAATAAGTATAATTAATTTGTACTTGATCATGGTTTGTAAGTAAATTCATGGTCAAGTCAAGAGGCCACCATGAAAATCAAGTGGATGCATTTATCTTTTTTACTTTATGTTTACTACTTTATGTTGAAAGAGAGATAAGTGAGAAGTGAATTACTCATATCATATGTGAATGCTAGCTACACATTATATTGATCAGACAAGAAAAAAAGTGATAGAAAAAGAGTAATTATTATTTTTGTTTTGGTCTCTGACTGCATATACTTTGATTTGGTCTTAAGTTTTGGTTAGAATTTGTGTTTTAAAAAAACTGCTGGAACCAAGACAAATCAATAAATTAACTTTCTTATTTTAAAGTAAATTTTACATTCACATAGGGATAGGGAGAAGAATACGGCTGCAGATCTCCTCTCTAAAGTTGACAGCAGTAGATTTACGCATGACATTGTAGCTCATCAGTCCGTCGTTGAGTCACACTTAGTAACGACATGGACTTGGGACCTTTTGCCAGTTTGGCTTGAATCTTGTTTTGTAATGGATATTTCCGGGGTGACCACCCGACTTGTGGGAACGGCCCCTGATCAAGCCCTGTATAGCCTCTAAGCAGGAATAAAAGCTACTTCGTAAAAAAAAAACTTTCTTTTTTTAATACTCCTAGAGTACTTACTTCTTAACGCTGAAGCTTATAAAATGGACTCAAACTCTTCTAACCACGAATTTTATATAGTGTACTAATAACTATGTTTTGAGTCATGTGGGATCGCTCTTCAAATTGTGCTTGATAGCACGCCAATGGTCGGATCAAGGCGTATGAGCTGTCGTTGGAAGCACTTTGCGTTATCTATGCGTGGATGTTGATTTCAAGTCAATCGGGCATCGTTGAAGGATTTATGACAAAAATAGCTAAACTACGTAAACCTTTGCATACTTGAATGACTTCAAAATCTTCATCCAAATTTCGAATTCACTATCGTTTTCGCCTCGTACAAGATATCCTCAACATCTTCCTTGTTCTTCCTTGACATTTTGTATCCATGCTCAACCCTTGAAGACTTTGGATATCCCAAACACCCACAAATGCACCAAAATGCACCGGTTTGTTTATAAACACACAATTCTCATTTTCAGCGTTGCTAACTAATTGTTTTTCTTATTTAATTTGTTTCAAGTTGGAACTTGTTTAATGGAACATTTCTCTTTGTTTGCTTGTTTATTTGGATTATTGTAGTGTTGTAGTGTTATATTATGACTTTATTTTGGATTTATAATTTTATATGACATTTATGTTTCCATTTTGAATCTTATTTGGTGAATAAGTGTGATGTCTCTAGAAAATATATAATTAAGTGTGTGTAAAAATGTGTGATAGTTATTATATATAATTTTAAATATTTATAATTATGTGTTTCGAAATAATTATCCGAGATGACTCGGGTTGACACATTATAGGAGCTTGTCTGTGATGATCTTCGAGATGAGATTCAAAACATAGGTAAATAAACTTAATTCCTTTTAGTCTATGTATCTTTCACTTAAAATTCAATTCAATTCATTCAGATTATTTCTTTTCAGTATAAATTTACTTAATTAAAATTTATATTTTAAATAAATTTAATTCAGTTCGGTATAAAATTTTCAATCCAATCAAAGATAATCATAACACAAATTAGATGCATAAGATTTCTGTCATGAGCATTCTAATTTCCACCATGATATGGTCAAAAGATATTATATGAACAATGCAAATTGGCATAATTAGATGTTGGACTTCTCCCCATGATGTGATGTCGTTTCTAGGGACAACGCATTATCTAAAAAAACATCTGTATGATGTTATGTGGTTATAAGTAGTAGTTGTAATTATAATAATGAGTACTATTTTATTCCTTTTTTTTTTTTTACAAAAAGTATTTTTAAATTCTTTTATATAACCATTATTACAACTACAGAATTAAACACGTATATTTTTTATTTGAGCAATCTTAAAATGAGAAATTCACAGATTATAAGTTCCCTTAATTGCCCACGAGTGAAAGTAAGGTGTGCTGATGGATGGGTGAGCGGTGACCGACCCTATGATGATATGTCCAGATCAACATCGGAAATGAGTAACCATATTAATAGGGTACTTGTTAAAGTTTCAGCTGATTACACACATATTTCACTTTGATAAAATTATGGCCATCCTGTGATATTTTATTCATATTAATATATATGATATTATGATTCATGATATACTAAATTGCAAAAATAAATTCATGAAAATAAAATAATTAATGCAATTCGAGATAAGGAGATAAAAGGAACAGTATGGAAGTGTACAAGTGTAAAGTCGTGTGTATCAAGTTTTTGAATTGCTTGAAGTTTCAACTGTTTCACATAAATCCATCTCTACAATAAATAACAAATGAATTCAAATAACTTGCATAATCAATTACGTCATTAACATATTTTAATAATTTGGATAATCGATCTTATTTGTTTCTTGTAATTTCTTGAATATAAAATTAATTAACTTGAGTCCCTTGATTTAATACTCAAGATTTTCTGCATATAATGACTGCATTTCTCATTATTTGAAACGGTCGGTTGAAAAATGTAAGCTCAGGCAGTCAGGCACCAACTACCAGATACAATTAAACTAATTTATCACTAGAGAGAGAGAAAAAAATGATGAGACCAAATTAATTAATAGACTTAGTGAAATACAAGTAGACATACGTTTAAAAAATGGTATGGTCAAAGCGTTTGTAACTGAGTATCAAATTAAGACACCCGATAATAAATTGGTCACGGATTCGATTCTGAAAATGGGTAATAATTTATAATAAAATTAGTAATGGATCAGGAATAACATCGTTAATTTTTTTTTAATCAAATAACAACGTTAAGTTAAAGAGACCCTTTGTTGATTCTTCAACCTTCCTATATATAGTTCCTACTAACTCCACATATAAATTAACTTGCAGAAATATGTTGCCCGTATATGAAAGTTTCTTTTTTTATTTTGTTATGCCTTGACTTGACTAGAAGGGTTATCAAACATACGGGACGCTCGTCATCAGCTCCCAAAACCGGCCAACAATTTGCAATGACTCTCACTTTTCAAAATCTTTGTATATAGCTCCAAAGTTTATTAAATACTATATTGCCACATACTAGCTTTGTCCACAAAAGTCCAGACAAAGGCAATGATGTTGTACTATTACAGTAATAAAGAATCAAAAGGGAAGTGCATGATGAGTGAATGATGTCACGGTAGTAGGGGTGGACCCGGTACGTTAATGATGCCCATTTTCTTTTTACCCCGTTCTTAAGTAGTATATGGGCCACACAGCAGAAATATGAACGTCACTGGGACCAATGTTGATGGATTTAGGGTATGACTGAAAAGATGTAATCGGCCCAAAATGAATATATGTCATACTATTAGACCGATAATACATATGGAGGTTTTCTAAGGCATATTAGTCGAAATATGGTTTTGTAATCGGCCCAAAATTAATATATGTCTACACGTTTGTAAGGCCATAATAACTCATTTTGAATAATCTGAGCCCATCTTTAATTATATTTGTTATTTCTTTTTTTTTTCTTTAGTTTTATTTTAACTTTTTATTGGGTCGTACTCATATTATTAGGTATTATTAGGTCCGTCAAAACCGTATTTGACTCATATATTGGGCCGCCTACATACAATACCCATATTAAAATGAATATATGTCATACTATTAGGCCAATAATACATATGGAGGTTTTCTAAAGCACATTAGTCGAAATATGGTTTTGTAATCGGCCCAAAATTAATATATGTCTACACATTTGTAAGGCCATAATAAATCATTTTGAATAATCTGAGACCATCTTTAATTATATTTGTTATTTCTTTTTTTTTTCTTTAGTTTTATTTTAACTTTTTATTGGGCCGTACTCATATTATTAGGTATTATTAGGTCCGTCAAAACCGTATTTGACTCATATATTGGGCCGCCTACATACAATACCCATATTAAAATGAATATATGTCATACTATCAGGCCCATAATACATATGGAGGTTTTCTAAGGCACATTAGTCGAAATATGGTGTTGTAATCGGCCCAAAATTAATATATGTTTACACATTTGTAAGGCCATAATAAATCATTTTGAATAATCTAAGCCCATCTTTAATTATATTTGTTATTTCTTTTTTTTCTTTAGTTTTATTTTAACTTTTTATTGGGCCGTACTCATATTATTAGGTATTATTAGGCTCGTCAAAATCGTATTTGACTCATATATTGGGCCGCCTACATACAATACCCATATTTTATGACCCGATACTACCCGTATTTCGTATTGCTTGTATGCTTGGGGCGGCCCATATCGTATGACCCAATACAACCCGTATTTCATATTGGGCGGTCCTAGAAAAAACAACATGAATATATGTCATACTATTAGGCCGATAATACATATGGAGGTTTCTAAGGCACATTAGTCGAAATATGGTTTTGTAATCGGCCCAAAATTAATATATGTCTACACATTTGTAAGGCCATAATAAATCATTTTGAATAATCTGAGCCCATCTTTAATTATATTTGTTATTTCTTTTTTTTTTCTTTAGTTTTATTTTAACTTTTTATTGGGCAGTACTTATATTATTAGGTATTATTAGGCCCGTCAAAACCGTATTTGACTCATATATTGGGCCGCCTACATACAATACCCATATTGTATGACCCAATACAATCCGTATTTCATATTGGGCGGTCCTAGAAAAAACAACATGAAATATAGTTGTGAGTCGATAAAAAAATTGGACGGTCCTAGAAATCACAAACGGGTCAATATACTTGGCCCAGCTCAATCTTGGCCCAAATTCACCCTAATCTTCATCACTCCTACGTAACTCCTCCATCACTCCATCTGCTTCCCAAATCTTTCTCTTCTCCTTTCCACTGCCTATTCTGACTCCATCACACCACGAGTCCACTACCTCCCACCGGCCACCACCACGATCCGCCCCACCACACCACTCCACCGCACCCCATCAGACCAAGGCAAGATCCACGCCCCTTTGACCAGATCTGGCAGCATATAGAGTCGGAGTCTTGAAGAGTTATGGATCGAAGCAGAAGAAGAAGAAGATATGCTTCCTCACCTTCAATTGATCTTAATGAGCAGACGATTTGCCTTTCGGCCTCCTCTTCTTTCCTAGGTTTGGTGGTGGTAATGGTGGCTTTGGGTGGAGGTGAAGATGATGACGGGTGGATCTTAGATCCCTTCCCATCTTCTTTCTCTTCCAACTTGGATTTCTCGGGGTAGTTCCAGGCCAGCGTGGTTGGTGTTGACGGGAACGGAGGTGGTGGTTGGGAATTGGCCATGATACGGCCTTCCTCTTCCTTCTCCTTCTTCGCACCGTCCTCTCCTCCTCTTCCCCGCTGCTGGCATCGGCCGGGGTATCCGATCCGGGTTGTCCAGCCCGATCGACTCCCCTTTCACCTTGCCGATCGACTCCCCTTTCACCTTGCCGGGGTTTTTGATTTTGGGATTATGGATTTTGATCAGATGATTCTGGATTTTGGGATTATGAATTTTGAAATTTTTGAAAAAATTAAAAAAAATTACTTCTGATTTGAATTGAATTGGGGATATATGAAGGAAATGGAAAATTAATTACACAGTTCGAATGAGGCGAATGAGCCGAATTTTGTTGTCTTCATTTTTGGTCGACATATACCAAAAACCTGTTAACCGACAAGACCAGACTAGCTCAGTGCTAGCTGTTGGAGCTAGTTGTAACATTCTGTGGACTCCAAGACCAGATTACAAAGTTTGGGATCTAAATGCATGGATTTTGAAAAGCTAGACCCATTACAAACTTTTCACCGAATAATGGGCTTATACCAATTTTTTCTCAAACATACTACTATGATATTGTTGTTAACGTGGGAACATCTGTATGACATTATTGACTTGTACACTTTAACTATGCTTTTATGAAAACAGACAAAGATATAGATTGAGGTCCTAAATCATTGGATGAAAATAATACTACGGGATACGCTGCATTCGTTCATACATAGGGAGGCCAAATGCAATAAATGAACAAATTGCTCCACTTATATACGGACAAGTGTTAAAATCTGCATATAAGAAGTAGTATATCATTTATGTTTCAAATGACTCGTGTCTCGCAATTATACAGCCATGCGTCTCACCTTTAAGGCCCAAAAGGCCTAAACCTCGAAGTCCTTATCTTGCAATTATACAGCCATGCGTCTCACCTTTAAGGCCCCAAAAGGCCTAAACCTCGAAGTCCTTATCTTGCATACATGGAGTAGTATGATGATAACTCAGACTCTATCTTCGTCTGAACTGAACTAAACTAAACTGATTGAACTGAACTGAACTGAAGAGATTTGAACTGAACTGAACTTATTTGCAGTACAAAATACTATTAGGTAAATGTGAACTGAACTAAACTGAACTTTGTTGAAATATTGAATTATTGAAGGATACATGAACTTTAGTTTGAAGAAATGAATTGAGTGAGTAGAGTGAGTAAAGGGGAGGGAGCTGCTATTCTTATATAGCAGTTACAAATACGGATGTACAACTCTCACTTCACACTGTACAACTATCTTAAGCACTTCTATAACTAATTACAAGACGCTATTTACAAAACACGCTTTTCTTCTTCAAGTAGCTTGTGTATTATCTTGACACCCCCCCGCAAGGTGAGAGTGTATGTTTAATACACCAAGCTTGGACATGAAATACATGAAGAGGCCCGGTGGTAATGGCTTGGTTAGCAAGTCTGCTAACTGATTGGTGTTCTTGATGTGGAGTAGTTTGATGATGTTCTTCTAGATTTTAACTCTGATGATGTGACAGTCGATTTCTATGTGCTTTGTGCGCTGATGATTCACTGGATATGTTCTAAGTGATAGGCAGAGAGGCTATCTGTATACAGGACTGCATGTATGTCTTTGTGCTTTATTTGGAAGTCTTCTAGTAAATATAGTAACCACTGGATCTCACAGGTTGCAGATGCAATTGCTCTGTGCTCAGCTTCAGCTGATGACTTGATGACTGTATTCTTCTTCTTGGATTACCAGGAAATGATTGAATTGCCCAAATAAATGATGTAGTCTGTCACACTTTTTCTGGTATCTTGGCAATCACCCCGGTCACTATCACTGAATGCCTTCAGCTGCATATCATTGTTGGATGAAAAGAAGACTCCTTGGCCTCGTGTCTGCTTCAAGTACCTCAAGACATGATGAGCTGCTTCTAGATGTTTGTTGGTGGGACATGACATGTATTGACTGAGTTTCTGCAAGGCAAAAGAGATGTCAGGTCGAGTTATTGATAAATATATCATTCTTCCTACCAATCTTCTGTATATTTGTGGATCTGGTAGCAACTCTCCACTTGTTTCATCTAACTTGTGTTTGTAATCCATGGGAATGTCTTCAGGTCTTGCTTCTTTGTAGCCTATATCTTTTAGTAAATCCATTGTGTACTTTCTCTTGCATATTGTAATGCCTAACTCATTTCTGGCTACTTCCAGCCCCAATATATATACCGTAGTTCACCTAGATCTTTGATAATGAACAGATGATATAAATGATCTTTAACTAGTTGTATTTCTGTCATATTGTCACCTGCTAAGATCACATCATCAACGTAAACCAACAAACAAGTAAAATAAGTAGAAGTTTGCTTGATACAAAATGAAGTATCTGCTTGAGAATGTGTATAACCAATAGCTACAAGTGATTCTTGTAACTTAAAAAACCACTTGCCTGCTTGCTTGTTTCAATCCATACAAACTCTTTACCAATTTGCAAACCTTGTTTGGTCCGGCTTTATCATAGCCTGGTGGTGGAGTCATATATACTTCTTCACTTAAATCTCCATGTAAGAAAGCTATGTTTACATCCAATTGATGTAAAAACCAATTTTTGGCAGCTGCAATAACTAGCATACACCTAACAGTTGTTAATTTGACATCATGAGAGAGAGTTTCGAAGTAATCAATACCGTTCTCCTGCGTATACCCTTTGGCAACTAGTCTTGCCTTGTACCTCTCAACACTTCCATCTGCTTTATACTTTACCTTGAACACCCATTTACAGCCGATGCAGTGTTTATCTGGTGGCAAGTCAACAATTTGCCAAGTTCTTGTCTTTTCTAAGGCTGAAAGTTCAGAGTTTATTGCTTCTACCTATTCTTTCTGCTTGACAGCTTGTTTGTATGTATTTGGCTCCTCTATGGATGATATGGCCGCAGTAAAGCATCTGTAATCATCAAATAACCTATCAATTGAAATATAGTCATTAATAGGATACATTACTACCTTTTTCGTTGCCATATGAGCTGAAGATTTGGTGTTTTGTAGAGAAGGTGGTAGCTGAACATCATAATAAGGTGGTAGCTGAATATCATAATCCTTGAGATTCTTTGTTGTATTTCTTGATCTTGTTGATCTTCTTAAACTTGTATAATCATTTCTCTGAGAAGATACTGTGTCATTCTCTTCAGAAATGATATGTTCAGTTGACTCATTGCTACTAGCAATATCACTTGACTGCATCTCTTCTTGTTCTTCTCTTGCTAGAAAAACTTCTGGTGTGTCATCGTTCATTTGATGTTGTGAGGAAGAACCTGCATCTCTGTGCTCATGAATCTGATTAGATACATTATATGTAGACCGAGTAACATTAAGATTACTCAAATCTACAAGAGCATATAAAGGAGTAAACTCAGAACAAGATCTATTTATTTTATGTTCTTTAAAAGGCATAATATGTTCAATGAATTGAACATTTCTGGAAGTGAAAATTTGCTTGGTCTTTAAATTCATCAACATGTATCCTTTGTAACCTGTTGGATAACCCAAAAATACACATTTAACTGATCTAGGATCATATTTTGATCTCTGAGCAGTTAGAGTATATGCATAACAAAGTGAACCAAATGTTGGAGCCGATGGGCTTTGAACAAGAGTTTGAGACAAGAACAAGTAGGAACACAAAACCAAATGCAAGTATATTTATCAATATACAAAAAATAAAAGAAACTTACAAAGTAGAGTAGATACAACCACAAAGTCCTTCCTTGTGCACTAGAGGAATAAATGAATCCCGTACAGATTGCAACAACCGCTGGACTTCCAACAACTTCTCAAATGAGTAACAACAAGAAGAAATGGGGAGTAGAGTCAATAGTTGGACTATCTCTCCTTAAGACAAATACTTGCCCCACTCGTGGTGCTTACGGAATTTCGGCAATTTGTCTTCCAGGATAAAACTACTCTAAGACGACTAAGGAGCACTCCAATAGTCGAATCTGGCGAACTTACTTTGAGTATGATAGAGTGCAAAGAGAAAGCAAATGAGAAGAGAAGTATCAAATGCCTTGGATGTGTGTTTGGGAATGAACCCCACTCCCATATTTATACTTCTCAAAGGCTTCAATGAAGAGGTATGAAATCCCTTCAAAAGGTCACAATGAATGGTAGCAAACCATTCCACAAAATGCCAAAAGGTGGGAAAAACCCGCCAGACATGTCTGTTGGATAAAATCGCCAAAAGTCAAAACCTTTCACAAGTGTTGTGATGGTCGAGTGGAATGGACTCGCGCCTGTCAACGAACAGGTCTCAGGTTTGATTCCCAACAGTTGCAACTATTTGTTTTTTACGTTTTTTCCACCTTTTCTTGTTGGAAACCATTGTGAAAGGTCACAAATTCACTAATTCAACTTGTTTAACTTGTAAATTAATTTTCTCATCCACTTTGAGTAATTAATTACAATTAAACACAAATGAATAACATTCCAATGCATTTTTCACAAATCTATGCAAACCTCATTTGCCTTTTGTCCATGAATTTTAGCACAGTGGTACCAACTGTACAATCGACTTAATTCATTCATGTATTGACCGATACACTATGTGCATTAATCACCTTTCACCCTACGGGATTTTAGTGACTTAACGCTTTAGTGACATCCATTTCAACAAACGGATAATGGAAAGCTTGTTTCCAACACGTTGGGCCCATATGACCAATACATCAAATGAATTGAAAGCTCAATCATTTTACTAAAATTCTCAACAATCCCCACATAAAAGGGAATTGATGCACATGCACTTTTTCGGCGAGAAGTGATAGCATCGGGGTCGATAGCTTTCGCTTTGAATCTCCCTTGTAAAATAACTTCGGATATACTTGCCACGCGGTGGACCTAAGGCCTTGAACCGGTCGATATTTTGTGTATACCAAGACAAAGATAATTCACACTATCACAACCCTGTACTCGTTTCAGGTTCTTATGGTATGTCCGTTGTGGCCGTGGACAGCTCCTGGTTTCTCAAAGTGCTTACATTTGAAGCGGCCCGTCTTCGCACTTAGATAGGTGAACTCCCAACAAGGACATCCTGCCAATGCCCCACTTGACCCAAGGTGAGCTCAAGTTTGGGATTCATTAAGAGTTCATAAACTCATCCTTTACCCGTTCTGCAGGATAGCACTTAGTGTCTTACGCTGGAATGGGCTTTGGAGTTATAGTCACAAAGTGACATCATCCGAAGTGCTCTTACTTCTTAGTGTGTCAAGCACACTCTCGAAGCGCTAACTGAATCTGTACAGCTTGGTTTTCCACATTGAACCAAATTCTTGGGATGTCCAGTCAGTATGGTTGGGTTTCCACCGCACGATTCTTTTATGATATGGGTTTTAACCCCATTCCCCTAGACAAGCAGTATGTCTGATCTCCAGATAAGCCTTTTGTTAGCGGATCCGCAATGTTATCTTTTGATCTTACAAAATCCAAAGAGATAACTCCCATGGAGATCAACTGCCTAATGGTCGTATGTCTACGACGCATGTGTCTAGACTTGCCATTATACATTGTACTTCGTGCTCTTCCTATAGCCGATAAACTGTCACAGTTGATCGTTATTGAAGGCACGGGTTTATCCCAACAAGGGATATCCTCCAGCAAATCATGAAGTCACTCAGCTTCTTCCCCTGCTTTGTCCAAAGCAATAAACTCAGATTCCATAGTCGACCTTGAAATGAGAGTTTGTTTGGAGGACTTCCAAGACACCGCACCTCCACCAATGGTAAACACATACCCACTAGTAGATTTGGTGTTCTTGCTATCGGATATCCAGTTAGCATCACTATAACCTTCCAACACAGCTCGATATCTCGAATAATGCAAACCATAATTGAGTGTATGCTTTAGGTATATTAATACCCTATCCAAAGCCACCCAATGGTTTTGGCCCGGATTTTGCGTAAATCTTGCCAACTTGTTAACCGGGTATGCCAAATCCGGTCGTGTACAATTAGCAATGTACATAGGCATCCAATGATTTACGCGTACCGTCCTTGTGCTATGGGTTGTCCAGAATTTTTGGCTATGCTTTTGCTCATATCCATCGGTGCTTTTAGCGGCGACCGATCAAAAGCATCAAATCTCTTCAAAACATCTTCAATGTAATGAGATTGCGTTAGTGCCAACCCATCAACAGTCTTAGAAATCTTAATTCCTAAGATCACATCAGCTATGCCCATATCTTTCATGTTAAACATCCCTTTCAACATGTTCTTGGTATCCAAGATTAACTCGGGACTACTTCCTGTTATGAGCATATCATCAACATAGAGACAAATCATTACAAAGGACTTCGAATCCCCTTTCATGTATATGGATTTGTCACATTCGTTTATAGAGAAACCTTTAGATAATAATGCATTATCAAATTTCTCATGCCATTGTTTTGGAACTTGTTTTAGTCCATACAATGATTTCACAAGACGGCAAACCTTGCCTTCTTGCCCAGGAACTGAGTAGCCCTCAGGTTGTTCCATGTAAATTTCTTCTTCCAAATCACCATTTAGGAAGGCTGTATTCACATTCATTTGGTGTATCTCAAAACCATGCAAGGCTGCTATGGCAATGAATACTCTTATGGATGTTATTCGTGACACGGGTGCGTACGTGTCAAAGTAATCTAGGCCTTCCTTTTGTCGATAGCCTTTCACTACCAATTTGGCCTTGTACTTGTCAATAGTTCCATCCGCTTTCATCTTGCGTTTAAGTATCCAATTGCAACCTAGTGGCTTGATTCCCGGTGGAAGATCAACTAGTTGCCAAGTGTGATTTTGTAGGATGGATCATATTTCACTTTCGATTGCTTCCTTCCAAAAAGGAGCCTCGGGACTAGACAATGCTTCGTTGATTGTCTTTGGGTCATTTTCTACCAAAAAAGAGGTTAGAAAATCTGGACCAATTTTTTTTGATTTCTTCGCACGTTTGGTACGTTGAGGTTCAATGTCATGAGTCTCTTTATTCTCTTGCATTGAATTCCTCTTACGTTTCTTCCCACTATTTTCAACATCATGAGCCTTGGGTATCTCTTGTATTGAAATTCCAGGGAAACCACTAGATTCAAGATCATGAGCCTTGGCTATCTCTTGACTTGAACTAGATACCGTACTTGAAGTTCCCACATTTAATCCGTTAGTGTCAAAGTCATGAGCCTTGGCTATCTCTTGACTTGAACTAGGTATGGAACTTAAAGTCCCCACATTAGATCCATTAGTTTCAAAGTCATGAGTCTTGGCTATCTCTTGACTTGAACTAGGTATGGGACTCAAAGTCCCCACATTTGATCCACTTTGATCATTTCGTACAGAATTACGATTCTCACCAAGCTTACTCATTTGACTCTTAATAAAAGTCAAATCCTTCATTTCCTTCCTAGGAAATGTATCTTTAAAGAATTCTGCATTACTTGACTAAATGATTGTCCCCACATGTATGTCGCTTATTTCAGACCGATGAACTAAGAAGCGATATGCACTACTGTTATTTGCATATCCAACGAAGATGCAATCAACAGTTTTTGGACCAATCTTCACTTGTTTAGGTTTAGGTATTTCTACCTTTGCCAAACATCCCCACACTTTAAAGTATTTCAAAGTTGGAGGTTTACCTTTCCATAATTCATATGGAGTTTTGTCATGATTCTTGCGATGTATTATGTTCAGAATTTTATTGGCTGTTAGAATAGCCTTGATGAACGTGTATTTTACACTTTCATTCGAGTCTTTTTCACCAATTTAGCTATCCTCTAGGTTAATTTAGCTTATATTTTAGTGCATTTTATTAGAATAGTGTCACGTTTTCCCTTTTCTTTGCATATTTCAGGTTTTAGGTGAAAAACGTACTTTTGATGGGCAATTATGGTGAAGAGAACGAAGTTTTGGTGCTTCAAGGTCATCCGTGGTGTATCTAGAAGTTTCCAGATGAGTTTTGAGGCCTAGGGGACGAGTTTCAAGGCTTAAAGGTCACTAGAAGGCAAATTCGAGTCCAAAAAGGAAACCTGAAGCAAAAAACTCGCTACCACCGACCTGGAGCTCCCAGGCGGTTCGCCCGGCACCCGGGGCGGTTCGCCTGGGACCCCAGGCGGTTCGCCCCCCATCTGTCGACTAGTATATATAGTTTCGCCTATTTAGTTCGTTTTTCAGACCTTTTCACCTTATTTTGAGAGACAAATTCTCCAAAGCTTGTTCTGGGAATTATTAGCATAGAAGACTCTTTTTCTTATTGATTTGGAAGCTTAAGCATAGAGATTGGACATCTTTGATTCTCGATTCTTGCTTGTGAGTTAGCAATTCACCGGAGATTGACAACCTTCGTTGGTAACTTGTATCTCACGATTTTACTGCTTTTGTTTATTCAATTCAACATGTTTTCATTGATTCTTGATTTGATTATGCTTGTTGATTGCGATTTATACATGAGTAGCTAAATCTAAGGTTGGTGATAGTATGTGAATTCATAGCTAGGGTTCTTAATTATTGTTAGGAAACTTGTAATTTTGATGAGCAATTAACCATGCTAAATTAAGGAAAGTCCAGTAACTAGTACTCTTAAGGTCCATAGGAATTTTGAATTTTCAGGACATTGTAAAAGAGGAACGTTTGCTGAAGACTTAGAGTAGGTGCTAGATAGGTTGGTTTTAAAGCTTATGATGTATCTTGTTTTCTGAAAAGAAATACAACCTATTGAAGCATTTGCTGATGATGTACTTTGTTTTTTCAAACAAACTATTGAAGCATTTAGAACCGCTCAGAATCTTGAAGATTTCGAAGACTGAAGACTAGAAGATTTCTGAAGACTGGTATCTACAAAGGCACATGTTGCTCAGAAAGTGGAAACTTCAGCAACATCATTGCATAAGTGAAAATCTATACGACAGAGTAGGTTGTGCTTGCTGAAACTGAGACTGACCACTTGCTGATGGAACATATGTGACCTCTTGCTGAAAGTACTTGCATTTGCGCTCCAATGTTACTGTTTGAATTCTATTCAAAAGAGCATTAAATGCAAAGCATGCACGCGAAAGACATGAAGACTAGAAGACAAACAAGGACGTTGCTGAAAGTACAAAAGCAAGATAGTGACATTTTAAGGAACAAAAGCCTTAGAATTTGAAATTCAAACGGCTCCTTATTCTCACTATAAATAGAGGTCATCCGGCAAAGAGTTGAAGTGTGTCAACAACGTGATCATACTCTCACTTGTGCTTAAACTCACATACTCTTCAAACACTCTTACTGCCTGATGAACGCGCGGATGTCGTGCTCCGAGCAAATCAAATAAATTTGTTATTTAGCCAAAGGCAATTCACAACTACAACGAAAACCGTAGTGTAGCAGTAGAATAACCTCGAGTGTCGATCTCTAAGGACTATAACTAGCTTTATCAAATCTAATTTAGAATATAAAACAGCAGACGGTATATCAAAGGTTTTTCTAACAGATAATGGAGATTGGTGATAGTATGGTCCTTCAAAGCATAACGGGTTAATAATCATGCGTAAATTCCTCGGTTTTGCATGGAGATCTTTGATCAATAAATTGTCCTGTTGTAATTATCAAACACTACGAAGATAAATAGATAGGTCAAAAGAATATTAAATTGTCCAATTATGTTCCGTAATTATTCAACACTACGAAGATATAGATATGCTAAAGTCCAATGAATTGTCCAGTTGTGCGTAATAATTAATCAACATACGAAGATATAGATTCCGCTAGATCAAAGAAATAAAGCAATAACACGGAGTATAATGCGCGATATAGCCATTAACATAATTATCAACCCTTCGCTAAGAATTCACATACTATCACCAACGAGAAGTTTAGCTACTCATAGTTGTCATGCAATCAACAGAAATCATAAAAGAAAACATGTTGAAAGATATATAAAAATAAGTAGAAAAACTGTAAGATACAATGTTACCGAATGTTGTCAGTCTCCGAAGAATCGCGATCTTACAAGCTCCAAACTGCTATGAAAAAGTGTCTCCTAAGCTACGAACCCCCAGAACAGGCTCTGGGAAGTTCCTATCTAAAACTACAGAGAAAGGTGAGAGAATAGGTCTGGAAAAGTATGAAATTCGGAGAAAAACTGAGCAACTATATATAGTGTTCAAATTTGTGTGGGGCGAAGGGCCCCACACACCTGGCGATTCGCCTGGTGTGGGGCGATTCGCCCCACGTCCCGGGCTATTCGCCCGGGAGTAAATTCCGGAATTTTGCACGTTTTCGACGCGTTTTTGGATTTCTTCCCCTTTTCGGACTCGGTTTCTGACTTCTAGTGGCATTCTAACCTCCAGATTCGTCCCCTAGACTCCAAATCCTATCCGGAAACCTTCAGATACTCCAAATAGGCTTCTGGAACACCAATTCCTTGTCAACTTCAATATAATTGCCTGGAAATCCTCGTTTTTCAACCAAAACCTGTAAAATAAAAACTAAAGGGAAACGTGACACTATTCTAATAAAATGCACTAAAATATAGCTAAATTAACATAGAGGGTAGCTAAATTAGGTGAAAAAGACTCAAATGAAAGTGTAAAATACACATTCATCAAACTCCCCAAACCGAACCTTTGCTTGTCCTCAAGCAACTAAGCTAGACTCTAATGCAAAAAACAATGCAAGACACAAAATGGAGTCTCATGCCAAATAAAATGAACTAATCTACTGAATCTATCAAAAACATACGAACAAAAACCATATAAATCAAAACATGAATATAGGTTGAAGAATACCTCGATTGACTCATACACATCCACATAAGCACTTATGTCAAGACAAGATAGTCTCTCGTAACATTCTCTGTCTGGACCTAGTCAGTGACGACGTAATGAAACATGCTAAGATACGAATGGTTGTGCCGTGCCTATGAAACTGAGGACTTACTGCTGTTCACCATGTTAAGACTTTCCCTCAAAGAGGTCGAACCAGTACTGGCTCTCATCAAACGAAGGAGGGTTCCCTATAAAAGATAACACTCCCCTATTCTACCCGTCTCTCAAGCAAAGTCTTAAGCTATTCACCACTTCCTGAATGGCAGGACGAGGTTGGTCTAGAACAGATGACACTCAAAAACAAAAGACAAAAAATAGAAAATTACGAACACGATTACGAACATTACAAGAATTGGAAAATGAGACACAACACTTTGCTAAACTGCTATTTGACTTTTCTTTTTTGGACCCTTCTTTGCTTTTCTTGGGGTCTTTTCTTTTTTTCTTTTTTTTTTCTTTTTCCAGTTCCTTTTTTCTTTTTTTCTTTTTTACCTTTTTTTCTTTTTTTCCTTTTTTTTTTCTTTTTCTTGGAATTTTTCTTTCTTTTTTTCGATTTTTTAGCCAGCAATAGCATAACAAAAAGAGAAACAAAATGACTCACAACGACTTCCCCAAACCTATTCGAAAGAATAGGTTGGGGCACAAAATTTACGAGAAAGGAAAAATAAACTCACAATACGGAAATGAAAAACGAAAAACAAGTCTAATGATAGTGTAACCCCCTCCCCAAACCTATTCGGAAGAATAGGTTATAAACAAAGGATCACAAAACCTCACACTACCTCCTTCCTAGGCATTTAGCAATCTCAAAGCATGGTGAAGACTTGTTGCCTCTTAGGTACACAATTACTCGGGAAAACAACCATAAGACCCTAACATGCATCATCCTATTATAAAGGCTTTCGTGAACCGCAGTAGAGAAAACACCACTAAGTGATATCGAGACTATCAAGCTTAACTAAGTGCAATACATAAATGTGACAAGCCAAGCGAGAAAAACCTCAAACAAATTCATAGAGATGAAGCATACGATTAATGGCATAGTTAGTTAATCTATCCAATAAAAAAGTTCAAAAATTCGGCAAAAGACTCCATATAAAACATGCAAGACTATGCTAGGAAAGCAGTAAACGTGCAAATGTAAAAAATTTCATGAGTTTATCATAAGTAAGATAAGTATAGAGATAACCAGCGATAACCTCCTCCCCAAACCTGAACGTCGTCGCTCGTCCCGAACGTCGAAAGTGGATTTAAGGTGAGAGCTAATGCTTGTATAAGTGACCTATAATACTCAATCAAACTCGTGAGAAAATAAAACAGCTAAACACACTAACCTTTAGTGGAGGCGGTAAGGGTAAGCTCAAGGTGATCAACCTCTCTTTGATCACTAGATATCTCAAAGTATGGCTTCACTCGCTGGCCATTCACCTTGAAGGTATTGCCCGTCTTTGGATCAAAGAGTTTTACAGCTCCATGGGGAGCAACTTCGATAATTTCGTACGGTCCATCCCAACGAGTACGGAGCTTTCCAGGAAATAGTCGAAGGCGAGAATTAAATACCAAAGCTTTTTGTTCAGGAATCAATTCCTTACGTACTATACCACGATCATGATACTTCTTAGTACGTTCCTTGTAGATCTTGGCATTTTCATAGGCACCTAGTCGTAATTCATCAAGCTCATCTAGTTGCAACAATCGTTCCTCGCCAGCTTTTCCCATATCAAGATTGAGTGCTTTTATAGCCCAATATGCCTTGTGTTCGAGTTCTACGGGAAGATGACATGCTTTCCCATACACAAGTCTGTACGGAGTGGTCCCGATCACCGTCTTGTAGCTAGTCCTGTATGCCCAAAGTGCATCATTCAATTTTCCTGCCCAATCCTTCCTACTAGGCTTCACTACTCGCTCCAGGATCTTCTTGATTTGACGGTTGCTGACTTCGACTTGTCCCGATGTCTTTGGGTGATAAGGTGTAGCGATACTATGGTGGACACTGTATCTCTTAAGAAGGGAGGCAAGCGTTCTATTGACGAAGTGTGACCCTCCATCACTGATGATTGCCCTAGGGCACCCAAATCTTGAGAATATTACCTCCTTCAAGAACTTCATAACCACTGCGCCGTCATTTGTTTTTGTAGGAATTGCCTCCACCCATTTAGTCACATAGTCCACTGCAACAAGAATGTATACATAGCCTCCACTTGATGGGAATGGTCCCATGAAATCAATGCCCCATACATCGAAAGGTTCTACCACTAGATTCCCTTGAAGGGGCATTTCATCCTTCTTGCCAATACTACCACCTCGTTGACATGGGTCACAATTCTTCACAAAACTTCGAGCATCTTTGTATATTGTTGGCCAAAAAAATCCTGCTTGCAGTACCTTACGAGCTGTTTTCAACCCACTGTAGTGTCCTCCACAATTAAGCTCATGGCAATGGCTCAGCACACTTTGTTGCTCTTCTTGTGGCACGCATCTCCTTAGAATCCCATCAGCTCCTTCCTTGAATAGATGCGGATCATCCCATATGTAAGTCCTGCAACGCTTGGCAAGAGCTCTCTTGTCTGAGGCTGAAAAGTTAGTGGGGCAAACATTCATAGACAAATAGTTTACAATATATGCATACCATGGCTCTTCATTAGCCTTCATTAAGTGCTCATCAGGGAGGTCCTCATTGATGGGTTTCGAATCAACAGGGATATTAGGTATTCTAGATAAATGATCTGCTACTAAATTCTTCCTACCAGCTCTATCCACAATGGTCAAATCAAAGTCTTGCAGCAAAAGGACCCAACAGATTAATCTAGGCTTAGAATCTTGCTTAGCTATCAAATGTCTCAAAGCAGCATGATCAGTATGGACATTCACAGGATGGCCAATTAAATAAGACCTAAACTTTTGTAAAGCAAAGACAACAACTAAAAATTCATTTTCAGTAGTTGTATAATTAACTTGCGCAGAGTCTAGAGTCTTACAAACATAGTAAATCACATGATACTGCTTATCAACTTTTTGGCATAAAACAGCACCCATAGCAAAATTCGAAGCATCACACATAATCTCAAAAGGAAGATTCCAGTCAGGCGGCACAACAATGGGAGCAGAAACAAGCTTTTCCTTAAGGGTATTAAAAGCAACTAAGCATTCATTAGAGAAATGGAAAACCACATCTTTAGCAAGCAAGCTACTTAAAGGTTTAGCAATTTTTGAAAAATCTTTAATAAACCTCCTATGAAAACCTACATGGCCAAGAAAAGATTGCAATTCTTTTACACAAGTAGGTGGGGGAAGTTTTTCAATGATTTCAATCTTAGCCTTGTCTACCTCAATACCTCTTTCAGAAACTACATGTCCTAGAACAATGCCTTCTCTAACCATATAATGACTCTTCTCCCAACTTAAGGCCAAGTTGCATTCAATGCACCTTTTTAAAACAAGATCTAATCTTTGCAAGCATTCATCAAAGGAATCACCAAAAAGGGAAAAATCATCCACGAAAACTTCAACAAATTTAGTTACCATGTCAGAGAAAACAGAAAGCATGCACCTTTGAAAAGTGGCGGGAGCATTGCATATTCCAAATGGCATCCTCCTATAGGCAAATGTTCCGAATGGGCAAGTGAATGTCGTCTTCTCCTGATCCTCCGGTGCAATCGGAATTTGGTAGAAACCTGATAAACCATCAAGAAAACAATAAAACTTCCGCCCCGCAAGGCGGTTTAGCATGTCATCTATAAATGGTAAATGGAAGTGGTCTTTCTTAGTGGCGACATTTAATCTTCTATAGTCAATGCACATCCGCCATCCAGTGGTCTTCCTAACCGGTACCAATTCTCCCTTCTCATTCTCTTCCACCGTGACTCCTGATTTCTTAGGAACTACATGTACCGGGCTCACCCATCGACTATCAGGAATGGTGTATATCATATCAGCATCTAGCAACTTGATCACTTCTTTCTTTACCACCTCCTGCATGGCTGGATTTATCCTTCGCTGAGGTTGCCTAACGGGTTTGGCATCCTGCTCTAGAGTAATGTTGTGCACGCACCGTGTAGGGCTAATTCCTTTGATATCACTGATCCCCCATCCTATAGCTGCGGAATTTTCCTTCAATACTTCAATCAACTTACTTTCTTCATTGTTGGAGAGATGTGAGGAGACAATTACAGGCTTCTTCTGATTTTCTCCTAAGTACACATACTTGAGGTGCGCAGGGAGCGGTTTCAATTCTAAGCTAGGTTCTTCAGGAAACCCACTTCCTTCCTCTTCTTCATCTAAAGGTTCAAGTACCTCTTCTCCTGCGGGAATTTCTGGGGTGCTATCCATTATTTCAACTAGTTCCCTTGCTTCTTCAGTCATGTAGCACGTCTCAGTTTGCATTGTCAGTGCTTCCTCAAGTGGTTCACGATTACCATGGCAATGATGAAATTCGGGAATCACGGATTCATAGCAATCGACAAATTTTAACTCCTCCGCGACTTTCTTATCTCCGATGCTACATCCTACCAACTCAATATTCTCGCCCATTACCTCCATGGTTATTTTCTTGCCCTTAAGTTCAAGGCATGTGTTGGTAGTTGCCATGAATGGTCTCCCAAGTAGTACTACGTGTTCACGGATATGGCTCTTTCCCTCGTCCGCGGACTTCATTATTACAAAATCAGCTGGGATTATCAATTTGTCTACATTCACAAGGATGTCTTCTATTATCCCGACCGGCCTCTTCACACTTTGGTCCGCCATTTGGACGACCATATCAGTTGGTGTCAATTCTCCGAGTTCCAGGGCCTTGTACACTGAATAGGGAATTAAGTTAATGCTAGCTCCTAAGTCAAGCATTGCCTTCGTAGTTCGTCCATTCCCTAAGGCGATGTCGATGATGAAACTTCCAGGATCCTTTTTCTTCACGGGCAATCCACCAATTGAGTTGACCGTTTCAACCCCATTCACTTCCTTTCCTGAAGTAATCCTTCTGTTCTTGATCTCACGAAAGAATTTCGTATAAGCTGGAATGTTTTGGATTAACTCCAAGAGAGGCACATTGACTTCCACTTTTGACAGGCGTTGGAATAGGGGTGAATCTTGAATATCCTTCTTGGCTGGTTTGATCCAACTTGGGAATGGCACATGTGGCTTCGGAGGTACATATGGATTGGAAGACCTGTGAAGCTCCCCTGGCGTACTAGTTCCTACCTCGACTTCGTCATCTCCTATATCTATCACAGATGGACTGGGTTCATCATTCCTTCCCGGAACTTCTGGAGGTTCTCTGGAACTTTCTCTAACCTCTTGTTCTGTGCTTGGTCCTGTATTTTCGGTCCCAGTAGGTTCTACCCGTTTAGGACGCACGAAGTTAGGAATTTTGGTCATCTTGCCTCCACGGAGTAGTAAATTCACCTCTTCGCACTAATTCTCCTTAGTAGTAACAGATGGAGACGGCTCGGGATCAGTTTCAGGTGTCTCATCGGGAGGACTGGGATCGTCCGGTTCCCTGGAGTTGGGGGCGATTTTCCCCTACCTTGGGTGGTTCGCTCACTACTTCCAGGGGCGTGTCCTCGACTGCCTAACCGCACCTTCCGCATTTCAACAGGCTAAGCTCCTTGATAAGTTGCTCAGTTACTTCGACCGCTTCAAAACCTTTCTCGATGCGAAGATTGTTCTCAGCTTGCCCTGCGTGTGCTATCTCGAAAACACTCTCAATGGCTTTAATCCCTGCGTAAACGCAAGTTCCTCCTCCTCACTGATGTCTTCGTCCTCAGAATATCCTTCGCATAACCCGTCAGTTTCGCCTTGATTTGAATATATGTTGGTGACTTCATTCGACATTATTTTCTCGGATTGTGCGGATCCATTGGCGTACTTTTGAAAGACCTTTACTGCTTCTTCAACTGTACATTCTTCTAAACCTCCACACATCCCATCCACTTGAAGCCTAACTTCATCACGTAGTCCACCAACAAAAAACCAAATCAGCTCCCCATCATCGAAGCGGTGGTGGGGGCACTCACGTTTATACAACTCAAAACGTTCATAGGTGTCACAGAACCGCTCGTACTCTCCTTGCTTGAAGTGTTCGATCCGATCCCGAAGTGCAATCGTCTCATGGTAAGGCATGAAACGTGCCAAGAACTCCTCTACTACTTGGCTCCAGGTCCTCAGTGATCCTGGTGCTAACCTCGCTATCCATATCCTTGGTTCATATCCCAAAGCAAAAGGAAATAATTTCCTGCATAATTGATCCTCGGTGAACCCCTTTGCTGGAACTTTTGCTATTTCCTCTTCATAGGACCTGATGAAGCTTATCGGATTCATATCCTCTCCAGCTTCGAACCTCGGTATCCTTCTCACTATAGAACTTGTTACCTCATATCCCGATAACTCTTCTTCCAAGTATATAGCTGACCCCCTCCTGACTTGCGAGAACGTAGGCGTCAAGCGGGCTTTTAAGGTCGTCATACCTGGAAATCTATATCAGGAGTAACTCAAAACTGAAAATTAGCCTCGTTAGAAATTTTGAAAATCGAGAATATTTCTAGATATCGAATACTACTAAAGCTAGGAAAGGAGAATTAGATAGGAAAGTAGAATACAGACTAGGTAAGCAGTATCAGATAGAGATTAAAAAAGGAAAACTAAAACTACTAGAATTAGGAATTGAATGCTGAAAATATAAACAAATTAAACAGAAAAATGGAGTATAGTCCCCGGCAGCGACACCAATTTGATGAACGCGCGGATGTCGTGCTCCGAGCAAATCAAATAAATTTGTTATTTAGCCAAAGGCAATTCACAACTACAACGAAAACCGTAGTGTAGCAGTAGAATAACCTCGAGTGTCGATCTCTAAGGACTATAACTAGCTTTATCAAATCTAATTTAGAATATAAAACAGCAGACGGTATAGCAAAGGTTTTTCTAACAGATAATGGAGATTGGTGATAGTATGGTCCTTCAAAGCATAACGGGTTAATAATCATGCGTAAATTCCTCGGTTTGCATGGAGATCTTTGATCAATAAATTGTCCTGTTGTAATTATCAAACACTACGAAGATAAATAGATAGGTCAAAAGACTATTAAATTGTCCAATTGTGTTCCGTAATTATTCAACACTACGAAGATATATATATGCTAAAGTCCAATGAATTGTCCAGTTGTACATAATAATTAATCAACATACGAAGATATAGATTCTGCTAGATCAAAGAAATAAAGCAATAACACGGAGTATAAAGCGCGATATAGCCATTAGCATAATTATCAACCCTTCGCTAAGAATTCACATACTATCACCAACGAGAAGTTTAGCTACTCATAGTTGTCATGCAATCAACAGAAATCATAAAAGAAAACATGTTGAAAGATATATAAAAATAAGTAGAAAAACTGTAAGATACAATGTTACCGAAGGTTGTCAGTCTCCGAAGAATCGCGATCTTACAAGCTCCAAACTGCTATGAAAAAGTGTCTCCTAAGCTACGAACCCCCAGAACAGGCTCTGGGAAGTTCCTACCTAAAACTACAGAGAAAGGTGAGAGAATAGGTCTGGAAAAGTATGAAATTCGGAGAAAAACTGAGCAACTATATATAGTGTTCAAATTTGTGTGGGGCGAAGGGCCCCACACACCGGGCGATTCGCCCGGGAGTAAATTCCGGAATTTTGCGCGTTTTCGACGCGTTTTTGGATTTCTTCCCCTTTTCGGACTCGGTTTCTGACTTCTAGTGGCCTTCTAACCTCCAGATTCGCCCCCTAGACTCCAAATCCTATCCGGAAACCTTCAGATACTCCAAATAGGCTTCTGGAACACCAATTCCTTGTCAACTTCAATATAATTGTCCGGAAATCCTCGTTTTTCAACCAAAACCTGTAAAATAAAAACTAAAGGGAAACGTGACACATTTCTAATAAAATGCACTAAAATATAGCTAAATTAACATAGAGGATATCTAAATTAGGTGAAAAAGACTCAAATGAAAGTGTAAAATACACATTCATCACTGCCATTGATCCGTTCCAAGACTGAAAGCTTGAAAAGCTATTTGTGAAGAAGTAGAACTTACACGGCTAAGAAATTAGTTAAGTGTTCTTTCTTTCTTTCGAACAAGAACAAGTCTTGACACCAGAAACAATCAAACTTGTTTACTGCAAAGTATTCAAAGTTTTGTTTCTTAGGTTACTTGTTGTAACTGAATAAGTTATAATTAAGTTATCTCATCCCAAACCTCTCTAACTGAAAATACACCCTTCAGGCGTGATATTCAGGGGGAACTTAATCGAGCATAGTTTTGCTGATTAAAAGTACCAAGTTTGGTGGAGAACAAAGTTGCGTTCTCTAGATTAGGTTGGAGACGAAGCAAGTGTGCTTTGGTTTCTGTTTGAATCGCTCTAGATAGGTGTTGTAAGGAACCTCAATCTTATCTTAGTGGATTCAGTCCTAGAAAGGACAAAGTGGATTAGTTGAGAGATTACGCCACTCTCAGATACCACTATAAAAGTGTTTGTGTGATTTACTTACTATACTTGTTTTCAGCAAATCATATCTATCTGTACACAGTCACTCACATCACTTGCTGAAACCTTCATTTACTGAAAGAGCACTTATTGTATCAAAGACTTCCGCTCTCTGATTTTAAGTATCAGCAAACCTAGTTACTGTGAAGTAACTTGCGCTTGCTGAGAAAGTTAAGTATCAGCAAACTCATTACTGAAAAGTAATAAGCACTTGCTGAGAAAGTTTTAATCGACGAAAGTTTGAAAAGACTATTCATCCCCCCCCCCTCTAGTCTTTTCTTGTTGTTTAAAGGGACCAACAATTATG
>CM051458.1:11639004-11820994 GCA_028274465.1 Plantago ovata
TTCTGGCCAAAAAAACTAGACAATTTTCTCTGAGTTTCCTCCTGCAACACCATTGCCATGACTTTGCTAGGACTTGGATTGGACTTGCATAATCACTTGACTCCTAAGTGTGTATATGACATCAAGACCACAAGAAATTTGATCACAACATCATTCTTTTGTTGTTGTACCATCTCATCCAAATTACCACATGTGCATTTAGGAATTGTTCTATGAGACACATACACATCCAAATTCCTTTAACGCAGAAGAATACTGAGAAACAGTTTTGTTCCCTTGCCTTAAGATTCATCAAAGACTGCTCTAGATGCAATACAGTAGGACCATCACTCCTAGTATACCTCAGTTTCAACTCTTCCACAAATCAGACGCAGAGTAAAGTATAACAACTTTTCCTAATTTCATTCGAACACGAATTAAGCAACCAAATTACACCAAATCATGGCTCGTTTCCAAGAAGCATGATTAACCGTTTCGTTTCAGGAGGTCAGAGATAGTACCGTCGATGAAACCGCCCTTATTTTCACAGACAGCGCCATTGAATCGTCTTTACTCCATGCCGGATAATTGGCCATAGTGAGAGCTTCGATCACGATCGCCACTCCTGGTTGAGCGGATGGATGAAAGATAGTAAGCCGAACTCGGATCATCGACTGGATTCGCAGACGAATTTCGCCCATTGCTAGAAGAATTCACCAATGTGATAGAGAAACAAATGAATCAAGATGATTCAAGATCAGATAGAGAGTCACAGCTCGTGACAGAGATAATCGGAAGCGAATTTCCTTAGATACGATTGCTGGTAACTGATACCATGTTGAAATGTTGATTATTGAAGGATACATGAACTTGAGTTTGAAGAAATGAATTGAGTGAGTAGAGTGAGTACAGGGGAGGGAGTTGCTATTCTTATATAGCAGTTACAAATTGGGATGTACAACTCTCACTTCACACTGTACAACTATCTTAAGTACTTCTATAACTAATTACAAAACGCTATTTACAACATACGCTTTCTTCTTCAAGTAGCTTGTGTATTATCTTGACAAACTTAATGCATCTGAACTGATCTAATGAACTGAACTTAAAATAATCAATTTTCAGACGAAAATAACAGAGTCTCACTAACGGTCCAAGTTCAATATTATCTTAGAATAATATCTCTAAATGAGATTAAGAGATATTAGTATAGGAAAGGGCTCCAATGTGTTAACATGCATATCACATCAGGGTTAGAGACAAGCTTGAATTCCCTGTAAATCGCCAACTCTAGTCAAAACTCAAATCAATCTAGTAATAAATTACGTTCTTCAAAAGTGTCAGAGTGAGCGCCATTGATGATCAAAACGAGAGAATTCATTGTTAAGAAGAAGTAAATAAACGTATTTGTTTATTAATGATGAAATTGAGAAATTGTATCGATGTGAGTAATTCTTCTTTTGGAACCGTATAAACTTAGATGGGCCTGGATCTGTGACTTGATGTCCAATTTCTCTCTAGAATCAGCGGTAGAACCTATATAAAGTATACATGAAACGAGGGGTATCTAGTGCAATATAAGCGATTTATCGTATGGTAAAATCGGGATTTGAGAGACTTTACTCGATGAATGTGAAGTTATGAAGAACAACTGGATATTTTTCCAGAGTAACAATAGCTTTCAATTTTATGTGTCATCCTTTTTGGCAGGTGTTCTATTTATAAAGAACTCATAAGTCATAAGTCAGTCTAATGTTGTGACATCAAATGTCACTTTGTTAGCTATACAACCGTGTACAGTGAACTTTGATGTTAACGTTAGTGCGTTTGACCCAAATCCAAACCCCTTGGTGTGACTTTCTTGACATCTATTGTTTAACAATGGTAACGTCGTAGTACATTGTTTGGACAGTTCATTTCTTAGATACACCCAAGAAATCAAATTCCCATACTAGTAGATCTACAAATTCTTATAGGAATAGAGTTGTAAACAAAAACCTTCACGCGTTTTTCCCCACCTGGTTAAATAATAATAACAATAGTCCAAATAATACCCAACCTCAAAGCCAAATTAATTATCCCGAACATGAAGCTCCAGTTGCCCGGTCGAATGGGGAAATATCTAAAGCCCAAAAAAGTGGAAAAATCCCTTATAATACAAACGGTAGGATGTGAGAGGCCGATTATAAATATAGGAAACACCTAAAGGGAATATGGAGAACAAATAATCATATTACGACCACTGAGTTAGGATATGGATTTTATATCTTAAGAGTCACAACTGAAGAAGATTATGTCAAGGCATTATCTGGAGGACCTTGGCATATTTTTACTTACTACCTAGCAGTCCAACAATGGTTCCCAGGATTTCAGGTTTCAAAAGGACTATCACACAAAATGATTATTTGGATCCAGTTAATAGACCTTCCTATTGAGTATTATGAATTTGATATTCTCTTCAAGATAGGAATAATAATAGGTAGACCAATAAAACTAGATTCAAACACTTTACAAATAATTAGGGGACGGTATGCTAGACTTTGTGTAGAAGTGGATACCTCGAAATCTTTGATCAAAGCCGTACATTTAGGTGATATAAGACAACATTTTACTTATGAATTAAATGCGGATTTCTGTAAAAAAATGCGTCAAAATAGGTCATATGAGGAATATCTGTAACAAAGAGATAGATGATTCGCAGTCAAGCCAAGATCAAACCAAACTATGGTCCATTATAGATAAAAGAGTTTCAAGAAATAAGGAGAACACAAAAAGAGGCAATAACAGGCCCCAAAACCAAGGATATTGAAGCCCAAAATCCGGAGGAAGTTTTAATAACCAATCACAAAATATGAGCCATCTAGCTGCACACACATCACAGAACCAGTATACTCTGAATCAACACAACACATCAAATGTTTCCAATACAAACAAAGATACACTTTTAAAAGAAATTTTAGCTTATGATCAATTTAATAGAGATAAGGGCCCAGTTTCAGGTATTAGAACACCACAAGAAAAGCAACCTGCCGATTGTCCCAACTTCCACCCTTTCATATTCCCACACAATCCCAACGACCTAACAGAAGAATATTTGTCACAACCACATTTAAACCCAGCCATGCAACCACAGAAATTTCAGCAACCAAATATTACTACAACACATTCATCCTACCTAGACCCTCTAGTGCACGCTCAAAATGGAGATAACTGCACTCCATCTCTGACATCTGAGACTGAAAAGGAATTAAATCAGAGAGTGAATGAAGAAGAGTCAGACTTGTTAATCAATAAAATAATACACCACTCACTTGATAGGATAAATGAAGGGAATGTAATCTATGTTGAAATGCACAAAGAAAAATATTTGAAGAAAACATAAAGAAAAACAATGGAAAACTTACCAGAACATCCGTTTTCACCGGAAAGAAACTCACCACATAGTGCAGACAGCAGCCGAAGTCCATCCCCGATAAGCACTCTTTACCCTCACAACAACAATCCAATCATATTCACCACAACACTGCACCACCACCACCTTCACAACCACAACACTTCTCAGTCCAACCATCAGAGAGAATTTTACATTCAGCAATAGAGTACCTGAGATCCCACAATGCACAACTTCCCTCAATTTTTCAGCAACCCCAAACCCTAGACCAGATACAGAGATCACAAACCCTAAACCCAAATTTCCAAACCCTAAATCAAAATCACCAACCACACGAAATAATAAGACCACATGCACAGAACAATGGAAGACCCTTCTTGAGCCAATTGCAAATTCTACCACCACCACTGAACCCACCAAACCCATCGGCCGGAAATTTGATGATTAGAAACTCACAGACAGAGATGAGACAGGCTCCGAGAGCAGCTTTCACCCGTGGAATTCGTTACCCACTCAGAATCATCCCTCAACGAATGTGTTCATCAATCGGGAAGCAAAAGAGCAAGACAAGAGGGAGAGGGATCACAATCGCAGCTAAGAGAATCACAATCAAACCTAGGAGCCATGCAGATGGATTGGTCACACACAAATCCTCTAGATCCAATTCAGGGGTGGAATCCGAACTCGAGCCAGATAAGACCCATTTGGAACCCAGTCAATGTACAACCTCTGACCCAAAACGGTCCAAGAACAGACTTAAACAATTGGCCAGCTCAAAATACAAACCAACCTCCAGCCCAATTCCAGCCCCAATACCCAACTTTAACCCAGCTAATGAACTAGGCCCAATTTCAAATACCTCAGCCCCAAACTTTTCAGCCACATCTACAACCAACAAGACCGATCCTAATCGGGACTCCACTACCACCGCCCCCACCGTATCAGTTTTACCAAACACCGTCGCAGATCCATCCACAATTCCCTCAACCCTATAAATTACCACGGACTATACCGCCTCCAACACTATCCCTATTTCCAATCCCTATGATGTGATGAACGCGTGGATGTCGGGTCCAACGTATCAAATAAATTTGTTATTTAGCCAAAGGCAATTCACAACTACAACGAAAACCGTAGTGTAGCAGTAGAATAACCTCGAGTGTCGATCTCTAAGGACTATAACTAGCTTTATCTAATCTAATTTAGAATATAAAACATCAGACGATTTAGCAAAGGTTTTTCTTAACAGATAATGGAGATTGATGATAGTATAGTCCTTCAAAGCATAACGGGTTAATAATCATGCATAAATTCCTCGGTTTCCATAGAGATCTTTGATCAATGAATTGTCCAGTTGTAATTATCAAACACTACGAAGATATAGATTTAGATAGGTCAAAGACCAATGAATTGTCCAATTGTGTGCAATAATTAATCAACAATACGAAGATAGAGATTTGGATAGATCAAAGAAATAAAGCAATAACTCAGAGTAAAATGCGCGATATAGCCATTAGCATAATTATTAACCATTCGCCAAGAATTCACATACTATCACCAACGAGAAGTTTAGCTACTCATAGTTGTCATGCAATCAACAGAAATCATAGAAGAAAACATGTTGAAAGATATATAAAAATAAGTAAAAAAACTGTAAGATACAATGTTACCGAAGGTTGTCAATCTCCGAAGAATCGCAATCTTACAAGCTCCAAACTGCTAAGAAAAAGTACCTCCTAAGCTATGAACCCCCAGAACAGGCTCTGGGAAGTTCCTACCTAAAACTACAGAGAAAGGTGAGAGAAAAGGTCTGGAAAAGTATGAAAAACGGAGAAAAACTGAGCAACTATATATAGGCTAAGAATTGTGTGGGGCGAAGGGCCCCACACACCGGGCGACTCGCCTGGTGTGGGGAGATTCGCCCCACATCCCGGGCGATTCGCCCGGGAGTAAAACTCGGCCAGATACGCGTTTTCGACGCATTTTTGGATTTCTTCCCCTTTTCGGACTCGGTTTCTGACTTCTAGTGGCCTTCTAACCTACAGATTCGACCATTAGACTTCAAATCCTATCCGGAATCTTTCAGATACTCCAAATAGGGTTCTGGAACACCAATTCCTTGCCTACTTCAATATAATTGCCCGGAAAACCTCGTTTTCAACCAAAACCTGTAAAATAAAGACTAAAGGGAAACGTGACACTATTCTAATAAAATTCACTAAAATATAGCTAAATTAACAAAGAGGATAGCTAAAATAGGTGAAAAAGACTTAAATGAAAGTGTAAAATACACATTCATCAAACTCCCCAAACCGAACCTTTGCTTGTCCTCAAGCAACTAAGCTAGACTCTAATGCAAAAAACAATGCAACACATAAAATGGAGTCTCATGCCAAATAAAATGAACTAATCTACTGAATCTATCAAAAAACATATGAACAAAAACCATATAAATCAAAACATGAATATAGGTTGAAGAATGCCTCGATTGACTCATACACATCCACATAAGCACTTATGTTAAGACAAGATAGTCTCTCGTAACATTCTCTACCTGGACCTAGTCAGTGACGACGTAATGAAACATGTTAAGATACGAATGGTTGTCCCGTGCCTATGAAACTGAGGACTTACTACTGTTCACCAAGTTAAGACTTTTCCTCAAAGAGGTCGAACCAGTACTGGCTCTCATCAAACGAAGGAGGGTTCCCTATAAAAGATAACACTCCCCTATTCTACCCATCTCTCAAGCAAAGCCTTAAGATTTTCACCACTTCTGAATGGCAGGACGAGGGTGGTCTAGAACAGATGACACTCAAAAACAAAAGACAAAAAATAGAAAATTACAACACGATTACGAACATTACAAGAATTGGAAAATGAGACACAACACTTTGCTAAACTGCTATTTGGCTTTCTTTTTTTGGACCCTTCTTTGCTTTTTTGGAGTCTTTTCTTTTTCTTTTTTTTTTTCTTTCCATTTTATTTTTCTTTTTTTTCTTTTTTCCTTGAATTTTTCTTTCTTTTTTTTCGATTTGTTTTAGCCAGCAGTAGCACAACGAAAAGAGAGACAAAAATGACACACGAACGACTTCCCCAAACCTATTCGAAAGACAAAATTGACACAAAATTGAAAAATAAACTCACGACACAAAATTGAAAAACGAAAAACAAGTCTAATGATAGCGTAACCCCCTCCCCAAACCTATTCAGAAGAATAGGTTGCAAAAAAAGGATCACACAATCTCACACTACCTCCTTCCTAGGCATTTAGCAATCTCAAAGCATGGTGAAGACTTGTTGCCTCTTCGGTACATAATTACTCGGGAAAACAACCATAAGACCCTAACATGCATCATCCTATTATAAAGGCCTTCGTGAACTGCAGTAGAGAAAACACCACTAAGTGATGTCGAGACTACCAAGCTTAACTAAGTGCAATACATAAATGTGACAAGCCAAGCGAGAAAAACCTCAAACAAATTCATAGAGATGAAGCATATGATTAATGGCATAATTAGTTGATCTACCCAATAAAAAAATTCAAAAAATTTGGCAATAAACTCCATAAAAAACATGCAAGACTATCCTAGGATGAATGTAGTGAATGCAACTAAAAACTAAGAAAGCGAAACGTGCAAATGCAAATGCAACAAAAGGTTTCACGAGTAATCATAAGCAAAACAAGTATACGAATACCCAGCGATAACCCCCCCCCCCCCAAACCTGAACGTCGTCGCTTGTCCCGAACGTCGAAAGCGGATTTAAGGTGAGAGCTAAACTTGTACCTGTAACCTATAGTACTCAAAGAAACTCGTGAGAAATCAAAAACATACGAAAATATAAAATAAAACACAATGATATGCATGCAATAAAGCGGTAAAAAAGCGATAAAAACTCCGGGTTGCCTCCCGGATAGCGCCAATGTTTAAAGTCTTTTGACTCGACTCCTGTCTGCGCCTAGCTCTTCTTCTTGAGGGTACTAGACTTCCCCTTCATGGATCTCCTCCTCATGCCACGAACCTGTGAATAAGAATGAACATAGGTAGCAAGACCACAGTAGTTAATAGTGTGAGAAGTATCAGGTGGATCAGATATGGCTCGCAACACATGTCGCTTGCCATCCACCTCAATAGTGCAAGTCCTTCGGTAGATGTCTAACACGGAGCGTAGCTTAGTCAAGAACGTTCACCCCAAGAGAACGACATCCCCCGTCCCAGGTGTAGACGCCGGCATAACTACAAAATTGGTGTATACAGAAGCTTCACCAATCTTGACCAATACATTCTTCACAACGCCTTCGGGTCTCACAAAGGATCCATCCGCCAGTTGCACAATAGCCTTATGCTCAGATAGTTTTCCAAGGCTACTCTTCTCGAACACATTCAAAGGGAGCACATTAGAGTAGGATCCCGTGTCTAGTGTGGCACGGACATCTTCAAGCTCACCAATCCCGACCTTAACATCAAAACTTTGAGGGAGTGGCTCGGGATCCTCTTGCTCCTCTTCACTCTCGTCAGAACTAAGGTCCTTCTCTTCTTCCTTAGCCTGTGGAGGTTCTTCCTTCTTGCAACACTCGCACTTAGCAACCCCTTGATGGTGATTTCAACAGGTAGATGACCCGCCAAGGTAATGGAC
This sequence comes from Plantago ovata, assembly GCA_028274465.1. Classification (NCBI taxonomy): domain Eukaryota; kingdom Viridiplantae; phylum Streptophyta; class Magnoliopsida; order Lamiales; family Plantaginaceae; genus Plantago; species Plantago ovata. Next base: position 11,647,013 of record CM051458.1, read on the forward strand.
ATCGACTTCTCAGTGTTGCTAGGCAGCTTGCCTTGTTCCCTACTTGCTCCTTGGTCGATCAACTCTTGCATCTTTTGTTGGGAAAGCCTAGTTCTCTCTTCCAACCTATCAAGCCTTGCCCTAGTCTTCTCAGAATCTTCTTCATAACGTTTGAGAAAACTTTGGGTATGATCAACCATCTTTTGCAAGTTCTCCAGCAGTTGAGCCGACTTCGACTTCGGTTGCTCTTTTGGAGCGGGGTTTTCGCAGTGATCATTACCATAGTTAAGCCTACTGCGGTCTTGGTTAGGGTCATAAGTTTGGCTAGCCGGTGCATATCCTTGATTGTTTCGGAACCCTCTTCTCCAAAATCCACCTCGAGGATTCCTACCATCTTGTCCGTAGCTAGCCTCTTGAGTACCAAACTCCGTAGCAAAGGCTTCCTCTTCGCCTCCTTGAGCCCAGTTGCCATCATCATACGCAAGCTCCGATCTACACATATGAGCCCCATGCCCATAGTTCTTGCATATTCGGCAAACTTCGTTCGAAATAGTTGTTCCAGTGGCGCTCTTGAGGACTTGTTTCAATTCGTTGGTAAAGCACTTGAATTGATCCCCATTCCCCCTATACATAGGGGCTTCTTGAGTTTGTGGAGCTTCAGGTCCACGTCTCCTAACCATCGCTCTTGGGTCCTTGAACTGCGAACCCTTAGCAAGCCTCTCGAAAACTGCCCAGACGGCTTCTGCGGTTTCCTCCCAAATATTGCCTCGGCATTGGAAATCCACCACTTGTTGGTTCTCGAAGGTTAGTCCATTGTAGAAGTGTTGGAGTAGGTCAGAAAGCTCAAAACCATGGTGAGGGCACTTGTTCGTGAGATCTTGGAACCTTTCAAACGCGGTGTAGATGGTCTCATCATAGTCCTGTTTGAATCCAGTGATTTGCGCCTTTAGCGCGGTAGTCAAGGTGTGAGGGAAGTATTTTTCCATGAAAGCCGAAAAAACCTTCTCCCAAGTGTCCAGTGAGCCTGCCGGTAGAGAAATCAACCATGACTTGGTTCTGTCGCCAAGCCCCATAGCAAAAACCTTCATCCTCAACTCATCCGTTGTTATTTCAGCTCCGGGTCGTGGGAGTTGCTTGACGAAATCATCGATATCGTGCAAGTACCCCATCACATCTTCCCTTGCTAAGCCATAGAACTTCGGAAGTTGTTGGAATGCGTGGTTCTTGATTTCCAGATCTCGAGTTGCAGACGAAAGAACAATCGCCGGTCCCCTCATACGATCCTTGGAGGGTTGAACCCATGCTTTCAGTGGTCTAGCTTCTGCCATTCCGTCGATTTCCTTGAAAAGACTGTGTAGAGATTCAGAGAAATCGGTATCCTCTATTTCCTCTAGTTCACGCCTTTGAAGTAGTCGCCTTCTTTGGTGGTAGACTCTGTCGATCTCAGCAATTGAATCAGCAAGCGTTGTTCCTCTAGATCGTATATGTGGCATACACTATCTGTAACAAACAAGGAAAGGAGTATCAGATAGAGATTAAAAAGGAAAACTAAAACTACTAGAACTAGGAATTGAATGCTGAAAATATAAACAAATTAAACAGAAAAAAGGAGTATAGTCCCCGACAGCGGCGCCAATTTGATGAACGCGTGGATGTCGGGTCCAACGTATCAAATAAATTTGTTATTTAGCCAAAGGCAATTCACAACTACAACGAAAACCGTAGTGTAGCAGTAGAATAACCTCGAGTGTCGATCTCTAAGGACTATAACTAGCTTTATCTAATCTAATTTAGAATATAAAACAGCAGACGATTTAGCAAAGGTTTTTCTTAACAGATAATGGAGATTGGTGATAGTATAGTCCTTCAAAGCATAACGGGTTAATAATCATGCATAAATTCCTCGGTTTACATAGAGATCTTTGATCAATGAATTGTCCAGTTGTAATTACCAAACACTACGAAGATATAGATTTAGATAGGTCAAAGACCAATGAATTGTCCAATTTTGTGCAATAATTAATCAACAATACGAAGATAGAGATTTAGATAGATCAAAGAAATAAAGCAATAACTCAGAGTATAATGCGCGATATAGCCATTAGCATAATTATTAACCCTTCGCCAAGAATTCACATACTATCACCAACAAGAAGTTTAGCTACTCATAGTTGTCATGCAATCAACAGAAATCATAGAAGAAAACATGTTGAAAGATATATAAAAATAAGTAGAAAAACTGTAAGATACTATGTTACTGAAGGTTGTCAATCTCCGAAGAATCGCGATCTTACAAGCTCCAAACTGCTAAGAAAAAGTATCTCCTAAGCTATGAACCCCGAGAACAGGCTCTGGGAAGTTCCTACCTAAAACTACAGAGAAAGGTGAGAGAAAACGTCTGGAAAAGTATGAAAAACGGAGAAAAACTGAGCAACTATATATAGGCTACGAATTGTGTGGGGTGAAGGGCCCCACACACCGGGCGACTCGCCTGGTGTGGGGCGATTCGCCCCACATCCCGGGCGATTCGCCCGGGAGTAAAACTCGGCCAGATACGCGTTTTCGACGCGTTTTTGGATTTCTTCGCCTTTTCGGACTCGGTTTCTGACTTCTAGTGGCCTTCTAACCTCCAGATTCGACCATTAGACTTCAAATCCTATCCGGAATCTTTCAGATACTCCAAATAGGCTTCTGGAACACCAATTCCTTGTCTACTTCAATATAATTGCCCGGAAAACCTCGTTTTTCAACCAAAACCTGTAAATAAAGACTAAAGGGAAACGTGACACTATTCTAATAAAATGCACTAAAATATAGCTAAATTAACAAAGAGGATAGCTAAAATAGGTGAAAAAGACTTCAATGAAAGTGTAAAATACACATTCATCATGATGCAACCCCCTCCCTCAATTATAGTCAATGCCACACCGAATCCTCCAATCAAAATCCTGGAAACAACGGATTCAAATCTTCAACTGCAATCGGAGTTTGCAGCATCAGTCATGGGCCAAGAAGAAGAGATACTCAAACAGATAGAGAAGATGAATGCAAACGAGTACATGATTCAATCTTTATGCACGGTTCCATACATCTTTCAGTTGTTGAGGACGACGACTTCAGTCTGGATGACATACGAGATCAATAAGGAGGAGAATCTCTTGGGATCTCATGTGACACATGATCAAAATCGAGCCACATACAAGCGGAATAATACCATCGGTGAATGCCCTCCTGATTCTAAGAGAAGAAGGGGAGCAACAGGAGGAAATCAAAGTGAAGTTACACACAGAAATTAAGTACGATACTATGAAGATATTGGTTTGGAATGTTAGAGGAGTAGGAAAGAAAGAATTTATGAGAGAGATTTATGGACACAAGAGCAAGTGCCAGGGTTTCAGAGCCGCTAATCAGGCAGCTGAAGTTTGAGAATTATAAGATAGTGCCTCCTCCGATCGAAACCCCTCAATCAGGGTTTTTTTGGCTCTTATGGGATGATAGACAAGTGAAGATGAGTTCAACGAAAATTTCATATAGGATTATTAATGATCGAGTGCTAATTAACAACATCAACAAGGAGGTGAATATCACAACAGTATACAATGCAGCTCAACATTTCAGACGGAACCAGGTATGGGAAGATTTACAGTTACTTTCTACGCAAATCAATTCAGAATGGTTAGTTTGCGGTGATTTTAATTCTTTTTTGCAGAAAGGTAAATGTATAGAAAACTTGAAAAGAGTCTGTACAAAATACGAGGGGTATACCCCAAGACGAAGCTAGTCAAGTAACAACTCACCATGGTAAAACAAGGCCACAACCTTTCACTACCAAAGGAATGTATCTAGCTCTGATTCAGAATCATGACTAGTACAAAGCCCACAACTACTAGACAATCTATCATAGCAGTTAAGCCATCTTCTCTTCCAGCTCCAGGAACCACCTGTGACTGTACTCTCCAGGCTTAAACCGGCTAGTAGTTGTCTGGTTTCAGCAAAGCTGCAGAGATAGTGCTTCTGTTGTAGCCTTCCTCTTTTCAGGGGATGAAGAAGAAAGTAGAAGCTAGAAAAACTACCTGTACCTACAAACTTGTTGTGCACCAAAGAAAGCTCCCATACAGTACCTGTAATACAAAGAGACACAAACTTCTTTCCCAAACTCTTGCCAGTCTGCTCAAAACAAATCAATACACCAACCAATAACAAAACAAATCAATTCAATCTTTCTAGCCTAACCAAAACAGACTTCACAAATCTATTTATCTTTTTCCTACATTTGTACTTTATTCTATCCTTTACCTCCTTTGCTATATCTTTACACACCTGTACAGCAGAAATCCTTTCTTGCTGAAAAATCCTCATGTTTCTTGCCTTCCAAATACCTGCAATAGAAGCACCAAAAATAGCAGCTCTAATTCTATAAGGCACAGAGTTTTGTCTACTCGAATTACTAAACATAATCTTCCAGTCATCCAAGGAATAAATTCCTGAGTCAAGACCTGCAATCCTCATCATAATAGGAAGTACCTGAGAGGAGAAAGGACACTCAAAAAATAAATGTGACAAAGTTTCTCTATGTCCAGTACACATAACACACTCATCTTCCTGCATAACACACTCATTTTAATTCTTATTTACACCCTTATGAGAAGTTAGGAGGTAAATATAAGGAATGGAATAGAATGAACAAATTTAGAACTTGCCTATTAAATTGTAACTTAGATGATATAGGTTTTTGTGGTCGTCTTTATACTTGGTCTAATAGGCAGTTTGGTTCAACGTTTGTTTGTGAACGTTTAGATAGAGCCTGTGCTAATAACAAATGGATAACTAGTTTTCCTAATACCATAGTGAGAAATATACCTATTTCAACGTCTGATCATACACTTTTGCTAATAGATACTAGAGAAAATATTAGAAATTCAAAGAGAAGATTTAAGTTTGAAAATGCTTGGCAAGAAAACCAAATCTTTAAGGAAAATCTTAGAAATCTCTGGCAAGAAGAAATCGAGCATAAGAATGGAAGCTTTATTAATTTTAGAGACTCTTTAGCCAGTAAAGCTCCACACTAGCCTTTAGCTACTTTAAAAGATATAAATGAGGAGATAGATAAGAGTAAAAATTTGCTTTATGAAATAAACCTAAAAATTCCTCACAATCCTCAGCTTTATGGACAAATAGAAAATAACATTAGAAATTATTTCAACAAACTTAGGCTTCAAAAAAGTATCTATTGGGCACAGAGGTCTAAAAACAACTCGATTAAATTGGGAGATGCCAATACAAAGTATTTTCATGCTTATGCAACAAACTAGAAAAGGAAGAATTACATACATGGTATCCAAGATGAGAATAATAACTGGATTACTGATAGGGGTACACTTCTTCAAAATTTTGAAGATTTCTTTAGGCACCAGAGTGTTGGTCAAGATGTAAACTTAGAAAAATTTCAAAACCTAACTTTGCCCCACCTTTCAACTGATAATCAAATGGATCTTTTAAATGAAGTTAATGATAATGAAATCTGGCTAGCAATTAAAAGCATAGGTCTTGATAAAGCACCAGGGCCTGATGGTTTAAATGCTTTTTTATTTCAACAAAATTGGGGGTTAATACACTACAAGAAATCTCACTTTTAGCAACCACTTTTAGCGACGGATCGATCGGTTGCTAATTTTAGCGACCGATCGGTCTTTTAGCGACGGATAAACTACCCTAGCGACGGATAAAATCAGTTCGCTATAAAGCGTACGTAGGGCGTGGAGGTTCAGCGACGGATGACTCATCCGTTGCTAAATAGCGACGGATGACTCATCGGTCGCTGTTTTTTGCGACCGATGAATTATCCGTCGCTAGGCGTTGACCCAGTAAAAAAAAAAAGAAAAAGGATTTTGATATATAGCGACCGATGACGTCATCAGTTGCTAGTTAGCGACCGATGGAACCATCGGTCGCTGTTTTAGCGACGGATGAGCCATCCGTCGCTAGCTGGTCCATATATATGTCGAGACTTAGCGTCTCAGACATAACACACAGACAGAACGCAGCAGCTTCAATCACCGACTCGATTTTCTCCTCCCATATCTTCTTCATTTCTTCACCATTTCAAGCAAGGTTATAGGCATTTCGAAGCTCTTTCATCAAGGAACAAGGGTAGCTAGTCAATTGCGTGATTCTTTCACCATTTCTTCCGCAATCAAAGGTATTAACTTCGAACCCTAACTTGTCTAAATTTTGGTATTCTTCGTTTTTTTCCTATTTCAATGAATTGTATGCATTCTACTAGTATCTATTATGTTGTGTAGCTCAAATTAGGGGGGATGCACAAGTTTTGGTTGGTGAATTGATAGATTTGGGATGAATTGGGTATTTTGGAAATTGATAATTTGTTTTAGGAATTGGGACTTTCTTTTAGGAATTGATAGTTGGAGTGTTGAGACTTTGTTTCGGATGAATGGAGACCTAGAATTGAGTTGTAGTATGATTCGGCCATAATTATAATTAGTTCTTAATGAAAATGTATAACTATAATCGAAATATAAGTTGATAAATTCTAGTGGTTAATCGTAGTTGATAATTTCACCATAGTTTCGTATTATAAGTATTTGTAGTCATATTTAAAAAAAATATAAGTATAAAAATAAAGAACTCATTGATAAATTAAAATGAGTTTGTATTATAAGTATTTTAGTTGTAATTTAGAAATATTGTAAGTATAATGCAAATTAAAAATGGGTAAGAATTGTGGTTATTTTATAAAAATATGATAAATCATATAATTTTTTCTTAAATTACAAGTATGTTAAATGGCAAGTAATAACCTAAAAATAGAAATGAAAAACAACGTTAGCCGCAATGTACTAAACTTCCATTGGCCAGGTTTAGCATTCAATTATGAATCCCGATCGTACTTGGATGTACAGTAGGATTGCAGATGGAATACTTTTGCCTACGTTTGTACAAGGGGTCAATGCATTTGTCGAATTTGCATTGTCAAAACCCGAGTGTTTGAGTACTGGGATGATGAAGTGAATGTAGGAACCGTAAGTACTTACCCTCTACGGTGGTTGTAGACCATTTGAAGCGTAATGGTTTTGTCCCTAAATATGAGGTGTGGAATCATCATGGTGAGGCAGTTCGTTTGTTGGGGGATTATTCCATGTTGTCGGGGAAGCGTAGGAAAAGGCAGGAGAGTAGTGCTACACCAGGTGCCTGTACTCATGATGATGCCACAGGGGACCGGATGGAAGAGATGGTCCATAACGTTGCGGGTCAAGAATTCACGGAGGGTGTTGTTAATGAGGAGCCTCCGAATGCTGAGTCACAACAGTTCTTTGACTTGTTGGAAGCGTCAAAGATGCCACTCTACCCGGGGTGCAGGATGAATGAATTGACTATGTTGTCTCGAATTATGAGCAACAACGAGGGTGGTGGGAATTCAGAAAGCAGCTGCAACGATTGGTTGAGTTTGATCACGGATGCTATGCCTGAAGGAAGCCTAGTTCCAACAAACTATTACCAAGCGCAGAAGAAGATGAAGGCGATGGGATTGCCTATGGAGAAAATAGATTGCTGCCCGGGTATGTGTATGATCTATTGGGGGGAGGATGAAGGTTTGTTGAAATGTAAACATTGTGGGAAGGACCGGTATAGTCGTTACAAGGAGGGCACTGCAATGAAACGACAGAAGAAGAATCTCTCCCACAAGAAAATGTGGTACTTCCCTATAGGTCCTCGTCTGAAGAGGTTGTATGCATCAGATGCATGTGCAGATAAGATGCGTTGGTACAAGGAGAGAGTAGTCGCGGATGACCAAGAGGGTAAGATGGGTCACCCATCAGACTCGCCGGCATGGAAAAAGTTTGATGTGAAATATCCACAGTTTGCAGCCCAGTCTAGAAATGTAAGATTGGGACTTAGTACTGATGGTTTCAACCCGTTTGGGAGTGAACGGAAGTATTCGTGCTGGCCAGTGATGCTTACACCTTACAACTTGCCTCCGGGTGACTGTTTGAAAGAACCATTCATGTTCTTGACCGTGCTGGTGCCAGGGCCGGATGATCCAGGACAGAAGATAGATGTCTTCTTGCAGCCACTGATCAAGGAGCTTATAGAGTTGTGGGAGGATGGTAACCCGGCATACGATGTCTCAACAAAGACGAACTTTACCTTGAGAGCAGCACTACTCTGGACCATCAGTGATTTCCCTGCGTACTCCATGTTGTCTGGAAGGAAAACATCCGGATACAAGGCATGTCCACATTGTCTGGATGATGTTGATTCACACTATCTGCCGAAGAGTCGAAAGGAATCTTGGTTTGATTGTCATCGCAGGTTTCTAGACGATGAACACCCGTTCAGAAAGAATAGGACTCAGTTTCTTAAGAACAAAGTCGTGGTGAAGAAGGCCCCTAAAGAACTAACAAGTGCACAACAATTTGCTCTTATAGAACGCTTGGGGTACAAGAAAGTAACTGAGGTTGGGTGGGAAGAGCATAACGAGAATATCAAAAGTGAGTATGGATGGAAAAAGAGATGCATCCTATGGGATTTGCCTTATAGGAGTAGTCTTCGCATACGTCATATCTTGGATGTCATGCATATTGAGAAGAACGTATTTGAGAACTGCTTCAACCCCATTTGTGAAATTCCCAACAAAACAAAGGACACGGTTAGGTCCAGGGAAGAGTTGGATATTCTATGCAGGAGGCCCGGACTGTCAAACAAGAATGCTGATGGCAAGTGGCCGAAGGCTAAATACACTTTGTCCAAAGAGGCTAGAGAGGAACTTTTTGATTGGGTGAAGTTGTTGAAGTTCCCCGACAATTATGCTTCTAAATTTGCTCGGTGTGTGGACACGAGTAAGACAAAGATGTATGGGATGAAGAGCCACGATTGTCATGTGTTCATGGAGAGGCTCATCCCGATTGCATTTCGCCAGCTCTTAGATAGATCGGTATGGAGTGCCTTGACCGAGTTGAGCTTGTTGTTCAAGAATCTATGCACACGGGTTGTTGAGGTTGAAGTGTTGAAGACAATGAAGGTTAACATACCGGTGATTATGTGCAAGCTCGAGCGTATCATTCCACCTAGCTTCTTTGATTCCATGGAACACTTGCCCTTCACCTACCAGATGAGGCGTTGCTAGCCGGACCTGTTCAGTATCGTTGGATGTATCCCTTTGAGAGGTAAATATTTTAGTATCATATTTACAAACATATATGACACATAATTGTATAGTATATCTAATTATGACAGACATATTATAACAGATACTTAGGCAAGCTGAAGCATTATGTGAAGAACAAAGCTCAGCCTGAGGGTTCAATTGCCAATGCATACATTCGAGCAGAGACTGCAACTTTTTGCTCCTATTTCTTTGACACTGGGGTCCCTTCGAAGACATCTAGGCCGGCTAGAAATGCCGACACATTTCAAGTGCAAGAGGACCATAAAGTTTCACTATCAATCTTTAAGGTTTCGGGGAGGGCGTATGGTGAAGAAAAAGTGGCATATCTGACGGATAAGGAGTACAATGCTGCACATTCGTATGTCCTTCAGAATTGTGCTGAGCTCAAGCCATTCCATGTCAAGTTTACTATGTTAGTTGCCTTCTTACGTTTTACGATTGAATTAAAATCTTATTTTAGAGAAAATGGTAGTATTAAACCAAATATACGCATCATGTGCAGTTTCTTCAGCGCCCGTTGTGTAGAGAAAAATCCTATAGTGGCGGATGACACAATTGAGGACATGCTTAGGGAGGCCCTAGTCTCCGAATTTCCAACATGGTTCAAAGAGCATGTACAGAACCCGGCCAACAAAATAACATGTCCTTACTTAAGAGCACTAGCAAGTGGACCTGGGAGAAGATACTCCTCCTTCCCATCTTACATTGTAAATGGACTTAGGTTCAACAGTAGTGAGTGTGGATCGACAGATGCTACAGTTAATGGTGGGGTTCGTGTCTTGGGGAAAGACATAGGTGATGATGTCTACGATTACTATGGGAAGCTTAGGCGTATTGTTCGCGTTGAATATCCCGGAGTACCTTTGAAAAGAACAATGTTGTTTGATGTTGATTGGTATGATCTCACTGATGTAGGCACCAGAAGGCTTGAGGAGTATGATATGGTGGAGATAAACTATAAGAAGAAGTACAAAGTGTACGAACCATTTATCTTGGCAAGTCAAGCACTTCAAGTTGTATTTCTTCAGTTTCCTACCATGAAAAAAGACAAGGGCGATTGGTTAGCTGTTGTACCTATAAATACTCGATCCAAAGTTGAGTATGTGGAGAAGGACGAGTCAATTAACAACTCGTACCAAGAAGAAGATGTCGATGGTCAGGCTAGAAAACATGTACAGGCTACAGTAGAAGTTATTCAGCTGCATGATGATGTTTTCATTGACTTACAACCAGAGTAGATTATAGAGGGTACTTATCTTAGACTTAGCTTAGACTTAGCTTAGACTTATCTATTAGGTTGATAATAAATACATGTTCCTTACTATATCTCTGATTTTACATCTTATATATTAGGTTGATTATTATTAGATGTCAGTTCCTACGTTGGGGGATATCCTACTTGAGGCTTGGAAAGCCAACTGGCTGTTGGGAATTCCGCCTTCGGAATGGATGCCAGCTCCCCTTCATGAGTATTGGCAGGCCTACTGGCGTGACCACCCAAATGTCCAGCGTCGTTCCTTACTTTATCTCTTAATGACTTTACATGTTTTATATTCAATTGTGTATGTACTAACACGGATCTTTTTATTGCAGATGCCACGACCCAGGAGGCCACGATACCTGACCCCGCAGTCCCAGAGGGATGATACCGACGGAGAGGACACCGGGCAAGGCTCACAGCAGGGCTCCCCTACTGTTTTTGGGACTCCACCTGGGTCGAGTAGGGGATCGACTGCCTATTCCTCCCTCCACGACCCGTGGGCCCACGTTCCAGACGACGGTTGTCCCTTTCAAAGGCCGGAAGATGGTCTGATGGGGAATGGTCGCCCTGTCCTTTACCCCAATGGAGAGAAGTAAGTATTAGGCATTAACTGATTTACGAACTTTTAATATATATATACCGAACTAACCGAAGGTTTCACTATTGACTTACCTGTTCTTCACAGGTTGTATGGGGAGCGCGCTGCCAAAGTACTCAGTGGGATAATACGGAACATGATGATCCCACCGCAAGAGGGTGGCAGCCAGTGGCATTGCATCCCGGACCAAATTAAGGGAGAGCTATTCGAGGAGCTGAGGGTGAGTTAATAATCGTACATTAGTTACCTAATTGTTTGTGTTGTGAGTGGTATGTTGCCAATTTGTGTGAGTGGTATGTTAGCCACTGTACTTGGGTGATATGTTAGTCACCATTGTTTTAGTGAAATATAGGACAATGTGAGTGGTATGGTAGCCACTATATTTGAGTGGTATGTTAGCCACTGAACTTGGGTGATATGTTAGTCACCGATATACTTGAATAGATGTTGTTTCCCCTTGTTATATATTTGATACATGTTGTTTCCCCTTGTTATACTTGAATGTTTTTAAGTATTCACCAACGTATGTGTTTCGATGTTTATTTGTAATTGTGTAGAAAGATTTCTTCCTTCCGAAAGCATTGCTGATGGATCTCTGGTGGAGCTTCAACTCTCACGGTAGTGCCCTTTACAAGTGCATGGTTCATAACATGAAGAAACTGTGGACACATAATCGTCCACGTACCGGTGATTGGCCCGGAGATGAAATTTGGGAGGCGTGGAAGGTGTATTGGACTAACGAGAGAGTCCAGGCGCAGGCTGACCAGAACACTGATAACAGGAAGAAGCAGCCGAATGATGGGAGCCGTACCCTGGTGACACACCGTTTTGGCTCTGAGTCGATCGCTACAGCACATGTGAGGCAGAAGGTAAGTGTATTAACTTTGTGAATTCATCATTCTTATACTTGTTATTTACTTGCATTTCGAACTTTAAAACTAAGTATATGATGCTTTCATGTGTCATTCAGTTGAAGGATAAGGAGAGTCTCCTATTCACCTTGTTCTCGAGATCTCAGAAGGCCAAGGACGGACAGTGGTTGTGTGACGAGGCCACAACAATTGCGGTAAGTTCAACAATACATGTGTTTATTAAATACTGATGATTTCATAACTAATTAACAACATAACTAACACCTTATACTCTTGATTTATAATTTCAGACGGCCTACGAGGCCAGAATTCGTGATCAGGATCTCACTGTTGAGGAAATGAATGCCATTTTCCTCGAGGTGAATCCTCCAGACGAGAAGGGTCGTCGCTTGGGACTGGGGAGTGCAGCAGCCGTCCCTGAATTGGACTCGAGGCCGACTCATCGTTCCCGTGCCGGTACATCTTCATCATCTTCAGCAGCAGCTTCCGCTCGAGAGCAGGCCCTCTTACTTCAGTTGCAGGAGAGGGATGAGGAGGTGAAGAGGCTAGCTGCGAAGCAGGCTCAATATGATACCATGTTTGCTCAGTTGTATGCGAAGCTGGGGATGGAACCACCTACCTCTCCATGATCCCCTATCCTTTTCGACTCTATTTACTATTTTCTACATGAATACTGTGTACACTATGATATTATTTTGGATTAGTATTGTGTACGTATGATTATTATTATATGTATGGAGGGTTTTGGTACATTTATTATGATTTTTTTGGATTATTTTTTTGTTTATTTGGTCTATAAGAATTTCTGTAACATGTTGCTTAATTGAATAGGTTGCATTTGATTTTGGTTCTCATTATTATATCTAAAAAATTAAAAAATAAATAAAATTAGCAACCGATGACTTTATCCGTCGCTGGGAGCTCCAGCGACGGATAACTCATCCGTCGCTGAGAGCATCAGAGATCCAGCGACGGATGAGTTATCCGTCACTGGATCTCCGGGGCCCAAGCCACGTGGCTTGGACCTTAGCAACGGATGAGTCATCGGTTGCTAAAAGTCAACCTCCTTATCTGTCGCTAATTCGCTAGCGACTAACGGTTTAGCGACGTAGATTTTATCCGTCGCTAAAAACACCGATCGGTCGCTAATTGTTATTAGCGACCGATCGGTCGCTTTCAGTGACGGATGGATCCGTCGCTGAAAGCTGTTTGTGTTGTAGTGATAGGAAAAGAAGTTATAAGCCTAGTTAAAAGTTTTTTTACTACTGGAAGAATAAAAGAAGGTTTAAATGACACTTTAATTGTTCTTATACCTAAAAGACTAACCCCAAACTAGTATCCCATTTTAGGCCAATTAGCCTTTGTAATGTAATTTATAAGATCATTGCTAAAATACTGGTCAATAGAATAAGACCTTTTCTTCAAAACCTTATATCACCTTACCAAAATGCTTTTGTGTCTGGTAGATAAATTAGTGATAATGTCCTTCTAGCTCATGAACTCATTCATACTATAAATAGGAAAACAAAGTCTAAACAGTTTTACGTGGCTCTAAAACTAGATGTTGAGAAAACCTATGATAAACTTGAATGGAATTTTATAAAATTAGCTTTACAAAAATTTAATTTTCCTACTAGAATCATTGATTTGATTATGGAATGCATTAAATATGTCTCTTATCAAGTTATAATTAACAATATGACATCTAATGTTTGGAAACCAACTAGAGGCATTAGACAAGGTGATCCCCTGTCACCTTACCTTTTATTTTAGCCCAAGTATTGTTTGTACATTATTTGCTCAAGCAAGAAAGTTTGGGAACTTTTCAAGCATTAAAATCAAGTCATAATGGTCCTAAGATTCCCGTGTTTTGCTGATGATTGTATGATTTTCTGTAAATCATCCCAGACATCAGTGAAAGGTGTTCAAACTTGCTTAAATGATTATGCATCTGCATCTGGTCAAAAAATTGTTGGGTTAAATCATGAGTGCTTTTTTCTCCAAACACAACTCTAAACAGGAAACAAAAAATAATTCAAAAACTAGGAGTTGCCTCCAATAAAATACTTGATAGATATCTAGGATTAATGTTTCTTTTTGGTAAAAGAAATCTTACTTATTTGATCATATAGTTGACAGGGTAGTGGGAAAAATTGATAACTGGTATTCTAAATTTCTTTCATATGCTGGAAGATCTACTCTAATTGTTGTTGTTACCAATTCTATCCCTTCCTACTGTATGCAGATAGCCAAAGTTCCTTCAACCTGTATTGATAAAATAAATGCTTGTAACAAACAATTCCTTTGGAATGCAACAAAGGACTCTAAGAAAAAAACTAAAATTAATTGGCAAACTGTTTGCTTACCTAAAGGGCAGGGAGGTTTAGGTATAAGGAACCAAGATGCCATGAATAATGTTTTTCAATTAAAACTTGCGTGAAAGCTCTTCCAAAATGAAAATTCTCTATGGCAGTAGGTACTTAAGAACAAGTATCATCCAAATATTGACTTCCTAAATGCCGAAGCTAAAAGTTCTCACTGTTGACTTTGGAAATCACTTTTAAAATTAAGGGGCACTCTCCGAGAAGGAATTTCTTGGAAATTAGGGGATAGAAATACAACCAAGTTTTGGACTGATAAGTGGCTGGCAAATAAGCAATTGCAAGATTAAGTTTTAGATTGTAATAAAGAAGAATTAGTTAGCAACTATGTTATAAATGGTAGTTGGAACTTGGCTAAATTAATGCAGGTTTTACAGGTTTTACCTATTGATATAGTGGAAGAAATACTAGCTTGGCCTGCACCTCATATCACTGAACCAGATATTCCAGTTTGGAATACAGATAATTCTGGTTCCTTTACTATGAAAAGTGCTTATAACCTCTTAATGAAACAAGATTTTGCCCTCTCTTCCTTGGAAGAAACTTTGGGATTTAAAATTGTTCCCTAGAGTAATTTGTTTTATTTGCTCTTTATATATAATAGATTACCTATTGCTTCTTGACTCTTTAAGCAAAATATAGTAAGTGATCCCACATGTAAGTTATGTGGAATGGCTGAAGAAACAAGAAACTTTGAATCACATCTTTTGTGATTGTCATTGTTTTCATAATCTAAGGGTAAATGTTTTACCTAATCATATAGAAAAGTCTTTGCAATCTATTATTTTTCATGAAATATCAAATACTCCAGCTCAAATTATTATTCTGAATATGTCCTAGATCATTTGGAATGCGAGGAATGCAAAAAATTTTGCTAATAAAAATATTCCTTGGGTGTATCTAAGAAACGAACTGTCCAAGATAACAAAGGATACTTTTACTGCTTTTTCAAATATGAAGCCTGATAGTACTATAAAAATTCCTTGTAAATGGGTAAAACCTCCTCAGGGCCAGGTAAGCTTAAATACAAATGGATCATCTATATCTGAAAATGGTGGAGCGGGAATTGGATGCATTATAAGAGATAGTGATGGAAAATTGGTAAGAGCACTTTCAACATTTATAGGGAGAGCATCCAATAATACATCGGAATTGTTAGCAATCAAAATGGGGCTACTGATGTGTGAGGAACTAAACCTAGATAATATTTCTATTCACTCTTATTCAGTTTATGCTATGGATTGTTTGAACAGGGGAAGGCAAATGGCATGGCAGCACAGGACACTTGTTCGGGACATTGAGCAGCTCAAACGCAACAAAAGGGTGGAAATCAATTTTCTCTATCGGGAAGTAAACGGAGTAGCAGACACTTTAGCAAAAAATGGAAGCAAAAAAGGCAGACCAAGCATGCAGCTAGCACATTTTCATAGTCTTAGTATTAGTCTTTCTGAAAGAATGTAGGATCGGTATAACTTGCTTTAGATACAAAATACCTCAGCCAATAACGGAGATTGACTACAGGGTTCAGTGAACACCTACGTCAACCTGCAGATTAACAAACACAGATAATATATATATATATATATATAATATATATATATATATATATATAATAAAGCACAACGAAATATAAAGAAGAACCTGTGTTTGAAACTTTTCAAGCAGCTTTTGTAAGCTTGCTCGAATGCCCAGTCAAGGCAGAAAATCAACTAGAAAAGATCTTGTTCGTACAACGCTGTATACTCTCAATATCTATCCTAGAAAAACAACACTAGTCACCTATAAGATGATATAGAAACCAATCTATCTATTCTACCTTCAATACGTTGTTAGAGAAGTCTAGAATATAAACTAGTGTAAAAGACACGATAACTAAAACAATAAAACCTAAAACTCAATAACTCGAATACTCTCTTATTGTGTCGTCATGTGTAGTTCTGGCTTGTCGACCCTCTGGTATTTATAGTAGTGAAAAACCAGATCGACAATGATCAGGAAACACGTCTTGATGAATCTGGACAGGATCTGGAATTAGTCTTCTATTAGGAATAAACTTCTTCTTCAAGAACTCCTTTTCCTATTAAGACTTAATTTCCTTTTTGAGTCCTTTGAATAAGTCTCTTCCTTATTGTAATCTGACAATTCCCACGTTCTAATAAACTTCCTGCACAAGTAAAACAACTACAGCTGTGGAACAATTAGTGTTAGAATAGGTAAAACAATAAAAGGCAGCAAAGTGCTCTGTTTCCCGAAACTAGGGGTTGAGTGAACCTATAGGTGAATCCCTATGTCAACACCCTTGAAACAGTGACACTTACACTTTCGGCTTGTAATAATCAAGAGTTTATTAACTCTTTACAACCTACTATCTATCATCAGGACAACTGCCCATTGTGGCTCTTTAATTTACTTAAATTAGATTTGGAAACTACGTACTATAGATCCATCCGTGACGGATCATTGAATGTACATTATTAAGCTTTTAATAAAAGTATGTTTCCTTAAAAAAAAAAAAAAAAAAAACATTTTAGGGTAAAATCCATTATCAGACCGAGGGAAGATTCTGTCCTATGCCAACAAACAGACCACAAAACTTGTCTAAGAAAAGCAAATTTTTGACAGACAAATAACAAATGATACATAGACTCATCTTCCAGCTCACATAATTGACATATAGGTGACTCTAACATTAATCCCCAAGTCCCCAACTTTGAAGCTTGTGTGCAGGTTGTTTATTTCAGGTTAAGTACTCATGTAAGTGGCTAAATAAAGAACTAAACATCAAATTAGCTGTGTTTTTTTTCCACCATTATTTTTCATGTAATCAAATTGGCTATTTTTCGTGGTGCCGGTGTGCTAGTTTAAGATCTGATTCACATGACATGATGATGGAGCCGGTGTGCTAGTTTGTTTATTTTCTCAAAACTGCTGCATCACATGGCAGCACCATTCTTCAAGAAAATGGCATCGTGGAGGAATGAGAAAATTAATTAATAAAGTTAAATAATGCTACACATTTCGCACTCTACTAACTATATACCATCTGCTCGAAATTTTTAATGGAGTTGAAATTCTACTAATCTGTTTTTATTTCTCTCTCTAATTCTCTATATACTATAACACATTGCAATCATTGAAAAAGAAAGAGAGATCATTATAACAAAGCATACAGTGAATACAAACATTTGTACTAGTAGCTTGTTTGACATCGATCAAAAAATGAAAACCTGTACTTATGATCATCATCATGTAATCAATGTGGTGACATTTGTATGCATTTTGATCATGTCAAACTGCTGGAGTAGTGGGTTTGCGCAGCCAGGATCTTGCACGAGAGATTTCATTTCGGATTCTGACTGGTATGCAGAAAATCCAGCAGAGCTAGATTGGCTGATTGATGATTGTGTAAGCAAACTGCGACCCAATGAGGAAAAAGAAATGTGTTGTGGAAACCCTGAAGCTGTGCTTGAATGCGCTTGCAATCCGGAAACAAGAGATCTGTATGCTAATAATACTCAACTGTTTGACAAGATTCAACCTTTGAACTGCAATCTTACAATTTCCAGCATTGGCAAATCATGTTCAGGTAATTAATTAAATCATCTATCTTCGTTTTCGGATTGTCATTATTTACGATAAATTGAGGGTTGTATAATACTATGCGTGTAGATCCATTAATAGATGTGTGGGGCAATATGTGACATGTAGTTATAATCGACTTGATTGAAACGAATGAAAATGAACGATCGACTAGGTGTTAATTTCATTCAACGTTTAAATTATTATAATCTAACATGTTTTCTTTCTTTGATCGATCAGCGAACAAACAAGTAAAAACTGAAGATGTTACGCGCAAGGATTGGAGCTCGTGATTAATGAATTCTCTAGATCTATGTTATTTTGTTTGATTTCATTATGCATCTGTAACGTTTTCATGTTTAATTTTCTCATAATAAAGTACTGTATTTCATTCGATCTGTTTTCGAGCTAATTTCATCTTCGAAGGGTTTTAGTCTATGCGTCTGAACTGAACTGAACTGAATGGATCTGAAATGAACTTATTTGTAGTACAAAATACTATTAGTCAAATTTGAACTGAACTGAACTGATCGAACTTAATGGATCTGAACTGAACTTAAGATAATCAATTTTCAGATGAAAAGAACAGTGCCTTATTGTATCTAGTTAATTTTGTTTCCTTTCGTTTAATAATTTAACCAACCTTCGTGAATATCCCAGATCAACTACGAGAGCTATAATTAGTACATATATAAGTTGAATAAGACAATTCCTAGGAGATAACTTATGGAGTTTAAATATGGAAAAGCGTCCCAGTAAGATCATCAATCTCCTAATAGAAGTTCTCTGCTTTTCTAGACCAAAGGCGGAAAAAAAAGAAGTTCGAAATCACGTAATAGGAGAAGCAAGATCTTGGAAGTGAAGTTCTTCTTAGTCGTAGGAAAGCTTCATTTTATCATCAACTTCAATATGGTATCAAAACCAGATCGATGATGGGTGATGATAACCACACATATAAATATATATAAATTGGATAACATTATCAACTTAACGTGCATTACCTTACGATGAATGACCCACTTAACTAACTAAGTGGTTGGTGTACAAAAAACTATTGCAGAACTAGTCTCCCAATTATTAAAATTCCCCATGTTTTTGTCCCATGCCATTTCATTTTTGTAGAATACGTTCCAATACGCGATTTTTACGAATTTTTAATCCCTTTGCGGATTAGATTGGTATGACCTGATTTGGCATGGGTATTAGCGTGGCTTTTCTTTAAGCAACGCTTTTGGTCCTCGGACACGATTTTGGTCCCAAAACTCAGTTTGGTCCTAAGTCCTAACTCGTTAAAAATTCCCAAATTAATATACTAAAATCCTAACTAACGCCAACAAAAATAGAGACAACGGCGGGGCGGACCTGCTGAAACGAGGATAGACCCCTCACTTCAGTTTAGATGAATCAAACTTACCCTAATTACAAATCCTGGATAGGTAATGAGAATCGATTTTGCATCTGGACATGCATGGTAGACTTGATTTTTAGCTAGAACCAGTTTATATCAAACTGAAATTACATTGAATTTTGTTGCACTGACTTCCACAAAATGATATTGCAAGTCCACATCTTAGCTTAGCTAGCTAGCTAGTTATGCGAGCAAGTGATACAATTACATGAAACCCAACCAAAATTAAAATACTACTCTACCAACTACTACATGTATATTTTCCAAATTAATGGAATTCACATGATGATAATAATAATATTACGGAAAATTAATTTGCAAGCTAAATCCATTACACATTATTAGGAAATCTTACTTCTGGTCTATATCCAACTGGACCAACTCCATGTCCATTCGGTCCATGTCCAGGTCCATGTCCAACACGTCCATTCGGTCCATGTCCAGGTCCATTTCCAACACTTGGATTATAATTAGTTGGTCTTACCTTACCTCCCCCTCCGTTCTTAACAGAAGGCATTTTCATATCGAACCCTAGTTCGATATCCCCACCTCTTGTATTGAAGCTTGGTTTCTGCCTGGACTCCCATTCTTTAGGACCTAGCCCTTGGCTGACCGGCTGCATCTTGTTGGGCTTGGACTTGGACTTGGGCTGCTGGTTGTGGTGGCCTCCCTCCTTGACTCGGTTCAGCCTCCGGTTGCACAACCGGCCCAACACGCATGCCACGGCTGATATCACGACTATCACGGCCAATACGATGAAAACAGGCCCAAAGGAACCATTTGAGTGGGACGAATTGGGCTGGCTAGCGGTGATCACGGGGTTGGGGTATAGTTGCTCGACGGGTTGTTGTACTTCTGACATTATGTTAGTCACTACGAATCAGCGCGATTAAGAGCTGAATTTTTGTTGGAGTAAGTTATAGAAGCTAGCTGCAGGTTTAAAGAGTTGGTATGGGGAAATCAAATGGAATGTTCTTTGAGTGGAAACTAAGGCAGGACTGGTGTGGCCTATTGGGGATGGATTTATGCAAATGAATTGGGCAAAATATTTGAAATTTCAAGAAAGGGAATTGGCTCTTTAATAAAGAGAGACAACTAAAGATATTCTTGTTGTTCTAGACTGCATGGGAAGGGTGTGTGTTTGGATTGGATTGCTTTATGAGGAAGTGAAAGAAAGATTTTGGATTTCCTTGAACAACACAATAATCTATGCAATGGAGACTGATTATAATTTGATATGTGCTTTTGCTTTAATGTTGGATTGAACAAATGTTGAAACATTGTCATGTCACTTTTGAAAGTGTATGTACGTATCAATGTTCTTTGAATGTACCAAGGCATCTTTTTGGCAGATAGATTGTCTATTTTACTTCTTTCTTGAATTGAAGGATTGATTCGAACATCAAAATACATGAGAAATTACTAATTATGGAGTATTAATGTACTTGGCCCATCTCCAACAGTACTCCCCTCTCATCCCTGTCACGTCAGCGTCTCAATTGCTCATCCCCAAACACAAAAATCTACTCTAACAGTCATCCCCTCTCATCCCACCTTTTTCATTTATTTTATTAAATAAATACAAAAACAAGTCAATTGAAAAGGTAAAAGTAAGAAAATAAAATAGAAAACAAAATAATGGGGCTCCCGGGATGAGCCTCTCATCCCCTCTCACACGCCCAACATGCAGCGTGTGTGAGAGGGGATGAGCTCCCTCATCTCCAGCAGCTCATACGCTGCTGGAGAAGGTCTAAGTATGATGTTAAATCTGAGAATTAATTCGTGTTCTTTGTTCGGTTTCTGGAGAAACCGATACGGATAAAGTATCGGAGTTGGTTCTAAAGCATGAATCATAGAAAATCTTTTTAATTTTTTATATCTCAAGGTTACTTGTAACTAGACTAATCCAACCGACCACTACCACACACCTTTTTTGGGACTGGCTGCTCTCTACGATAGAGGAATCTTAGATCTTATTCGAATGAAATTAAGTATATTACCCGCTTCCATTGTTAGATGAGTTTATTTTCACAATGAGTCTACCTCTACCATGAAAATTTAGATAATAACCTACTTGATTTAATAGATTAGTTCAAGTAGTAAAAAAGTAATTTAGTTGATTTATATTTAACATATATCACCACTCAAAAAAGGTCTAATAATACTACTCAGGTTCAGCTCTAAACCTATGTACAAAGGGACTAATAGATTACTATACTACACCAGTCTACCTCAGGCAGCATGGTTGGTCTTTACACAAGTGTTATGTTTAGCTTAACACAATTTCCAATCTTGATTTATTTCCAATCTTTATATTTAACATATATCACCACTCAAAAAAGGTCTAATACCTCTAAACCTATGTACAAAGGGAATAGATTACTATACTACACCAGTCTACCTCAGGCAACATGGTTGGTCTTAACATAAGTGTTATGTTTAGCTTAACACAATTTCCAATCTTGATTATTTCAATCCATGTCTTTTCTAATATTGGTCCCATTAGACCATGACCAAACGGTTCTGTTCTCACCTCTAAGGTGGTTCTGTTTATTTCACCTGAAAAACTATGAACCTATTTGAATTGAACTTATTTTGAACTGAACTGAACTGAACTGAACTTATTTGAAGTATAATTTTAACTAAACAAACCTGAACTGAACTTAATTTATCTGAACTGAACTTAATAAACCTGAACTGAACTGAACTTATCTGAATTGAACTGAACTTAATAAAACTTAAATTAAGGTGAAACGAAGATAACCTAACACAATTTTTAAATCTTGATTATTTCAATTTCTACTTTCTCTCATATTGGTCCCATCGGCATTTCGTAATGCACCCTATTAAATTAGTTATTGTATTCAATTATTACAACTAATAAGACACAAGAAAAATGATTAAATTAAGAACAACATAGGAGGAGCGGGCATGAGGAACTTTATAAAAAGAATACTACCTTCACTCTTATTACTTGCTTGTTGCGGCCTTTGCTGTTAAAATTTTAAAATATGTTAATTGTAAGAAATGGACAGATAATGTACCGAAGATTCGGAACTCCAAAATATAACAAAAATCTACAAAAGAGGGAGTAAATTCATATGCTATATCTACAAGCAACCCCCTTTCACTTTCACTACGAGAATAAAAATTTTCCACTTATACATCATGTCCATTAAGTGAGATATTCAATACTCTTCTTTACATTCGTTACAGTTACATGAAGATTATCTTTTTCAAACCTTACACTGAACAATGAAATGACATTCTGCGAGGCTTTCATTTATAAGCGAATGTTAATTTTTTTAGACCACCTCGTGAGATTAATCAGGCTCTAATCATGGATTTAGATCTGATCTGATACCATATTTTGTTCGGTCACTATTTCTTTAAAGGTTTTTATTGGGATGAGGTTATTAATAATCACTCTATGTGTGAAGTTTTAATAGTCCTCTCTCAAACCGGATATTCAAATCAGACCAGGATCCAGGAGTAGGTTGTAGCTGGACAAAATGAGGGCATGCTAATGCAATTTACCTTTGCTTGATTCAGAGGTACACACTAGTGTATTTCACTTTATTCTTTGCTTTTGAGATGAGAATCGTATTGTGGTTTGTGGGTTTATGTGTAGGGCTCGATGACATGATATATGTCGGGTAATCATTCCTACTACAGAATAAACCAAAACATTTTAGCAATAATAATAATTGTGTGATCGATCGATCCGATCGAATCTTTCGACAGAACGCAGCACAACCTCGATAACATAAAAAGTCCGGGGTCAATAATTCTTACAATCCGGCCCCGTCTTTGTCTTTGTTACTTAGAGACTGCAATTTGTTGATAGGCATTTGTTGCTAGGTTAAGGCTGAGGTAGCCGCGTTTAAACAGTTTTTGTCCGCATTAGTCACTGTTTAAATGCAGCTAAGGAAAGGTGAAGCCCTACCACGTTTTTTTTTTTTTATAAAGAAGAATTAAGATTTGTTGTAAAGAATTTCATACGAAATCAAATTTATAGATGAAAATTACAAATATATTGCATTAACTTTTACCTAATTTGAAACACACAATATCACAACAAGTTTTGCTTAATTGAAAACAAACAACTGAAAATACAAAAAACATTCTACTGGAAACTAAAACTTCATCCTCCAAATGTGTTCAACCAAGTCATATTTTAGTTCGTCATGCTTGATGTAACTCTACATCATCCTTTGATTCTTCTTGTAATCAGCAATATCATTAAGAACTGATGGACGTGTTATGATTGACACGTCCTTAAGGATGTCCGCGTTGAACTCCCTTGTGCCTTGGTAGTTTAAGTAATTGTCGCGCTCATCTTCGACTATCATGTTGTGAAGTACGATGCAACAATCCATGATCTGTTGGAGCAGTAGCCTGCTATGTGGAAGGGTCGGATGTTTGATAATTTTAGAGCGAGATTGAAAAACTCCAAACGCACGTTCCACATCTTTCCGGCAAGACTCCGTCCGCGTGCTGAACTTATTTTGTTTGTGAGTCACAGGATTGGGCACGACATGTACGAATGTTTCCCAATCCGGGTAGATGTCATCGACTAGGTAGTAAGGCATGTTATACTCATTGCCATTGAATTGAAAGTGCACTTCAGGTGACACACCGTTGAGGAGATCGTCGAACAAATGTGAGTGTTCGAGCGCACCGTCCTATCATTGTTTTTTCCAGAAAGGCCAAAGAATGAATGCCAGATCCAAGTATCTTGGGATGCAAGTATGCAACAGCTTCGAGAACAAGAGTGGACTTTCCGCTCCTGCCTTGAAATTGACCGGCCCATGCCTTTGGACAGTTCTTCCACTCCCAGTGCATACAATCGATACTTCCAATCATCCCAGGGAAGCCTCTCCTCTCCTTGATTGCAAGAATCCTTCTCAAATTATTTTCAGTGGGCTTCCGCATGTACTCCGGTCCAAAGCGTTGTACGACAACAATATAGAAATTCTTAAGACACATTTAATAGTCGTGCTTTCACCCATTCTGCAATACTCATCAACCGCGTATGCGCAAAGCCCATAGGCTATCATTTTCATGATTGCGGTCATCTTTTGGTGAGGGGTCAAACTCGGTTTACCAGCCGCATTGACGATGTTGTGGAAGTAGGTGTCCGTCTCCATCACACCAGCCATCACTCTCTCGAACAATTCCCTCCTCATTGGGAATCTCCGTCTGAACGAGGTAGCGTAGCAAGTGTTTGGAACAAAGTAATCATTGTACAATTGCACTCCCCGTTCTACTCTACTCCTATAAATGTACGCACGCTTCTTATTTTCTTTCCGTGGCTTTTTTTAGTGTTCTTCATACTGCATGGATTGTTCGATAATGCTTGGCAAGTTTTGGATGATACGCTTTTTTATTACTTTGTAGTTCGAGGAGGAACCACCATCATTGAATTGTGGGTAGAATTCTGGGTAGATTTTTGCAGTAAAGTTTTGGACGAAGGTATCGGTGGATGATGATGATGATGAAGACATGATTATCTTTCGAGAGTGAAAGTGTTAGTGGATGCAATTGTGTTGGTTGGTGTGTCTGATTGTAAGTTTAGTGGTTGTCTTAAATAGAGAAAGTCAGATGGCAAATTCAATTTCAAATGTCAAATTAAAGATAAGATTTCCGACAAATTCAAATTCAAATTAAAGATAAGATTCCCGACAAATTCAAATTCAAATTGAAGATAAGGTTCCCGACAAATTCAAATTCAAATTCACATATGACACTAAAGATAAGATTCCCGACAAATTCAAATTCAAACAACACATTGATTTTAGACAAATTTACGTCTACCACCCTCACTAAACACTCACTTTTCATCCTAGTCCAACATTAGCGGAGAATTACATTTTAGTCCAGCCGGACCTCCAGTGTTGACTCCGGTCACTTGGCTTTTCTGATTTACGCTCAACCAAACACGGCCTTAAGGGAAAAAGTACTATGGACAAATTAAATACTTAAAACATCAAATTAAGACACATTTATTTCTCCATTCGAAACCCTTGTCCCGCGACCTGTTCTTCACCCCTCCATAATACGTCTTCCTTCCTAGCCCAATTACCAGCTATAATCGACCAAAATTGATTGAAGAAACGGGCTCATCGTCGTCTTTTACCCACTCGCTATCCATTTCGACGAATTTACAGAGTCCGACTAGCAGAAATGATGTTTTTTTGAGCCGGTAAGTGACTGACCCGGAATTTTCCTATTTTTTCTGTTAAATCGTGTTGTTTAGTGTTGTAATGTAGCGTATTTTTGTTCTGGGTTGGTTGGAATGGCCTGACAATATCACCAAGGACACTTGCTCTCCCACCTGTAATTGAGAAGAAACCCGGGAGGCCAAAAAAAAGTAGAATCAGACATCCCTCTGAAGCTCCTAAGTCAAAGACTCCACTGCATTTGCAAAGAAAACAAAAGAGGTGCAGTTTGTGTGGAGAACGAGGTCATACAAAGCCTACCTGTCCAATAGGGGTATGTAGTTTGTGTATGCATTCTTATATTTGCCATACAAATGTCCATGTCATTAACTAAAATGTGTGGTATGTTTTCAGGCTAAGAACAAAGGAAAGGGCAAAGCCAAGGTGACGACAACAACTACTAAGCCTACAACTAAGCATGCTCCAGCTACTAATCCAACTGTAAGTTACTCCATCCAATTTGTGTACTGAACCATTTTATGTTTAATTGATGAATATTGCTGCAATGTATTGTTGGTATATCTGTCAGTGTGTAATGCTGCTATATGTATGTATGTTGTGTATGTATATTGAATTGTTTGTATTATTATGAGAGTTGGATAGTCTGCATGTATGTTGAATTGCTGCTGAAATTTTGACTTGCTATGCAGGTCACAAAGAAGAGAAAGAGGACTGATGGAGAGTCTTCTAGCAATGCCAAGAAACCAGCAACTAGGAGTGAGACCAGTAGGAAAGCAAAGGGGAAGGCTAAAGCTTGAATGGGATCCTTAACTTGTAGAGTCAGTCATCTACTAGAACTTCATGTTTTGATATGGTTATGTTTTGCTAGAGTTGGATATTGAACTTCATTTACTCTAGAGTTGGATATTGTTAAAATAGTTGTCCTGTTTTGCCATGGTTTTGTGATTTATGTGGGATACTATGTATGGTTAAGTCAATTGAAATAGCACTAAACAATACCATGTTACATTGAATTTGACAATGAATATTTCTCTACATGAATGACTTCATAATTTGCACTATAAGGTACAAAGCTAACAACACCAAATTTAGGCAGATTAATTGCCTTATTACAGTGTATTTTTCATCATGAAAATGCGCAGCTGTGTCTCTCTGTTTGGCCTTTTCAACTTTTCTTCCTCTTGACATTTCTGCTTCTTTATCTTGCTCTCTTACTTCATTCTGTTGGACTTCTTCACGACAATGACCGGATGGAACATACTCCCACAACACCTTTGGTTGCAATATTTCCCTTCGCTCCGTTGGAAAGCTTCCTTGCTCGTTTGTCCAATCAGAGAACCCATGAGTTGGACAATTCCAGAAAAACCTTCCATCGCTAGCAACGCATAACACCGTACGCTTTCGACACCTTACATTCTTGCAATCGGGACGAAGATTACTCGACTTTATTGAGGAGTTCATCTCAATTTCTGTAGGCTAGAGAGTGTGAGGGAAAGATAGGTGAGTTTGTAGTGTTAAAAGTGAAGAAAAATCGAGTTTTGAGGGGTTTAAATAGGCTAATATTCAAATCCCAACAGCTACTATACGTTTTTAACGGTCAGATCTTGTATTTTCAAATTTAACCCAACTATAAAAATCAATTACACACTGGTCCTCACGTGGCAGGTAAGCTGTTTGGGGTTTTTCAAAATCTGATATTTCGGCAGGGGCATAAATGTCATTTCCAGGGCTTAGAGCGCAGAAAGTCAAATCCGTGGGTTAAAATGTAATTACGTTGGTTTAGTAAGGGAGTCTCGTGTAATAAAATATATAGCTGGACTAATCTGTAATACTCGACAATAGCAGGGGTACCAAAAGTAATAGCCCCTTGATTTTATTACAACGGACAATTGAGAAAATAAAAACACGTCACAGTTCTTACAGAAAGGAAATACAAGCAAACCACACTTGGACAGTAAATTAAAATACAAACAAGGCACACATGCGTTAAAGTAAAATAAAAGCAGACCACCATTAAAAGCTACTGTTTAGGAAACAACTCCATCTTCATAGTGTTGAACACTTGCTGCTCCTTAGGCTTTAAATCACGGCGGTCCATTTTATCTAGAAGTCTGGTATATATCTTCATCTTTACCCTTTTGCAATTTCTCGATCATCTCCTGGTAATAGCTAAACTTCATTGCGTCAAGCTCAATTTATTTTCGTCAAGCTCAACTGAAGTCGGATAAGTCAAGTTGAATCGCGACATTTTTGCACTTATCGGGATGGAGTTAGAATTCCCCTTTCTGGCCAACCTCTTGGTTGCGTCACGTCCCATGGGACGTTTCTCCGAGGAGGTCACTGCGAAGGAACGTTTTCTCCCACCACTACTCCCAGCACCTGCAAATCCCATTGGCTCGTTTTCACCCCCGTCACCACCACCGGCATATGCAGCGGCCTCTGCCTCCCGCGCCGCCTTCACATGAACTTCCCAGTTCAAGAATCTTGCATACTCCGGGTACGCTTTGAGCACTTTCCATTGCTCCATAAATGTGAATGGCTCTGATTTGTTCTTTGGTTTGTAGAAATCCTGAGCTTGTTCGATTATCTATTCCTCGTTGTAGTTACCACTACGTTGACCAAGGAACTTATCTGCTTTTTCGTAGCAAACAACCCACGAACCTATCTTCTCCTTCAGCAACTAAATCTCCTCCGGAGTGAGTCCTTGTTGCGCACATTCTGGTCAGCAAACAACCCATCCTCACTGGTTTTTTCATATAGCTCATGCACCTTCTTGAAGATCGACTTAGCCTCTTAGTTCCTGCCGACGATTGGGTCCATGCAAATTGTCGCGTACGAACTCATAAGGACCGCGTCCTCATTAAGGTTGAAGGTATTTCTCTTCAAACCACCACCACCACCGACGTTTTTAGCGGCTGTCTCTTTTCCTTTGGTAGGACCTGATGCTCTTTCCTCGACCATGAACGGCTCCGGTTGGGTCTCACGAACAATCTCAGAGTACGACTGAGAATCATAAAACATGGGTGTTTGTGATGGTGGACTATTGTAATAAAGAACGTAAGGAGTTTCTGATGGGTTTTGAAAAAGAGCTCGGTTAGGTGGGGGTTGGACTAAACATGCCATTCATGATAGTGTTGTATCGTTGAGGATCGTGGATTCTCAAGTAATCAAGATGGCGTTGTTGCTCGAGATTCATTTTGGTGGATGGGAAAAATGGAATGGAAAGGATTTTGGAGTGTTGAGAGTGTTTTGAGTTTAATTAAGAAGGGAAAAATGAGTTGGAGAAGGTGTGAGCAAACATATCCAAGATTGGTGTCTATTTATAGGTCTCGAAAAGTTATCATCGTTGGTAATTTATATTTATTTTTAGAATTTTTTATTTTAAAGGATATGACCGTTTTAAATTTAAACGGAAAAAGAAAATAAAACAAAAAAAAAGGTGGAGTCCACTCCACGTGGCGCCCGTTGATTGGCTGGCGCCACATTAAACCTCTGCGTTTTACAAAAACGCGAAGGAGGCCAGATGGGCCGAACACGCGGGTTAGCCGCGTGTTCTTGCACACTGATGCAAGAGGTCTTACGTCCCCATAAATAAATTGTAGGGATCCACATATGGCTTCAAGTCCTTCCATATTTCGTTGTAAATCTCGTACGAACTGAATTATCAATTTAATTCAAAAAGGAAGAATAGGTCGTCAAGAACAACCTATTCAGAGTTAAAAATAAATAAATCAGACAAATAGAGTTTTGGGACAATAATATTTATTCAACGATCAACATCAAAGCGTAAATAAAACAATGCCACATAGATCAATAATCCCTAATAACTTGTGCAAAATAACTAAATAACTAAATAATACTCCCAACTGGAAGTAACTAGCGGCTGAGATCAATAATCCCCAATAACTTGTGCAAAATAGCACTTTTGACGTCCATGAGTAAATTAAGATGAAGATGCATTCACAATTTGTTTGAGCCATATTATCTTTTACATAGAACATACTTAATGCAACAAACATTCTGCAACTTATGGCCAAACTCAAACCAAGATTCAACCAAAAACACTTCAAAAGATGTTTACATATATGTATATTGGAACCCTCTTTTCACACTTATACCACAAACATACAAACGAGACTAGTCTAAGAATGAGAAACAGAACCATTCTTCTTGTCCCTCTTTACTTTCTTATATGCCTAGAGTCACATATAGTACAAGGTGCACAAGTAGGCGTGTGCTACGGTCGCGTGGCCAACAACTTGCCACCGCCCGAGGTGGTCGTTGACCTCCTCCGATCCAAAGGAATATCAAGAGTCCGCCTCTTTAACCCTGATCCGATCACCTTAAAACCTTTCTTTGGAACCGGGATAGAGCTTGTCATTGGTGTACCTAATGAAATCCTCCCTACATTAGCCAGTGGCACCGTAATGACTTCTATCGAGTGGCTCCAATCTACTATTTTCGCCTACATCCTGCCGGTTCAAGTCGCCTACTTAGCCGTTGGTAACGAAATTATGTCGAAAGACACGTTCTACACACCGTGTATTGTACCTGCAATGCTTAATTTGTACCACGCTCTTCAAAAACTAGGCCTAGCTAACATAATTAAGCTATCTACGCCGCATGCTAGTACAGTTCTGTCCAATTCGTACCCTCCATCCGCAGGTGCTTTCGATCCTAGTCTGAAATCGGCCATCATCCCACTTTTGAAATTTTTACACGAAACAGGATCACCATTGATGGTCAATGTGTACCCCTTCTTTAGCTACATTGACAATCAACAATATATCACGCTAGACTATGCTTTGTTTAGGTCAACACGAGTCGAAATGGGTGATTACTTGGCCTATACCAACATATTTGATGCCACAATTGATGCATTCATCTATGCAATGGAACGGGAAGGGTTCTACGGAATTCCGGTGATGGTGACGGAGACAGGGTGGCCGACGGCTGGTGGAGAAGCGGCTAGTCCGGGGAATGCATTGGCTTATAATGGCAATGTGGTACATAGGACATTGGGTAATGTTGGAACGCCCAAAAGACCAGGTGTTGGTGTTGAAGTTTTCTTGTTTGATTTGTTTGATGAAAATGAGAAAACTGGAGGTCCTTATGAGAAACATTTTGGAATTTTTAAGGCCGATGGGAAAATGTCTTATGACATAAATATCAATTGAAGACAAGACTCCTTTAATTTGATCTATGTAAATGAAATTATATGTACTCCAGGATTCAGAAATATATTATTAACAAAATTACAAAAATTAGTGATGATATTAATAGTTTTTATCAATTTGAATTAGTGTTATGTTAGAACTAAATTAACCTTATCTATTTTGATTAATATGATCTTAGTTTCTAGATTTCTAAAATTTAGTAATTAGATACGTGGTTAAACATTTCTAACAACCTTCTAAATTCTTCTACGTAGACAAATAGTACTCAAATTCACCAAGCACCCAATAAACACTAAACCCAAACATGTCTGACAATTTGCATGAGTCGACATATCTGAATTGAACATGACTGGATGAAATTGAATTAAACTGAATTTATTTATATTATAGAATAAACAACTAAACAAATCTGAACTGAATTAAACAAATCTAAACTGAATTTTTACTGAATTTAAAATAATAAATTTTTACTGAATTAATAGGTTTTATTGCCTACAATAATAGAGGAGTAATAATTGTCTTTCTATTTCTTAATATGGTTTCTTTTCCTTTCTAAAATTGACCTTAAAATTTTAAAATTTAAGTGTATTTGTCATATTCCATCCAGTCCAAAGGTTGAGACTTGAGAGCAGCTTGAGCTTAAACTAGAAGCCTTGAATCTCGGCCCGAGGAATTGCTGTTTGTAAGAATTCTTCAGAAACACTCACTCTATTGATCGTTTATTATCTACTATGTGATTGCAAGATTAATGGATTATGGTTGTCTTTTCATATGCCTCCTTTCATTTCTTACTTCCGGTTTTTGCTGCTGATTATAGTAGTACATAATTGATTAGTATGTTAATTGGTTGAGTTTGAGACTGATTCTGAACTGGGTTAATGACTTGATGCTAGCTGGAATGTAGATGTTTAGAAAGATCCTATCTTTGACCTTTTCTTGTTTCTTTTTTTTGGACTTGTTTCTTTGTTGTATATTGATATTGCCAGAGCAGTTGTATCAATAGTACACAGCTATTGATTAAGGTTAATTGCGTATCGGGCTCAATTTCGATTAGGTTTACTAGCTCGTTGAATGAAATTGATTTACATGTTGTAGCATTTTTTGATTTCATGATCAGGACATTCTGCATGCTCAATGAAAATGGCATGTGTTTTCTAAATTTATTGGATCATATATAGTAAATCATGTTTACTGCAAAATTTGTGTCTTGAAGCTTCTGCAATATCTTCTGTATGTGATTCTAAATTGTCAAGTTGGGAAAGTAATGGAGAATATCAGATAGAAACCAGCTTCCAAATATTTATCTATTTGCCAAATGTTGTTTTATCATTGTTTACCAGAATTCAAGTACTGTATGACATGATGGATGCCGAGGAAACAGCTACTACAAAGTGTTTGAAGATTCTAATGTTTCCATGGTTGGCTCATGGTCATATATTTCCTTTTCTTGAGTTGGCAAAAAGGATGTTGAAAAGAAAAAATTTCCACATATATTTCTGTACAACTGCTGTACATTTTAGCTCAATCAACGACTTCATTGACAAGAATTCGTTACACAGCTCGATAGAGTTAGTACAACTCAATCTACAACCCTGTCCTGAGCTACCTCCACATTACCACACCACCAAGAATCTTCCATCAAATCTCAGATTAACCCTTATCAAAGCTTTTCAAATGTCAGAGTCAAGTTTTCGCAACATCATTATGAGCGTAAAACCTGATTTGGTGATATATGATGTGTTCCAACCTTGGTCTGCTAAACATGCTTCTTCACAAGGTATTCCTGCTGTTTATTACTTTATTTTCAGTGCAGCAAGGGCTTCATTTCTCTATCATCACTTTGTTTGTCCTGTTGGTATATTCCCGTTCGATGAGTTACACTTGTTGGACAATGAGAAAGAATGTGAAAACAAGCTGTTCCAGTTTCTGTATGCAAATGTTTTTCATGAGGATAAGAAAGTTCATTTTGTGAACTTTGATTTATCTTGTGATCTTGTCCTAATGAAAACTAGTAGGAGCTTTGAAGGGAAGTACATAGATTACTTTTCCAGGATAGTCGCGAAGAAATTGGCACCTATTGGTCCGCTAATTTCAGATCCATATGAGGGTGTTTCGGACATTATCCAATGGTTAGACAAGAAAGATAAGCATTCTACCCTGTACATTTCATTTGGTAGCGAATCCTTCTTGTCCAAGGAAGATATTCTAGAAATAGCGAGAGCACTTGAGCTTTGCGAAGATGTTAATTTTATATGGGTGATCAGATTCCCTGTCGTGGAGGAGAAAAGTGCAACTAAAATAGAAGAGGTACTTCCATTTGGATTTCTTGAGAGGGTGAAAGCTAGGGGAGTAGTTGTAGAATGGGCCCCACAGGCTCACATTCTGGGTCACCCGAGCACAGGTGGTTTCGTTAGTCATTGTGGATGGAGTTCAATAAACGAAAGCGTGTATAATGGGGTGCCAATTATCAGCATGACCCCATTCAATTCCATTTTCTCTGTGGATGTTAGGATGGCAGTAGGGGCTGGTATTTGTGTGGAGATACCAAGGGATGAAAACAATGTGTTTAAAGGGGAAGAGATAGTAAATGCAATGAAGATGTTAATCCATGGAAGGAAAGGTCATGAGCTTCGTGAAAAAGCGAGAGAGTTGAGTGAGAAAATGAGAGCAGAAGAGGAGCAGGCGTTGGACGAAGCAACCAACCAGCTTTGGCAACTTTGCTTGAACAAGAATATATAATAGCTTGTGGTAATAATACTATGGTGCGTTGTAACAAACTTGTTATCTTAGTCTAATGACCGAGCCAGTTCAATTGTTGGATTTACAAGGAGCTTGTTCTCTAGTTGTTTTTGTTGGCATTTTATATGAGTCTGTTACTTGTTGTCAATGAGTTTTCCTATGAAGTTTCCTAGTTGTTTGCACCTAAACAGTGTTGATGAGTTGTTCTTAGTTGCTGGTACTGTTTTGCTGAGTTTACTGGGAACCATTTTGCTCAGTGGAACAGTGATTGAAGTATCTTGGCAGGTATTATCTTTGTTACTAGCCCCCATGTGAGAGTTGTCATGCTATCTTTCTAGTTATAGTGAATTGATGTTGATGGTGCATTGTCCGACCTTTTAGTAGCTGGTTTATTAGATGCTAGAGAGTAAGCTATTTGACACCCTTTAATAAAGAACGTGGGATTGACACATACTTAAGTGTTAAGTGTGACGATATAAAAAAGGTTAGTTGTCTTGTGTCCTTATACCTGTATTAACTAATCCAAGTGGAGATATAATTAGGCCTACTCCTCCTAATACAGAAGTAAAACTCCGAAAGGTCTACTTGCAAGAAATTAAAATGGATTTAGAAGCAAGAAATAGCAAAAAGGCTCACGCCATATGCATACCATATCCAGCACAGGGTCATGTTACCCCCATGCTGAAGCTAGCAAAGCTCCTCCACCAAAACGGCTTCCACATCACCTTCGTCAACACCCAATACAACCACCGCCGCCTCCTCCGGTCCCAGGGCTGTTCCCTCCTTACGGAACTCTCGGACTTCCGTTTCGCAACCATACCCGATGGCCTTCCTTACTCGGATGGAGACGTGACTCAAGACATCCCTTCTCTTTGCGTGTCCACTGCCACCACTTGCTTGAAGCCCTTTTGCGAGCTGATATCAGAACTTAACCGTGTAGGGCCGCCAGTGAGCTGTATTGTCGGAGATGGGGTGATGAGCTTTACGTTGGAGGCGGCGGAGAGATTTCAGGTGCCGGAGGTTTTGTTCTGGACGGCAAGTGCTTGTGGCTTCTTGGAATGGTTTAGATGTAAAAGTCTTGTTCAGGAAGGTGTCATTCGTCAAATCAAAGGTAAATCTTTCGATTTATTTAATGTTCTATCAATGGTTGGCTCAATTATTGTCCCCTTCATATTTTATGATAATAGATACCACTTTTAAAAGTTGATGTGATCCACCACTTTCAGTTTGAATTCAATTTATATGTTATCTTCCATATTCGTTTTTTTTCCTGTTTGATTCATGTGTACAATTGTAGTATAAATTTTAAGTAGCAAATTCGAACTGAACTGAAGTAAAGATTTGGCTGTATAGTAATGTTAATGTACATTAAGTGAGGATCATTTTACAGATATGAACAAGGTAAGAACTGGCAGTCTGGAAACAATCCTAGATCCAAGTGTAGAAAGAAAAGACATCATGTTCAATTTCTTCATAAATGAAACAGAAGCTGCCTCAAGAGCTAAAGCCCTGATCATCAACACATTTCATACCTTGGAACACGACGTTCTCGACGCGTTATCAGCAATGCTTCCACGCGTATACACAATCGGGCCTCTCCAGTTGATGATGAGCCATGTGCATGATGAGAAGCTAAACTCCTTTGGGTCGAATCTCTGGAAAGAAGATTCTAATTGCATCAAATGGCTCAACAGAAAAGAACCCCAGTCAGTTGTGTATGTAAATTTCGGCAGCCTAATTGTTGTGACAGCAGAACAGTTGGTTGAACTTGCATGGGGCCTGGCGAACAGCAAGAAGTCGTTTTTATGGATCATTCGGCCTGATTTAGTAGCCGGTGACAATGCCATGCTGCCACATGAGTTTGTGGAGGAGACTAAAGATAGAGGGATATTGACAAGCTGGTGTTCTCAAGAGGAAGTGCTGAAGCACCCTGCAGTTGGAGGTTTCTTGACGCATAGTGGATGGAATTCGACTATTGAAAGTATTGTTGGTGGTGTGCCTATGATATGCTGGCCTTCGTTTACTGAGCAACAGGCGAATTGTAGGTATTGTTGCGACGAATGGGGTATAGGAATGGAGATTGACAATGATGTGAGAAGAGATGAGGTTGAGAGTCTAGTGAAAGAGCTTATGGATGGTGAGAAAGGGAAAAGAATGAAGGACAAAGCTAAGGAATGGAAGAGGAAAGCAGAGGAAGCAAGTGTACCAAGTGGTTCTTCTTACTTAAATTTGGATAAAATGATCAAACAAGTGCTTCTATCTTAATTACTCACCATGCATGCTTATTCATTTCCTGGTGATATTACACCATCAAAAAGCCCTGTATGATTCTTCTTGAGATGTTCAGATTTGACGCTCGATATATACAGCCATACAGGATATTCTACGCCTTATGTTTCGTGACAAAATTAGTCTATGTAAATAAGTAACTTCAAATTCAGCTCACACCACAACACCAGAACTTAGAAGAGGAAGAAATAAAACAAGGCATCTTTTCTTTCACAAAATTGGTATCTTCTTTACACCTGCCCCTGGAAATAACCCTGCTTAATAATACCATGTCCAGGAGCATACATGCATCAATTTTACAGTTAAAAAATAATAAAAATTGAAAAAATAAAATGAAAAAGAAAAACCCAGATCTATAACTCGAAATGTGTGAAAGCAAGTAAAGCAAAGGATAGGTCATACTCAAAACATATGCAGTGTATATATAATATAACTATATACATACCTGAACTCAAGTTCAGGCACTCAGGGACAGGGAAATAACTGAAGATAGTTTATATTTCTGAGGTTTTGCAACACCTTGTGGATGAAAAACTACCTCTGCGCTTGATCTAACAGTCACTTCTTCCCATTGTGAAGATCGAGAAGTTCCTTCAGCACGATAGTCACGTTGTGCATACATTAATTGGATCGAAGAATGAGCTGCACATAATGTAGAAGCAGATTCACCAAATATTAGAGATGCAAGTCAAGTCAATGACATCAAATCCAACATACAGGAAGGTTTAGAAGCGAAGTTACCAAAACCAAACAATCCGGTCTTCTGACTAGTAGTCAATTGACTAACTTTTGATCTCCTGATCTTTCTTAACACCTGAAGGTCATCTTGTCTCCCTTTGAATTCCACAAATTCTCCTAGGACAGACTTGTTATCTTTGAGCACTAACCTGCAGCATTAGAGGCCAAAAATTTATTGCCAATGATACATGTAACAGATTTAGTTTGACAATTACAAGTGAAATAGGAAACTGGAACAAAATAATATGCCAGCAGCCAGTACATGAAGTGAAAAGCTGAAATACACCAGAGTACGACTAGAATAGAACTATTAATGAAGGCCTTCAAATGTTCACGCTTCAATCTGGTTTCTTCATATGCTTGTTCCTCCATTATAGATACAGCCACAAAACTTATACTAGTGGCATACATTACACATTAGTTGACTAATTAAGATCAATTAATCATTTATCTCAATATAACCCAGTTCATTTGTTCATTATCTATCAAAGTAACGATATCTGCTGCTCCATCAAATATTACTATTAGTTTTCGCCTGGTCATGATAATTTGCATGAATAAAGATATACTAGCACGGTATATTATGCCACAGGGGAGCTTCAGAGTTGGGGAAAATATACAGCTGGAAACAATGCGTTTTGGACTCCAAACTTTCTGGTCGGTGTCCACTCAAATACAACATCTTAGATGATTCATCCTGTGTTTGAAATTCCAAAAGGCCGAAACCATTCACTCAATTTAACATGAATACACACACACACACACACAAAATGAAAAGGGCGACTTAAGATTGACTCCTCATGTAATGCATCAGATGTCACTAGAACACAACTATGAACATAATCATATTGACAAAACAATAATATACCTATCTAAGCAAGGCGCTGTGCTGAGAACAGAATTAAGCTGTTCAGAAAATGACTCCTGCGTTTTCTTCTTTCCACCAAGAAGTGCATCTTTAATCCATCCAAAAGATAAATTTTTACCCTCTGGTTTTAACTGAGACCACTGGTCATAGGTAATGACTTCTGATGGAAAAGAGTATGGATGAAAGGAGCTGCAAGAAAAGCAGATAGAAAAAAAGACATGGAGCACGAAGATTATAAGCAAACTTGACATATAATAAGGCCTAGAAGTAGTAGAATCAATTTTTACATGATTGGCAATTGCAGCTACGTGGGAAATAGTTTAATAGGGATACACGGAAATAGCTCCTTGTACAAAATGCTGATACTGGAATTCTCCATGCAAACAGAGTTCCTCATTTTTGTAAGGAGCTTGTTCTACTAAGTTCATGGTGTGTTAAAGCGGTTGTGATAGCTTAATAGCCACTCTACTTTTAGGACATCTCAATAAACAGAGTATGATATATAAAAATTCATATTGTCATGGTTTCGTCCAAAATAAATTCAAAATAGATGCAGGTAAATGAGTTGTTATGGGAATGATATTGCAACTTGCAGCTGTGAGGATAGAATAGCAGTGGAATTACACCATAAAGACACTAAATTAAGATGAGAGAGGAAGTACCGGAAATTTGGGTTTGGACATATGACTTTGAAAGACAGATACCCTTCAGGAAGAGCAACACCTCTTTGTTCAAGATATTCTTCGAGAATGGAAACTAAATTTTTGGTTTTGATCACCTGCATTACAAAAATTTACCGCACAAGTGTGAGTAACAACTTCCATACACCTAAAGTGATTGTTGAAATTGACGAGATGGCAATATTTAGAAGCAGATCATTGTTAGCTTTGGGGACACCAAAACAAGAGTACAAGACAATCAGAAGGTAAGTCTTTGTTAGAAGAATGACAACTTTTTAAACATAGTAGAGCAACTCAAGAGTCATTATAAAATTGGGTAACATATATCATATATTCATATGCCTAAAAGTGGCAACTTTGAGGGCTATAACTATAAGAGTAGACTACCATCTGAATTAAGGTAAAAAGTGAAAAGAAAACCAAACGAGTTTACATAACAATGTTTAACCTCTAGTGAATCACTATCTAATTGCAGTAGCCCCTATTGCTAACTTTGGAAAGCATGCAACTATGCACTTCAAAAACCAATTAGACATTAGCACAGGGAGACAGAGGCATGAGTCACATAATAACATAAAGGACTTGTCAACACAAATCTTTGAGACTTACAGGGTTTGAGATAATCTCTCGCTTACGGCCCTTGGCATCAGTACAAACCCAAGTACCTTCTTCACCAATGGACACCGATCCTGATACGTTCACTACAGATATTACCACTGCCTCTCTGCAAAAGAATTGCATAGAGCAGTTCAAGAGAGAGTCCTTAGAATATAAGCACATTGCCTTTTAATTTCGAGAGCTAAAGCATCATTTTGCAAATCAAATGGGCAATTCATTATAACAAAAACACAGGGTAATCCTCAAAAAATAACCCTATCATCTATCAATATAGGACAGCTCAAGCAAACTATGAACTCAAATAAGCATACCTTATGATTATAAATATTAAATTTTGAATAAACATAATAGTTTTTAATAAAAGTACACACTTAAAAATGGGAGGAGAAAATGAAAATGAGAGATACAAACTGATTAGTGACGAGAACAAGATCAATATTCTGGCGAGAACCGGAATCTGGGTCTGGAATTTGAAGGCCACCATAAACTCTGCTTCCATAATAAAGCTTTTCCAACCTACAATAATAATACACAACAAAATCAGAAATTGCACAAAACCCTCTTCAAGAAATTAAGCAAATAGACATGGCAATCAAGAAAGTTACCTTTTGGCGACGGCAAAGAGAGCATTGAAATGGTTGGAAGAGGAAGAATTGATAGCATCAGCATCATCATCTTCATAAAGGAAGCGTTTTACCAACCGGTAAATAACCAAACCACATATCAGCTCAGCCCACATCCTATCCTATTATCCTATCGTATAGCCGATTTTGATTCTATCGAGAAATAGTGAATGAAGACGATGAACAAATTCCAGACTTTTATAAGAATTTTTAGCTCTCTTCGTTTCTAAGTGACTGAAACGACTCCAGCAGCTTCTTCTTGGTTAAGAAAGCCGGTATTTTTTATATTTTACTCGTTTCTTTAGCGGTTCGAACCGCTTTGACGATTTAGATATGTCGGCGCTCTTGTCTCAGATCGATGAGTTTCTAAATAAATTTAGTAGTAATATATTTTAGAAAATGAAAAAAGAACATAAATTTCAATAATATATCAAAATTGAAATTGTGATATTCAAACTTGTGAAAAAGTAACATAGATTTCAATACAAACAAATAAAAACTAAAAAGAAAAAAAAATTAATCGATTAAATTTTGATGATAAAATGAAATAAAACTCAAAATAACAAAGAATAAAAATAAAGTTGTATCTTTTTATACTTAATATTGAACGAGATGCGGCCCTAATGATTTTATTTTGATTTTTCATAAAACAAATTCTGTTTTTTAAACTAATTTGGGGCAAAATTACAACTTTTTCGAAAGGTTTGGGGGGAGTTTAGACTTTATGATAGGTTTGGAGAGAAATTCTAAATCCCACCAAAAGTTTGGGTGTAAAAACAAATTTGGGGCTTTTTATTCTCAGGTCAACTTCGTACCGACCTAAACGTAGGTTATATTTTATTATAACTCATTAAATTTAATTAAAAAGATATTTTTACTCTTCTACCCTTAAAATTAATATGTTTAAATTTTCACTTATCAAAATAAAAAATACTTGCCAGATAAAAAATACATCAATTCGTGATCATCCATCATCTAACATCTATGGCAAGAAGAACATCATCACAATAAATTAACACCCTGTTTTCATCAAAATAACACTTATTTATTTGTTCTTTTGCACCACATCAATCTCGCAGGAAATTAACCCCACCCCTTTATTTGTAATCGTTGAACCATGTCTTGGATCTTCCGACCCTCTCATCAAATCGATCGTTATTCCCTACCTCCTTGATAGATATTCATTGCAGGTCTGACAATGATGATCAAGAAATCGATAAATTAGGGTTCTTCATCTCCAAAATAGATACCCGTGGATGAATAACGAGTGATGTTTTATATAATTGAATTGGGTTAATGAATTTATGATTAATTAAATATTTGACTGTGATTTAAAATAAATATATATAAAAAGGGCATCATAGTCAAATTATATTTTAGGTGGAATTTTTAATTATTAACAAAATTATTTTTAATATATCGTACCAAAATTACATGTAAAATAGCTTTGAACCAAAAATAATGGATGAGATTGAATTAAATGACACGTGGCAATCATCTGACGAAGACCTATATTTAGGTCCGTACGAAGCCGACCTGAGAATAGAAAACCCCAACAAATTTTCCCCTTTTTTTTTTCCCTGAAAGATCAAACTTCAAAGATACGTGCATTAAAGAAAGTTACTTACAAACCGAGTAGTAGTTCTAGATTTAGATAATAAAATTACATTAAACCATCCATGTCACGAATCCCACACAAAATGGTCAACATTCATAACTTGAGATTGTCTTCCAAAATTCTGCTTCCTAGCTTCACTGACAATGTGGTTTGCTAGTTAGATTCTTCATATACAAAGGTGATCGGTAACGGAGCTAAGGGAGGTCCAGTGGTGGCACTGGACCCCACTGAAATTTGAAATATTGTTAACATATAGTAGTAAACAATATAAAAGTTTGTCCCAGAATTAATACCTCTATTGGAGAGGGAGGTGCGGCTTCGACACCGGTTTTCCCCAAAAATGATTATTTTTCTGTAATTATGTTTCTTTATCCAACGTTTTGTCCCTTTGCTTGTCTCTCCCTTCTATTATCTTTTCTCTTATGTGTTTGCTTGTATTATAACATTTTACCTCTCCCTTCTATTATTTTATTTTATTTGTTTGTTTAGTCTTCCTATAATCATTTTAAAATTTTCTTTTTCTTTTTATCTTACATAATTTTTAAAATTGTATCATTGTTTCTTTATAAATCTAGATGTACATCTGTAGATGTTCAATTTCGTTTTTTTAATGCTTGAATTCCTATATTAATTGAAGGTTAAACTTATGCGTGATAGTGATAATGTAGAGTATTATTTTGATATTTGAATGTAAAAGTGTAGTTAGAAACATGTGAAAAATGATTTTATTTTTAAAATTCTTTTATTAGATTATTATATAGCAAGTATTTTTTTAAATATTTTTTTTACTCTATACAATACTTCGTATAAGATGTCATACAATTTTAACTTGAACTCCCCTAAATTTTACTCCTGGCTTCGCCACTGAAGGTGATTAGAACTTCTTCCATTTGTTCCAGCAGCTAAAGGGCTTGCTCCAAAATAGCCTGCAAGTGAATTCCAACTTCCTTCATGTTCAAAGTAGAAATCACAAGTTTAGAATCTGATTGTATCAACAACTTTTTGCAATTAATGGGTATGGCCAGTTTAATTCCAAGAAGCAAAACATGAAATTATGCATGCCAAGCTATATGGTCAGTGTTTCCCAGGAAGGTATCACTAACTCTAACAAATTTACTTGTGTGATCCCTGATTAAACAACCTGCTCCTGCTTTCTAAGGTAAGGGTTAGCAGAGCCATCAATATATATTTAAGCAAAGAAATTTTTTTGGTGGAGGTTGCCAAATAAACGCGACAGGAGAAAAGGTTGAGCCTTTAAGGAATCAGAAATAAAGCACTGGAGTTTTGCACACACTCAACTAGGTAATTATTGTTGGAACTTTGGTGTTCTCACGGGGAATGTGAGAGTAAGAAGATGAAACAAGAGAGAGTGATAACAAATAAACATGTACATTAACATTGCTGAATGTTACAATAAAGAAATTTACAAAGTAAACTTCCCTGAATTTGGTTCAGCAGCATGCTCGTCCTTTGGTACGCCATAGGAACATAACGAGTCACCAACATATTGGTATTTTTAGCCGTGGCCATCTCCAGATCTTCAAACAACTCCCAAATGAGTAACAAACGACAAGAGGTGGTGAGTATAGTCGATGGTTGGACCATCTCTCCTTGAGACAAATACTTGCCCCCGCTCATGGTGCTTACGGAATAATGACAATCTGTCTCCCAGGATAAAACTACTCTAAGACGACTAAGGAGCACTCCAATAGTAGAATCTAGCGAACTTTCTTTGAGTATGATTGAGAGAAAAGAGAGCAAATGAGGGAGAAGAAGAAGTATTGCTTATGTTTTCTGGTGTGTTCATGAGATGTGGTTCATCATCTATTTATACTTCTTTCATGTCCTTTCCCAAGTGTTACAATCCTTCCAAGAGTGTACAAACCTTCATTCAACAGTCACAATGTCTAATGGATAACAACCATACACTTTAGGGATGCAACCTTTCGTGAAACCACTTGAAAATCCGCCAAAAAACTGAACAGGTGTGTACCAGTTCGCAATGCTGCAACATTGTTTTTGTTTTGCTGCTGCAAAACCTTTTACACAGAATTACAGTGAGTTAGGAACCGTAATGCTGTAGCATTCATTTTATAATGTTGCAGCGACTTTACCTGATATCAATGCTGCAGCGTTCTATACAACAATGCTGCATCGAAGCTTTACAGTAACTTTTCAGTAAGCTTCTACAATATCAATGCTGCATCGAGCATTTAACTTTGCTGCTTCAAGAGGTCCTTTTCTCAAAACTTGGATTTTCAAGTGATTTTTGATATACACTTGTTCTTTAATTCGAATTTTAGCACAGTGGATCCAACTGTATTTAAATGACTTAAATCATCCATGTATTGATCAAACACTATGTGCATTAATCACCTTTCACCACACGGGATTTTAGTGACTTAACGCTTTAGTGACATCCATTTCCACAAATGGAAATACACGAACATAGAAAGTTTGTTTCTAACGTGTTGGACTCAAACGACCAATACATCAAATGAATTGAAAGCTCATTCGTTTCACTAAAATTCCCAACAATTATGGAATTTGACAGTATCCAAATCAACACCTTTGAATATTTTTTCATTTTTAACACTCCAAACCATTCAGCGGAAGAAAATAAGAAGATTTTTTAGATCATCAACTATTTCTTTGCTGAACACACGTTTAGTAAAAGAAAACTCCTGTTGGTTGTTTAGAAAATTTAGGAACAAGTTTGCAACTGCTGAGAAGTAGTGCAATGGAAGAAAAGGTGGTGAACATTCTAAGTTTCTAGTGAACAAAGACTACAAATTTCAGAGGATAAAATATTAAACTTTACAAACGTATGTGCAGTTGGTAGTGTGTCATGTATACAGACCCAAGGAAAAAACTGAACTCATGTGGGGTATTTTACGATCCCATAGTGTTTTCCAAGTCCAGTGAGGGCAATTTTCTTCCTTGCTCCTTATGAGGACGTTATAAGTAGATTTTACATTATATTCTCCCTTAGGGCCATTCAGCCAGATTAGCCTGTTTGCATGCTTAAGCAACCTAGGAAGTGGTATACCAACTATTTCTACTGCAATATCCCGAGCAACTAAGTTTTTTAAAACATCACTGTTATTAGTGATGGCCTGGCTTACGGGAGGCATGGGTTTTTCATGGCTAATTGATTTTAGAGCAAATTTCAGACCCAGTGATGGGGTA
Organism: Plantago ovata; assembly: GCA_028274465.1. Taxonomy (NCBI): domain Eukaryota; kingdom Viridiplantae; phylum Streptophyta; class Magnoliopsida; order Lamiales; family Plantaginaceae; genus Plantago; species Plantago ovata. Next base: position 11,690,999 of record CM051458.1, read on the forward strand.
AGTAAAGTTTTTCCATCTTCAAGGGATAAAGTTGGTGAATTTAGAATTTGAAAAGTAGTGAGGTTTGTAGTTTGAGATTGAGATTGCAACTTAAAGCAAAATAAAAAACCCCCAAGTTATCCTCTCATTCTCATCTTCTAAAGTTGCTTGAGGTATAGGCATGAAAAAACTTGTTTTAACATCACAATATTTTATTCAATTAGGGTCCATTGATTTTTAATACCCTATTAGTGGCTCTAATTACAAAAAAAAAAAAAAAAAAAGAAAAAAAAAACTCCTTATGCACACATTTATTCTTGGCTCTTTGAGCCCAAAAGGTATTTCTTTTCTTTACTAGAAGATTTATCTTATTTCTTAGCTCAATTTCCATTGGACCAAACAGGGAAAGGTTGGTATTGAGCTTGAGACAGATGTCAGATAAATCTTTCTTTTTTTTCTTCTTTAATTTCCTTATTGAGATCACTTAGTGAGCTTAAGGGCCAATTAATGGCTTCCTTTGCCACGTTTTCAAGGCCTTTAGCAAGAGTGAAATCAATTTTATTTGATTTAATCTCCCAGAATACATCTAGGAGAGGTAGGTTTGAAAATTCCCCTTTCATCCCAGAAGTTTTTATACTTGAGATTTTTACAAACAGGGTTACTTCAGGGTTGGGTATCAACAAGAAGCACAGTATGACCAGACACGGTGTTAACCAAGACTTGGCAAACATTATGAAGAGGCAAAAATGATATCGAATTTAAGGGCGAGAGATACCATTTATATCCAATGAATGTACATGACCCCATCGGACAAGATAAATTTTCCAATACATTTTGAGAGAAGAGAATTTCCTATTTTTGCAATGACCACTAACAAAAGCTAAGGACAGTCACTATCACCGTATGACTCTACCCCAACTTTCAGCCAGCCATTGACAGTTGTGTGTTTCTCTATCAAGGGTAACGAGAAGGAAGGGGGTCAAAGTTTAATTTTAATTTGTGACAAAGCTGACAAGACCTGTGATAATACAACAAATGTAGTATTTAAAGACGTCATCGATAAGTGTGAGGTAATATGCTTCGATTTTCGGATGAGAGGATATGCAGATTTTAGGTAATGTATTTTCAAGATTATGTCTTTTACATTGATACAAATTGTACTTATACTTTGTGCATGTAATGATATAACATGATGCTACGAAATAATTTTTTACAATATAATAATGCTGACAGTTTATAACAACCAGACCGTAATACATTCCTATAAAATCTTACTCCCTCTGTCCAATAATATGCCTAGGTTTGCCTTTTGCACTGTTTTTAATAAATGATTTTGTTTGGTAGTGTTATATTAATACTAGGAACTGCATCACACGCGCTATGCGTGTGAAGCGTAATCTTGTAGAACATTGTTGTTTTATTAAATAATATATTGAAATGAATGGAGTAAAAATATAATGTTCACATAATAACTTCAAATATAACAAAGAATTAACTAATTGAGTAATTGAACTTAAGATAAATGGTATCCCATAAATGTATATAATGTTTGTATTGAAAGTATTTATACAATAAATAGTTTTGAATTGAACGATATTAGACGTACAAAAAGTATTCTTCTGATGAGTTAAGAACCATCCGATAAATAAAAAAGAAAAAAAATACATCAATAAGATTCAAACCCAACACCTTCAACTAAAATAATGATACAAATAATAGAGAAAAATCACGACAACAAGATTCGAACCGAACACCTCCATTAAAAATAATAATACAAATAATGGAGAAAAATCACGCCAACAAGATTCGAACACTACATCTTTTAATTAAAATTAAATAATGACACATGTACGCACCAAATTAAAATTGAATAAGTAAGATCAATGATTAAAATTGATTGATATGTAAATCAATCCTGTTATTATATTAATTTAATTGTATGTAAATGTGGGGTAATGGTTAAAAGAGCGAGATATGAGTAAGCCTTGAATGGAGATAAAAAATTGTAAAAGTCAGATTAACATTTAAAATAATATAAATAAGATGTTGGCTACTTTCTAAAAATGTTAAAAATGTAAAGAATTAAAAAAATTGTAAAGAATTGATTATCACGTAAGATTACTTTTAATAATAGCCGAGGGAGTAATAGGTGGCATCTATCCTGTTGAGTGTTGACATCATTGCATACTTCATGAACTGACGTATTAGTAGTGATCGTCACTAAGGCCTACCGATCCGAAATTCCCGAATGTTCGACAAACGGAAAATGATAAAAATTAAAGACAAATATATTAAAGAATTTTAAAAGAAAGATAAGTTTAAGTTGTGCGGTTCAGTCACGCAGCTAGGCTTGCGTTGCAAGAAAGGAGCAAAATTATGCAAACGTTTGACCTAAATGCATGATTAAAACAAAATTCAAAAAGATTTTTTTTCTCTCTATCTCTCTTCCTCAATTCCAATTCATTTTAGTCACAACTCACATTACAAACAATTGGTTTAATATCTATCGAAGCTAAAAAACTAACAATATCACTGTGGATTATTTGGAATCTATTAATTCCACAAAAGAAATCATGAATTTAATTGAATTTAAGTCTCATTGAAATTTATATAAGTTTCAACTATTCTCTCTCTGTCCCAGTGAATTTTTTACGTTTGTTTTGTTTAGTTTTCGAAGCTTAGTTTGACTACTAATAAATCATAAATCTTATCAAAAAAATAATTTATAAAATTATATAATTAAAGTAGAGATGCTATATTTTCATAATATACTTTTATAAATTAAATTTTTGTTGTAGTTTAAGATTAAATGGAGGTCAAAAGGAGCACAAAAAGGTAAAAAAACAAACGTAAATAAAGAAATGATGTTTGAGACATCAGATTTGCCAATAAGACTCAAGTTAATAAGTGCACTAGACATGTGCGCGTTAAAATGCTCAGTACGCATGTGAAGAAATTAAATGTAGACATTAATTTTGTCGCAACTAATTGTACTAAAGTGATAAGTCTTTTCTTTATTTTTTCTTTTAAGAATTGACTTTGTTGTGACTTTTTAAGGAAATTGGAAAAGCAAATACCAGGAAGTTTCTTCACCTAATGAGGTTTCGACAAATTATGCGTATGGAAAATGAAAACGCAGGAAAAACACAAAATACAAAACACATCATGACCGTCCAAAGCCAAAAAAGGAGTAATAACGTGTTTAAATGTAAATTTTCCCATTTTTTTGTTTTTCGTATGAAAGTCTCAACTTTATTCCAAAAATGTTCACAGTCATGACAATCACGTCGATCTGCATATCCAGACGTGCTATATCAACGCCTATAGTGAAAAGTTTAAAGTAATATGGTGTGAATTTATTAAAAAAAGAAATAAAATTTAAAGTAATATGGTGTGAATTTATTAAAAAAGAAATAAAGAAATTGTTAATGACAAAAGTTTTCTGTGACCGTCCAAACCAAAAAAGGGCAATGACGTGTCTGAGGATTGCCCATTGTTTTTCAAAAATAAAAGCATCGAGATTAAGCAAAGCATCTTTGGCTTAGTATTTGTTATTAATGACACTACATTTACTAATCTTTCTTTCCCCCTCTCTCTATATAAATCACACCTCTCGCCTAAATTTTCCCCTATCGATAAATAAACATAAACATACATACATAATACATTTTTGTGGGAAAAGAAGAAAATGGCCAGTCTTGAAAATGTTGAGGAGACTACTGGTAATGTGAAACACGACCTTACTTCAGTTCTCTGCACTCAGGAAAGGGACTTTCTTCTTCGCAACAACGGCGATCAGGTATAAATACTAATAATAATCGCCCTCCTCTTTTCTTTCTGTTGTTTCCCCTGATTGAATTGACTCATTAAAGGCAGGGTTTATTGGGTTTTGCTGTTTTCGTTTTAAGTCTCGGATGTTCTGAGAGTTTTCTGTTAGTGGGATTGATTGGATGCTTGTTCATCTGTTAGGATTTCTTTAGTTCTTGCTGCTTAGTTTTTTTTTTTTTTATACTACAAATACAAATAACTTCAGATCAGTTCTGTTTGTTTGTTATCTTCAGTTATCTGAAACTGAAGAGAAGACTTATAAGGGTTTTTGAAGAGTAACTTGGATAGATTTAATTCATGCCATATAAGCTTTAGTTTCTTTTGTAAGCACCACCTTAAGATATGTTCATGACTCCATGTTATGTTGTGTTGTTCATTCTTTGGTGGCTTTGATTTCTTGATGTTTTGTCCATTGGTAGAACATTGATTAGTTTGAAGCTTTGAGGTGTTTTTTGTGTTGCTTGGGTCAATAAGCACAAGTTAATACAACTCATTGTTTAAATGAGTCAATGAGGATGATTAATTAGTAAATAGACTAAGTAGCTAGCAGATTCACAGTCTGTGTGGGTTTCAAGCCCCCTATCAAGTTTGTTAGTGTGATTTGTTCTATTTGAAGTTAGTCTGAATTGATTAAGATGTCGTTCTTGTTTGAGCAAAAATAGCTAGTGCAAAAGATAGTTTATGGGAGAGGACTACTTCCTGTGACAATTTGGATCCCAATTCAAAAGAGGGGTTTTGTTAATTCCAAAAATTGTGTCTGTACCTTCAATTTTAACATTCATTTGTACTGTAGATCGGGATTTTGAGCTCACATGAAACTGTATATAAATCATAAATGAGTATGTTCAGTACATCTGGAATTTTGTATCCATTTTGTTGTCTATGAGCTAATATTTCTCAGCTTTCTCATTAGTTATAGTTAGATTCCTTAAAACAACTGCTTTAACTTCTACAGATTGTACCTTTTTTATATTCTATGAGAAAACGAAATTGTTCATATTGAGTTTCTTCTACTAAATAAGGGTTGTTTTCATAGACTAAAGGTGTTTAACCTCTTATTATGTAACAGGTTAAAGTTAATAGTCTGACGGGGAAAACTGTGGGATTGTACTTCTCTGCATCATAGTGTGGTCCATGTCACCGGTTCACTCCCAAGCTGGTTGAAGTGTATGATGAACTCAAGCATCTTGGTAACTTCGAGATTGTGTTCATATCTGCTGATGAAGATGATGAGTCGTTCAGGACCTATTTCTCTAAAATGCCGTGGCTTGCAATTCCGTTTTCTGACTCAGAGACGCGTACCAAATTGGATGAATTGTTTAGTGTCCAGGGAATACCCCATCTCGTAATCCTAGATGAGAACGGGAAGGTGTTGACTGATGAAGGTGTGGGGATCATTGTAGAACATGGGGCAGAAGGATACCCTTTTTCACAGGAGCACATTACGAAGCTCAAGGAGCTCGAAGAAGAAGCCAAGAGGAATCAGTCTGTGAAATCTTTACTAGTTTCCAAGTCTCGTGACTATGTGATTACGGCAGATGGGAGGAAGGTACTTCAGCTTTTCATTTCCTTAATTGTATGAACCTTGTGACACTAGGCCTTGTGGTCGAAACTCATTGGAATCATTTGAAAAACATGATGAAATAAATGCATGTAGTGTTTTCTGTGGTTAACTACAAAATTGAATGATTCTGATATATTTTTCTTGTTGGTATGTCCAAGGTGCCTGTGACCGATCTTGAAGGTAAGACTCTGGGTCTGTACTTTGTTCTGTCCACTTATAGCGGATGCTTGTCATTTAACCCAAAGCTCCTTGAAGTATATAAAAGTTTGAAAGAAGAGGGGGAGAACTTTGAGATTGTGATGATACCGCTGGATGATGATGAAGAATCATTTGATGAAGTATTTCAAACCTTGCCTTGGTTATCGCTGCCTGTGAAAGATAAGATACATGAGAAGCTAATTCGTTATTTTGAGCTGCGCAGTCTCCCGACTGTTGTTGCAATCGGCCCCGATGGGAAGACACTACACAGGAATGTTGCTGAAGCCATTGAGGATCATGGCAAGATTGCTTACCCTTTCACCGCCGAGAAATTTGCTGAGCTTGAAGAGATTGAGAAAGCAAAGTTGGAAGCCCAGACGCTTGAATCCATATTGGTGTCACAAGAAAGTGATTTTGTACTTGGAAAAGATGGCGCCAAGGTAATATCTTGTTTAAGAATCACATGAGAGCTGTTTTCATTCCTGTGTTCATATATTCCTGAAACGTGATTCTACATTCATCCTGCTTATGTTTTACATCAATTTTAGATATTCCTAAATGAATACTTGAGTAAGAAATAGTATTTTAATACGCAATCACAGTTTTCTTGTTCGTTATTAGTAGATGTGTTCGGACATTCAGGTATTCTGTGGTCATGTTAAACTAGACGTTTATTTTAGAGTTCTGTTCTCCGAAATGTTTTTGGGACACCCGCCTCTGATTTTCTGTGCGTAATACATGTATCAGTTTTCTAGGCCAAATATTCTTTTATTTTTGTGGTTTATCATTGATTTATGTTCCCTCTCTGCTGTATTCGTATCAGTGACTGAAAAATATTCACCTTTCAGATTCCAGTTTCCAGCCTTGTTGGGAAGAATATACTGCTTTATTTTTCGGCCCACTGGTGTCCACCATGCCGTGCCTTCATGCCGCTGCTCGTAAAAGCATATCAAGAAATTAACTCAAAACATAACAATTCTCTGGAAGTGATCTTTATATCCAGTGACAAAGATCAGGCATCGTTCGATGAGTTCTTCTCCAAAATGCCATGGCTTGCTCTTCCCTTTGGTGATGACAGAAAGAAATCCCTGAGTCGCCTATTCAAGGTTAAGGGCATCCCAATGGTGGTCGCTCTTGGACCAACTGGCAAAACTGTCTCAACTGAGGCCAGAGAACTCATCATGTCTCATGGTGCAGCAGCCTATCCATTCACTGCTGAGCGACTCGAGGAGATCGAAGCTGAGAATGAGAAAATGGCTGAGGCGTGGCCTAAGACCTTGACCCACAAACTTCATGAGCATGAGCTTCAGCTTGTGAAACGCGTGTCCTACAATTGTGATGGTTGTGATGAAGTGGGGCGTTCTTGGTCGTACTATTGCGAGGATTGTGACTTTGATCTCCATCCGAAGTGTGCTTTGGATGATGATAAGAAGGAAATGGAAGATGAAGAGAAGAAACCTTCTGGTGAAGGATGGGTGTGTGATGGAGATAAGTGTTACAAAGAGTAGATTGTTGGGTTGATTAAGTTATTGCAGTATTGCTTGCTTATATAGTACTTTAAGCATATGACTATCTGCAGTGTGAAAGTTCGGTTGTGCTGATTGCCTATAAATAAAATATTATTAAGAGTGGTTTGTTTCAATTATGTGATTTAATAGTTATATCTCGACTGATAATGCTTTGTTTACAGATCCATGTATGTTTGAATAACTAATGTTTCTGATCTGGTAGAAAAAAATAGAGTTTCAAGAACAGAGGAATTGGCAACACAAAGATTGTGGATGGAGCCTGTTAATTTGGAGAACTGTTAGTCTTAAAAGGGGGAACCAAACTTTCTGCATGAGCTAACTGACTGTTAATCTGGTGGAAAAAAAGAAATCAACTTCAACTCATGGTTTACATAACATTTAGAGTTGTTTGCTCCCTTTACAAGCATGTCATACTTTCTCTGTTCAATGTGGAAACAGATCAGTCCATTTTACAAGCATAAATCACTGCTTTCATCTTTCTGTTCAAGGTTGCCTTGTTGTTCTTCTGTTTCTTCAGATTCCTTTGCTTATCCAACTGAATTTCTATCATCAATTCGCCATCAGTCGGCTCATTTCTCCGGTCTCAAGTATCTTGGCACAACATCTCTAAGGTATAACTTGTCCTTATTGCTTTGTGATTTCCTTGTTTTTGAATTTTATGGATTTTGTACTTTTTTCTTTTTTTGGGGCAATGTGCAGTGATGAACATGGGAAAAGAGAGAGACTGGAAGTAGAGATCATCTCTGCAGAACACATAAAACCTGCTGTTCCAACTCCAGATCACTGCAAGCTGTACAAGCTTTCACTCTTGGACCAGATTTATCCCAATACTTACACACCTTTTGTTTACTTCTACAAGAACATCGATCAGCACCAACACTCGGACCTAATCAATCGCAAGTTAGTATCAAGAAGAAGACATGTTTTAAAGCAGTCGCTATCAGAAACGTTGACAAAATTCTATCCACTTGCTGGTAAGATCTCTGCAAATGATCAGTTTATTGATTGCAACGACGAGGGTGTCTATTATGTAGAAGCCAGAGTCAATGACCGACTGTTTGATTTTCTCAAGAAGCCGAACAATAAGCTGGTACATCAATTGCTCCCGTTTGATCCTAGTTCGAAGGAACTTTGGTCCAAGACTTATGTAACCATGATTCAAGCAACTGTATTTGGCTGTGGTGGTTTAGCTATAGGCATATACAACTCACACAAGATCATTGATGCGTACTCGTATGCAACTCTCATGAACGCTTGGGCGGCTACAGCACGTGGATGCTCACAACTTATTTGCCCAAATTTTGTTTCTTCCTCAATTTTTCTTCCCAAATATCCTGTCCAACGACCAGAAGGAGCAGAAGAAGCAAGCTGTCTCTTATCTCCTCAGCAACGAGACAAAACTGTGACAAAGCGATTCGTATTTTCCGCTTCATCCTTGATGGCATTGAAAAGGAAAGCGTCAGCTCCAAGCCGTGTGATGGCCATAGCATCTCTCGTTTGGAAATGTTTCATGACTGCCAAATCAAGATCATCGTCACATAGTTCCAAAACAAAACCGTATACTGTGTATCTTGCTGTGAACTTGAGGGCAAGAAGCCGTCCACCTTTGCCACCTTACTCTATTGGTAACATCATCTTGGCTGCTTTAACTCAGTACAAGGCGAATAACAGAACAAAAGTTGAACTTGGTACGCTCACGGGACTTCTGAAACATGCGGTTGATGGTATTAATAGTCAGTTTGTCGAAAAGATGAAAGGAGAAGAGGGATACTTGCATGTTGAGGAGTATAAGAATGAGATCAAAGAGGTTCTTTGTGGTGACATTGCTGACTCTCTCTCAGTAGCTAGCTTGTGTAACAGTGGAATGTACGAGACAGATTTTGGATGGGGAAAACCGGTTTGGATCAGTTATGGCAATGCAGGCGTCGATAACCCACTGGTTGAAAACGAGGTGTGCTTGATGGATACTGGAGGTGGTGGAATAGAAGCTTGGGTGACCTTAACAGAGAAGGACATGGCTGTTTTCGAGTCTGAAGTTGAGCTACTTGATTTCGCTTCGTTGGATCCAAGTCCTCTCGGGGAACATCATGCTTAAAATCTGAGCAAGATCTTGCCCCTCTGCAGCACGAGTTCAACCACGAAGCGAGTAGTATAGCCTGTGACTAAATTGAAAGTGAATTATAGGTTTGTGACTGAATTGTAATGTCAAATTGAACTTTCTACTGAAATCTGATTTTGATGTTTTATTCATCCATTTCTGATCAGGAGTGGAGGTCATGTCATGTAACCATGTTAGTATAATAATTTTTAAATTATTTAAAAAACTAAATGTCAAATGCGTGTTAATTATGCTTATTATTTAACATACCAAGTACAGAAACTAGCTATATATTTAACAGAAAGAAAGCAATCAAGCACAGATCATTGCAAACACATATACAGTAGAAGATCATGATGAAGTTTTCCTACTTGCTCTGTTCGATGACCATGAGGAAACAGATTCCATTTTACAGGCAAAAACCATGGCTTTCATCATTCTGTTCGTTACTGCCAAGCTGTTCCTGTGTCTCTTCAGATGCAGCATGTGTTTATCTACAGTCTGCTCATTCCTCCAGGCAAGTACATTTTTTCTTACTGTCTATGTTGTCATTAATTATTCTGTATAGTACTTGAGGATTCTTTAAACCAACAAGTTTATTGCAAAAACACACAAGAACATGAGGAAGTTTTCGTATTTTCTTTGTTCGATGATGAGGAAAACGATTCCATTTTACAGGCAAAAATTATGGGTTTCACCATTCTGTTCGGTACAGCCAGGTTGTTCCTCTGTTTCTTCAGGTCCACGTGTTTATCGAACTGAATTACAACAGTCAAATCGTCATCAGGTTGCTCATTTTTCCAGTCTAAAAGATCCACTTCCTGGTACATCACTTAGGCAAGTGCATCTTTTCTTAATTTCTATGTTTAATTTACAGGGGAGATACCAGCTTGAGTTTTTCATGATCTTTGATGCTAGCAAATTTGTTATACTTAAGAAAACTTAATTGTGTTTTATAAAAACTGTTGGATTGTTTGTGGAGGAGGAATTATGTTGAAGTGAGTTTTATGATGATCTGGTTCTGGTCTATGATCTGTAGGAGCTACTGCAGTGATGAAAATGGGAAAACAGGAAGACTGGAAGTAGAGATCATCTCTGTGGAACATATAAAACCTGCTAGTCCAACTCCAGATCATTCCAAGTTGTATAAACTTTCACTCTTGGACCAGATGTTACCCAACATGTACGTTTCGTTTGTTTACTTCTACGAGAGCAACGATGATCATCAACAAGCAGGCAACGGGCTAGCTGACGATCACGAGTTAATTATATCAAATAGAAGACAAGTTTTAAAGAAGTCACTATCTGAAACATTGACGAAATTCTATCCACTTGCTGGCAAGGTCTCAGCAGACGATCAGTTTATCGATTGCAACGATGAGGGGGTCTACTATGTTGAAGCCAGAGTCGAGGACCACCTCTCTGATTTCCTGGCGAAGCCCAGATATAAGTTGATACATCGATTGCTCCCATTCGATCCTAGTTCCAATGAATTACTATCAATGACTTATGTAACCATGATTCAAGCAACTGTATTTGGTTGTGGTGGTTGTGCTGTAGGCATATACTGTTCACACAAGATCATTGATGGGGTATCATATGCAACTTTTATGAAGGCTTGGGCAGCCACGGCTCGTGGCTGTTCACATCTTGTTTCCCCAAGCTTTGTATCATCCTCGATTTTTCCGCCCATGGCTGTCCAACAACGGAAACTTCCTATGGGTCAACGAGAAGGAGGCAAAACTGTGACAAGGAGATTTGTGTTTTCTGCTTCATCGTTAATGATGTTAAAAAGGAAATCGTCAGCCTCAAGTCGCGTGATAGCTGTAACATCTCTAATTTGGAAATGTGCCATGACCGCTAAATCGAGATCATCAGCAACAACGGTACATAATTGCAAAACAAAATCTTATACTGTGTACCTTCCTGTCAACATAAGGGCAAGAAGTAGTCCACCTTTGCCACCTTACTCTATTGGGAATATTTTCTGGACTACTTTTACTCAATACAAGGTACTGCATGACGACGACAGCAAAACAGTGGAGCTTGGTTCTCTCGTGATACTTGTAAGAAACGCTCTTTATAAGATCAACAGCAATTTCATTGAGATTTTGAAAGGAGAAGAGGGAAATCAACGCGTTAAGGAGTACATGAAAGGTGTCAAAGAGGTCTGGGCTGATGGGTATGCTGACTTGATGGCGGTATCTAGCATGTGTAACAGTGGAATGTACGAAGTGGATTTTGGATGGGGAAAACCAGTTTGGGTTAGTTTCAGCGATGCAGATTCCGATAACATACCAGTCGAGAAAATGGTGTACTTGATGGATACTGCATCAGGAGGCGGAATTGAAGCGTGGGTGACTTTACCTCGAATGGACATGGCTATTCTTGAGTCAGACAGTGAGCTACTTGCCTTAGCTTCCCTGGATCCAAGTCCTCTTCTGGTAGATGATGCTTAAAACCCAGAAACTTGTTTGTGTGTTTTGTGAACATTATTTATTAAGGGCATTCTGTCATATCATGTAATGTCAAATTAAAACTTTCTACTGAAATCTGATGTTGATGTATTATTATTCCTCCATTTCTGATCAAGATTCATGTCAAATGCGTGTTATATTATTTAACATACAAAGTAGGGAAATTATACTTTCTATAATTATATCCAAGCTAGTGATGAACTGTAGTTGAACATGGAGTAATGAATAACAAACAATATATACTTTCTACTGAAATCTGATGTTGATGTATTATTCCTCCATTTCCCTGATTAAGATTCATGAGTACCTAGTATAATAATTTAAATTATTTTTAAAAACTAAATGTCAAATGCGTGTTATATTATTTAATAATAACATACAAAGTAGGGAAATTATAGCTATTTAACAAAAAAGATTGATAGCAATAAGGAGAACATAACAACTCAACAAGAGCTTCATCACTTCACAACAAACACACACACAAGAACATGAGGAAGTTTCCCTATTTACTCTGTTCGATGACGAAACAGATTCCATTTTACAGGCACAAATCAGGACTTTCATCGTTCTGTTCGGCACTGCCAATTCGTTCCTCTGTTTCTGCGGATGCAGCATGTGTTTATCGAACCAAATTTCTCCAGCCTGCTCATTTCTCCCGTCTAAAAAATCCTCTTTCTGGTACATCTGCACCAAGGCAAGTACCTTTTTTTTTGTTTTTTTTTTTTTCGTTTTTTTGGTTTCTCACAAGTATCCGCTATGTGTGATGTGACTAATCTAGTCAAACACTGTTGGACTTTTTGCAGAAGAATTATGTGAGACTGACTTTTATGATAATCTTGAATGAATCTATACTTTTTGGCAGTTTTGCAATTAGAATTTTAATCAAGTAACTATACTATGGAATTTGTAAGAATACTCCATCTGATATGATCAATCCAAAAGTAGCTAGACTAATTAAATTGCATTTATGGACTTTAAACGAAATGATTATTAATATTGAAGCTGCAGAGATGAAAATGGAAAAAGAGAAAGACTGGAAGTAGAGATCATCTCTGTGGAACATATAAACCCTGCCGTTCCAACTCTCAAGAGGTGAACGAAAGAAGGGAAACAACTGCAGAGTTATGCAGCAGAGAAGTAGAAGACCTGAACAAAATCACAGAACGTGTTAAGAGACCGTGCGTACAGGACGGGAACGGATATGTTGTTAATCAATACCGGCAGACTTCAGAGATCTTTGAGAAGAAGCAACGTATTAGTTTAGGATTGTAATTTGTATAAGGGCATGATTGTCTTTCCAGATAAGTAGTTTAGCCCTATAAATACTAGTCAGTAGTTAGGTTTTAGATGTACAGAATTTTCAGCCGCAGAGCTTTATTAATACAGAACGGAGCCTTCTCCTATCATGGTTCTTTGCGTATTCTGACATGGTACCGGAGCAGAGGTTAGCAAGGTTTTTCTGTACTATTCTTTAGCTTCCGCATATTTATCATCCTTTTTTTTTTCTTTCAGTTCTCTTACGCAAGGCTATTGTTATTAGCTGTATTTTCCAACTCTGCGTTTCTTTCTTTCTTTTATGTTTTCATACGCAGGCTATTGTTATTAGCCCTATTTATCAAATTATTGAGCTATTATCATTAGCCAAATCATCAGCTGTTGTTATCAGCCTGACTCATTCAATCTATTATCTACAGGTTGTTCTGTTAATTCAAATTCAATCAATATATCTTGAATTTGTTATTCACCATGACTACTGATGATGATCTCAGTAAGATCAAAGACCTGGAAACAGCAGACGAATCTGCTAAACTCAAGAAATCTGAGACTGAATCACCTACTTATGATCTCAATGATCCATATGGACCCTTCTATCTTGGTCCGGCTGATACACCCAACTCTGTTGTGATTGAGCCAAAGCTCAACAACTCAAACTACTATGACTGGAAGAGAATGATCTCTATGCATCTCGAAGCTAAGAATAAGATGGGCTTCGTGGATGGAACTATTGCACAACCTGAGATTTATGATCCACTCTATATGCCGTGGCTTAAGTGCAATAGTCTCATATTCACTTGGATTCTTTACTCTGTCAGCAAAGAAATTGCTTCTAATCTCAGATTTGCAAACACTGCCAAGGAAGCTTGGGATAAGCTGGCAGTGAGATATGCTTCTCCAGATAAATTGAGAATTTTTGAGTTAAGAAGAGAGCTAATGAATCTCATTCAATCACAACTATCTGTTGAAAGTTATTTTGATGCTATGGTTGGCTTGCTGCAAGAACTAAGAACTTTCAGGCCAAAGCAAGGATGTCACTGTGGAAAGTGCCCTTGCAAATCACTTCATGATCTTGCAGAGATGGAAGAAGATGATGAAGTAATCCAGTTTTGTATGGGGCTGACTAATGCTCATGCTCAAGTAAGAACACAGATTCTAACAATGGAAAAAACACCTTCTCTTGATCGAGCTTTGAAGATAGTACTCCAAGATGAGAAACAGAAAGGATTGATCAACATGGGCAACAACAGTGGAGAGGCTTCTGCAATGATGGTGGGGGCTCCCAACATGACGACTGGCTACAAAAGAAAAGGCAAGAGCCAGCTATACTGCATCAAGTGCAAGAGGTCGGGACACAATACTGAGAACTGCATGATCTGTGATTACTGTCACAGGCCAGGACATCTTGAAAAGGACTGCTACAGGAAACATGGCTTTCCTCCTGATTTTAAGTTCACTAAAACCAACAATGGAGGGGGATATGCCAATGCCGTGCAAGGAGAACCTAGACAGACAGTCAACCAGCAAAGAAATGGAGACATTACCATCTCCAATGCTCAGCTACAGGCCTTTCTCAAGATGATCAAGACTGCACCAGCTATTGAAGCCTCCTCAGCTGCTCAGAACATGCCTTCTTCACAAATCAATGCCATCTCCTCTGGAAATTTCAGCAATGCTCCACTCCTTACTGATGAAGAATGGGCAGGTACTTATATTAATCATGTCTCTAATTCTTTAAATAATGTTATATGGCTTCTTGATTCAGGAGCCTCAGATCATATCATTTATTCACCATCATTATATACTCACAACATAAGAAATGTTGTTTCAAAAGTTCAATTACCAACTCAAGAATTTACACAAGTCACCCATATTGGTGATATCACTATTGAACAGAATGTCATTCTTAAAAATGTTTTATGTGTACCTTCTTTTAAGGTAAATTTAATTGCAGTTTCCAGATTAACAGAAGACAATGATATATCAGTTGTATTTAACAAAAATCATTGTAAACTGCAGATGAACTCTTCCGCAGTGGAGATTGGAAGAATCAGAATTGAGCATGGACTCTATTATGTTAGCTTGCATCCCTTGACATTTTCACAATCGCATCAGTGTAATCGGCCAAATAAGGAATTGTGGCATTCTAGATTAGGACACATTCCAGTTACAAGACTCAAATTAATTGAGCAATTTTCCCCTATTGTAACAAGCACTGAAGTGCAAGTTTGTGATGTCTGTAGCAAGGCTAAACATAAGAAATCTCCTTTTCCAGTTAATAACACTTGTTCTAGTATTTCTGTTTTTGAGCTTTTACATATTGATATTTGGGGGCCATTTTCTCAAACAAGCTTGAATGGTCATCGTTTTTTCTTAACTATTGTTGATGATTACTCTAGAATGACATGGACTTTCTTGATGAAATATAAGTCAGATGTAGCAACCATTCTGCCAAATTTCATCACGCAGCTTGCTACACAATTCAATGGAAAAGTTAAAATCATAAGAACCGATAATGGAGTTGAATTTCACATGGAATCCTTTTACACCAAACATGGCATATTACACCAAAAGACATGTATTTACACTCCTGAACAGAATGGTGTTGTTGAAAGAAAACACCAAACACTTCTTAATATGGCACGAACCTTGATTTTTCACGCAGAACTACCCCTCAAATTCTGGGGTGACGCAATTTTAACTGCCACTTATCTCATCAACAGAGTTCCTTCTGTTGTCATCAATAATGATACACCTTATGAGAGGTTGTTTGGTAAGAAACCAGACTATTCACATATCAAAACGTTTGGATGTCTTGCTTATGGTGCATCCATAAAAGAATTACGCCATAAATTTAGTTCTCGAGCTAGGAAGGCTATCTTTATTGGTTATCCTGCTCAAGTGAAAGGATACAAGTTGTTTGATCTGGAACAACGCATTACCTTTATCTCTCGTGATGTGGTATTCCATGAACACATTTTTCCTTTTAGTCAATCGGTTAATGTGCTTGATTCACAAGAACACATGGGTCATGATCACTTCCAAGACATTTTATTTTCTCCAATCACACATGATTCTCGAGCAGATGACCAAAAGGATTCACCACCACATGAACACCCATCTGATTTTCCACATTCAATAGAGGTTCTGGATACACAAGCAGATGTTTCCTCACCTCATCAATCTTCAGCCGCACCCGAACGGCATCCATCTTCATCTTCCTCTGACCAAAAATCTATCTCATCCCAGAACAGGTCAGTTTCCAAAACTCCTATTTCAATTCAATCTATTCCATTGGCAGAACCTCTACCTGCAGAAGAATTTTCTGCACATCGTCCAGAATTACAACATCAACAAGAACACATTCCTACTGTACGTAAATCAACCAGAGAGAGACAGAGAAACACCTTATTAAAGGATTTTCATTGTGCTGAACTAAAGAAAGGCACAAGAGCACCTGCACAATCAGGCACACATCATCCTATCTCCAATTTTTTATCATATGATCGACTCTCAGACAATCAACGAGTCTTCTCTGTTTCTCTATCGACTCTTGATGAACCCAAATCTTTTCAAGAGGCTATTCAATACCCACAATGGCGACAGGCTATTCAGAAAGAACTTGATGCCATGAATAACAACAAGACATGGAGCATTTCTACGTTGCCAGCAGGGCATAAAGCCGTCGGCTGCAGATATGTTTTTAAAACTAAGCTCAAGTCCGATGGCAGCATTGATAAATATAAAGCCAGACTAGTGGCTCAAGGATTCACACAGCAACATGGCCTGGACTATAGTGAAACCTTTAGTCCAGTTGCTAAACTCACTACAGTCAAAATTTTCTTGGCACTAGCTGCCCAATTTAGTTGGAGATTATCACAATTAGATGTTCATAATGCTTTTCTTAATGGTGATCTTGATGAGGAAATTTACATGAAATTACATCCTGGATACACCATTAAGGGGGAATCATTAGAGAACAAAGTGTGTAAACTCCACAAATCTATCTATGGCCTAAAACAGGCATCAAGACAATGGAATGTCAAATTCACCAATTCTCTTGTTCAATTTGATTTTGTTCAATCAAAACATGATTATTCATTGTTCACTAAGAGAACTGATACAAGTTACATTGTCTTGCTAGTATATGTTGATGACATTTTACTAGGAGGCAACAATTTGGAAGAGATGAACAAAACAAAAGAATATCTCAAAAATCAATTCAAGATAAGAGATTTAGGAGAACCTAAATACTTCTTAGGAATTGAAATCTCAAGATCAAAAGAAGGCATATACATGTGCCAAAGAAAGTACACTCTTGAGATCATTGAAGAATATGGTCTGTTGGGATGTAGACCTCTTATAATATCTATGGAACAAGGTCATCACATTCAAGAAAAAGGAGAATTGCTTAACAATTCAACTGAATATAGAAAGATAGTTGGAAAACTAATATATCTCACCTTGACAAGACCAGCCATTTGCTACTCTGTCAACATCTTAAGTCAGTACATGGAAAAACAGACAAGAGAACACATGGAAGTAGCATTAAGGGTGGTCAGATACTTGAAAGGAAGTCCAGGTCAAGGGATCTTGTTGTCTTCAGAAAAGAATATGGATTTAGTAGCATTTGCAGATGCAGACTTTGATGGATGTCTAGACACAAGAAGGTCGCTCTCAGGTTACTGCATATTTCTTGGGAAATCTATGATCAATTGGAGAACCAAGAAACAAAATGTGGTGAGCAAATCATCCACAGAATCAGAATACAGGGCTATAGCTCACGCCACTTGTGAAATCATGTGGATTCACTACATTATGAAAGATTTTGGTTTTGAGCAAAAGACGCCAACCAAACTTTACTGTGATAATCAATCAGCAATAAGTCTCACCAAGAATCCAGTTTTCCATGAGAAAACTAAACATGTTGAAATCGATCAACATTTCATTAGAGAAAAGGTTCAAGGAAAAATTATTGAAGTAATATATGTGCATACTTCTCTACAGCTAGCAGACATGTTTACCAAAGCATTACCATCCGAGAAGATAAAGTTTTTCATGAACAAGATGGGAGTAATTAATATTTACTCACATCTTGAGGGGGAATCTCAAGAGGTAAACGAAAGAAGGGAAACAACTGCAGAGTTATGCAGCAGAGAAGTAGAAGACCTGAACAAAATCACAGAACGTGTTAAGAGACCGTGCGTACAGGACGGGAACGGATATGTTGTTAATCAATACCGGCAGACTCCAGAGAGCTTTGAGAAGAAGCAACGTATTAGTTTAGGATTGTAATTTGTATAAGGGCATGATTGTCTTTCCAGATAAGTAGTTTAGCCCTATAAATACTAGTCAGTAGTTAGGTTTTAGATGTACAGAATTTTCAGCCGCAGAGCTTTATTAATACAGAACGGAGCCTTCTCCTATCATGGTTCTTTGCGTATTCTGACACCAACTCCAGATCACCTTAAGTTGTACAAGCTTTCCCTCTTGGACCAGATCTATCCCAATATTTACATGTCCATGGTTTGCTTCTACAAGAGCAACGATCATCACCAAGGCTTCGTCAAGCTAAATGATCACGAGTTAATCTCGAAAAGAAGAGGAGTTTTGAAGGAATCACTGTCAGAAACGTTAACACAATTCTATCCATTTGCTGGTAAAGTCCTACCAGATAATCAGTTCGTTGATTCAACGACGAGGGGGTATATTATATAGAAGCCAGAGTCAACGACCGCCTCTCTGATATCCTCGATAAGCCAAACAATAAGTTAATACATCAATTGCTCCCGTTTGATCCTAGTTCCGTTGAACTACAGTCGATGACTTATGTAACCATGACTCAAGAAACTGCGTTTAGTTGTGGTGGTTTTTCTGTAGGCATGTTTTTGTCACACAAGATCACTGATGGGACCTCATATGCAACTTTCATGAAAGCTTGGGCGGCCACAGCTCGTGGTTGTTCACATCTTGTATGCCCGAGTTTTACATCATCCTCCATTTTCTACCAAAACCCTCTACCCAACTGCCGAAAACAGTAGAGGAAGTAGTTCCTATTTATCCAAAACAAGGAGACAAAACAGTGACGAGGCGATTTGTATTTTCTGCTGCGTCCTTAATGATGTTGAAAAGGAAAGCATCAGCCCCAAGTCGTGTGATGGCGGTTACATGTCTTATGTGGAAATGTTTCATGATTGCCAAACTGAGATCTGATTCATTATCAAATACTTCTTTGTTGGTTCTTCCTGTGGACTTGAGGGCAAGAAGTTGTCCACCTTTACCACCTTATTCTATTGGGAACATTATCTGGAGCGCTATTACTCAACACAAGGCGAATGGCAGGGATACAGAACTTGATACCCTCGTGGGACTCGTAAAAAATGCTGTTCATATAATTGGTAGTGATTTCGTTGAGACTATGAAAGGAGAAGCGGGATATCAACATGTTGAGGAGTACCTGAAGGATTTGAAAGCAATTCTAGCTAACGACTTTATATCAGTGTCTAGCATGTGTAACGGTGGAATGTACGAAGTGGATTTTGGATGGGGAAAACCAGTTTGGGTTAGCTTCGGGGATGCAGACGCGGATAGCCCTATAGTTAAAAATTTGGTGTATTTGATTGACACTAGATCAGGTGGTGGAATCGAAGCGTGGGTGACGTTACCTCAAAAGGACATGGCTATTCTTGAATCGGACGCTGAGCTGCTTGCCTTAGCTTCTGTGGATCCAAGTCCTCTTCAGGTAGGTGGTGCTTAAACTCAGGCAAATCCTGTGAACTGTGAACATGTAACAAATTCTTCATCTTGTCTCTTTTTTATTTCATATAAGTATATTCAATATTTTGTATGTTGCACTTATATATATACAAAAAATAAAATTTGGTGCATGTTAATTATGGATCTATAGTTTTCTTGGAGATTGTTAAACTAAATATAGAAACTACTAAAAGTTTACTAGACCAGCTTTTCAACAAGGACACACACAAGCAAGAATTTCTGCAGTCAAATTTTCATCAGGCTGCTCATTATTTTCCTTATGAAATTGATATGAAGGATGTTTAGTGTAATTTTACAATACCTTGGGAGGCCTTTTGCAATTTAATCATCATCATCTCACAAAAGCACGATTCTTACCAGTGGAAAAAAAAACGACGACTTTAAAATGTGCGCTTATTCCATTCCCCCGTGTGGATCCCAGGTGAGGTGAGGGAGAGGAAGAAGGGAATGAGCAATCACAATTCACAAATCAATCTTTTTCTTGGTGTTTTGTCGCCAATCATTCAAAGTTGTTGGCTGACTCAAATCAGTCAATCTCCCATCTCATAAATAATGATGAAATCTTTATTAATGGACTTGCAACAACTTGTTGTTGTTTCAAAGAAAATTCCGCATCAAGAGTAGTATAGTAGATTCAATATTCGAAATTTCACCGGAAAACCCAGTTCTTGATTCAACTCGAAATCCCCAGCGTGTTGCATTCGCTGATGAGGTATGTGTGCCTTCAATTTTTATGTATTTGTTTTCTTTCTGGGTTTTGTTTTGTTGGCCAAGATTTTTTAGATAATATATCTGAATTAGCTAGATTCCTTCAAATCTTGGCTTCTCTGAGCTGTAGTTATCAGAAAAGATGCTGCTTTTATGAATTTGACTACAATTGACATCATGGTTTTGTGATTCTAGTAGGTTCATGATGTAGATTACTGTTTTGTGTTTTGTGCTACTATGGTTAATTCCCTAATTTGGTTTTCCAGCAATTGAGTTATACTGTATCTAGGGGCGGAGCCAGGATTGAAATTCGACTAGGGCGCATAACAATAGGTAGAGGCTAGCTAGAACCATGTGTTTTAGTATCACTTTTAGCTCTGTTGGTTGGCTTCTGTGTAAAATTAGTACATGGTGATGGTATTTGATTATATCATAAATAAGCCCAAGGCTAGCTTTGTTTGCTGTCCGCGTTGGTACATAATGTGACCTATCGTTAGTTAATTCGGTTTAGCTTTGCTTACTTTTCCACGGAATCCTGATATTGGGAGTCATTAGCCTGTTATGTCTTCTAGCGTTAGACAAAACTTAGCCATGACTATAACATGCAAAAACCATCGTGTAGTGTGTCCTTCCGTGGCCTTAAACAATCAGTCTTGCCACTTGGTTACCAATTTGGGTAATTCGGGCTTCCATCCGCAAAAATATTTCCGTTGTTTATAGTTGCACCAGTGAATTAGTAGGTGAATTTAATGTCAGCTAACAATGCAAGCAAGTTTTTGATTTATGAACATTATGGGGCCATCATTGCAAATATCATTGTATTCACTCATGCCAATTGAACAGGTTGATGGGTGAGGATCAAGGTACTCGAGTGAGCAAGAGTGATTCAGAAAAAAATAACTTTGTGTTCCCTAAGTTGACTAGTTCGAATCTGCATAGCTTTGTCTCGAACTTCCAGAATAAAGTGAACGAGTGCGTCGAGGTAGGTGGCAGGTGCACCTTTCTTTGAAACAAATCAATAATTTTTTGTCAAAATCAATTGTCATACTTGTCGTTATGCTGCAGTTTCATTTAAAGCCATGGAAGAAAGGAGCCTATGGCACTAAATTTGGGTTCTTCCCTCGAAAGAACAAAGCCCCGTCATCAACCATAGAATTGAGTTTAGAAGAGCAAATGTCTCCATGGAAGGAGAATCCAGCATGGTTGGATCATCCTCCTATTATAAAGGTCAGATATTTTTAATGGAAAATCGGATATGTTTCCTTGTACAAAGAATAATCTATTCCAGTATCCCTCTACGTGTCTGAACTCGCATAAATTGTTCACCTATTTTGGTTTTTGCACGATTGACACGATCTGTTGGCATTTTGTTGTCAAATTAAGTCTTCAGTGGGTTTAAATAAGACAACAGAAAACGGGACGCCATATTCAACAAGAAATGTTGTGTAGTATTGTGGTGTAATCATTATATGCAATGTGTGCGTTGTTGTCTTTTTTTGCATAATTACTTCATTAGCATTGTTATATTTCTGTGGTGTTTGTATGATTAGGTTTTGAAAACTTGTCTGCAGTTGGCCTAGGCATGTTTCTTTTCCTTGTAGGGGTATGTCGCTTGCTACATGTGTATAAGTTTGTGTTTTCAGACTCGGTCCAAATACTATTACAAGTATTGGGTTTCGTAGAACTCCACGTTGTACATTTTGTGCTTTATCCAGGAATAGATGCAAAATCGGTATTGCTAATTGATCCTTGATATCATTGATACACCAAGGAGAAGTCGTGTAAACTGTGTTCGTGTGCTAATAGTTTTTCTGGCATGTTCTTGCAGGTCTCTGTTCCTAAAGGTTCATTATGCAACCTTTACTCGGAAGTCAATGTTGGATTGCCTCCAGAAGCTGTATACAACATTGTAACGGACCCTGACAATAAGAGAGTTTTCAAAAACGTTAAGGTAAATGCTTGCTGTACTACTTATTGAAACAATGGAAGCAGAGGAGAGTAAGGGGATTAACGATGAGTTTGTATGGTTTTTCAGGAAGTAATATCACGGAAGGTGTTAGTCGATGAAGGATCAAGGCAGGTGGTCGAGGTTGAGCAAGCAGCGATTTGGAAATTCCTCTGGTGGTCCGGAACTATCTCAGTTCATGTTCTAGTAGATCAAAACAGAGAAGACTATACGGTAAAGAGAATCAAATCTTTTATGCAAATATTAAAACCATCACTTAAAAGTACTTGCTATATTCACTTTGGTGTGTTTTTATATTGATCAGATGAAATTCAAACAATTAAAGTCAGGATTCATGCAAAAATTCGAAGGTACGTGGAAGGCAGAACCTATATTCATAGACGAAAAACTATGCCACCCACTCAAACCAAATTCCTCAAAGGAATATATGGCCTGCACTAAGGGCAGGGGAAGAATTGCTTCCAAACTGAGCTTACAGCAGCTAATTCAACCATCTATAGTTCCACCTCCCCCGATCTCGTGGTATCTCAGAGGAATTACTGCCAAGACAACAGAGATGTTGATAAACGACTTGGTAGCTGAAGCAGCCAGAATCAGACAAGAATCCACTCTGGAAAGCTCTCGCTTGTCCAAGGAAAGATCTGCTGAATGTGAAGTATCTGATGTACTAGATATCAAACAGAGGTGGGCTTTGAGGAGGAAAAACGCAAGGCATCGTCGTCGGAAATTGCCTTTAACTTCTAAATCAAGTTGAATTTTGTTGCTATGGCATGTGATTGTGGGACTGGAGAGTTTGATTACTATGTAACATTACCAATTTACCACTACTGGTGTTGATGTAAATGGTCTGTTAACCGTTTATACACCCAATCTTTGCTGCTAAAGTCATCTCTGGATGAAACAAATCTTAGAAGAAAACAGACATTGTAAAATGAAGGACACTGAAATGAAATGAAATTTTGCACACAATGTAGAGCATGAATATGACACGGAAGATCCACATGAGGCCTAATAGTCCGCAATTTGTGAATCTGCAGTACTCGCAGCATTGACATAATCTCCAAGAAGTCGAGTGAAAATGCTATTAAAAACTTTCATTTGAAGCTTTGGCTTGGATACGCCAATCTCTACAACACCATCAAAGTTTCGAGACCTGTGAACTGAAAAGGAACGACTATTGTCAGGAACTCTCACTGAGGGAGCCTTTGCTGGAGAAGGGCTTCTTATGAGCGCTTGATCCCATTATATGGAATGCAAACCTTTGCTTGTCATCATATGCACAAAATCTTGTACACTTGGCTTCAGCTGGAGAAGGGCTTCTTATGAGACTTTATTTACCGATTTGTAATTTTCATTTTAGCGTGTATAAAATATTTATGTTCGGATGTTGTAATTTACAAATAAATATTTTAACTAAATTGCACCTATCCGAGTAATAAACAAATTAATAAATATTTCAAGAGAAAATTACAAAAAAAAATTCAAAACAAGGATGACATAACACTTTAATTTTGTTTAACTTGAACATTACATATTCATCCATCTTTCTAACACTATATCAAATTATATCAAATTAGTCCATTCTATTTTATTTTAAGGGTAAACAATATCTCAGACTCTCTCACTTCCATAAACCCTCAAATCAGTTGTCGTCAACAATAACATTAACATTCAGCCCAGTAAGCCCACTAGTCCCAATCAAGCCCGGTCCGCGTGTTGATGTCGTATCCCGTACAACAGGAGTATCTACAACTGACTGAAGCTTTAGTGAAGAACATCGGTTTTCTAGCTGTTGGAGAATCTACGAAGTTGAGGCTCTGTTATTAATTCCGGTAGAATTGATTTTTAGGTGCTGGTGTGCTATAAGTTATTTAAGTATGTTTGGTTACTTGAATTAATACTATAATTCGATATGCCGGCTTAGCATCAGTTTAGTATGTTTGGTTACTTGTTTGTATATGGTCTTGGTTGTTTTCGGATTCTTCTAAGTTGCTCGTGCCATTTTTTCTTTCAATAAAATGAAAATCTTGTTGTTTTAAAAACCAAAATAAAAATTATCAGTTATTTTCTAATTTAACTATGTGTTGAAGGGTAATTCGTACTTCTTCTTAAGTTCGCAGTGAGTTCCTATGGTCAACTATTCTATGTCTTATTCATGTAGTGTTCCTCTTGAAATGATAGGGAACCTTCTTGTAGCTTCCTCGTACCTGAAATAGACTAGAGGGGGGAGTTAGTGTCTCTTACCCGGTCTGTAAAGTATCAGACCGGAGTGACGACTTTACGTGTAGGGAGCTGAGGACTTCCCTAGTGAGAGAAATATTGAGTGGTGGTTGAGAGGAATTAATGCTTACCCGTTGGGTAATGAATGAAGCTTTTATATACTCGTAGACTTTTATGGTCAGGTCGCGTAGGATCATGACACGTGTATGACTGAGATCGAAGCCTTCCTTGGCCCAAGCCCATTAAGGAGGTCCATGGGCCTTGGCCCAAGTATCTTGGCTAGGGTTGAGAGGGCAACATAGACATTTCGGGGCCCACGAAGTAATCCGGGAGGCTGGTCCCACAGAGAGCGCCATGCCTGGTCGCCTCAGGGTCCTCGAGCCTCTCTTGTACGTAGGTGGTCCGAGTAGTGTTCTGCCTAATTTCTCTCAAAGAGCGTTACCTTGACGTAAGGTCCTCCTCGAGCCCTAGAGACGCTCCTCGAGCCATAGAGATGCTCCTCGAGCTCAATGGCTGCTTTGTCTTTGTGATGAGCTTATTTTGAGGGTTGGCCTCTTAGTGATGGTCGGACCCTATGTTGGTCGAACCACACCTTAGTGACATACTTGGGTGTGGTCGCGCCCCTTGAGGGACGGCCTATGATGCATTGTCGCGCTCTTAGACCGCTCCAGTTCGTACATGCGGACTGGACATATTTCAACACTAACATATGTCCCCCTAGTTTCCAAGTATCTTTGTAGAAGATAGTTGAGGAACTATGTTGAAGTAGAGGTCGAGCAGATCCTCGACTAGTAGTGGGCGAAAAAAGATTTCCGTATTCGCACCTTGGTATCTTTCCCTCCTCCTATCTCTCCCTCCCCCCCCCTTTTTATAGGGTGCGAGCAGACGTTGCTCGGACCTTATGAAAAGAGGTATATTTGTTGGGTAGAGATTGGATCCGGGTAAGTATTCCTTGGTGGAGTGGAATGACTTCTTGCCGCTTTTTTCCTTGCAAATTATCTCGACGAGAGATAATTTAGAGAGTGGAATGAAATGACTGCTTGCCGCTTTTTTCCTTGCAAATTATCTCGAGAAGAGATAATTTCGAGAGTGGAATGAAATGACTACTTGCCGCTTTTTTCCTTGCAAATTATCTCGAGGAGAGATAATTTTGAGAATGGCTCATCGATCTATCACACTGTATCAGTCGATTTTTTGTCTTGCCACCCTTTTTTATTTGCGAAATCTCGAGGAGAGATACTTTTGAGGGCCGCTCTACGATATGGTCGTCGCTCCCATCATAATCCATGTGGTGCGGTACTCGCGCTACGGATTACCTAGTGTGATCAGGTAATGCGCGCTGGCATGGGAAAGTGTGCCCGAGCGGGAGCGTGTAGGGTAAATTGGTGAATTCGCTAGGCGGCTGTGATCTGGGCCGTTGATAGCTGCCACGTGTTCGGTCCGGATGGAGCGAGGGGCACCGACGGTTCGAATTCCTGGGATACCCTTCTATAAATAGGGGAGGACCGATTCATTTCTCACTTTTCTGGAAAATTTTCAGCCAGAGCATTTGAGAGAGCGAAGAGCAAAATCTTGAGATCGAGGAGCGTAAAAGAGAGATCGAAGAGCTTTTCCGATGTCTTTCAGGCGAGCCAACAGTTCCCGTTTTCCGGCGGATTCAATAGCATTCCAAGTTCCGTTCCATCTTCAACCATTCAAACAAGTAAGTCCTTCTACAATTACTCGAATTACTCGAATACATTTTGTACTTCCTCTTCTTTGTTTACTTTGCCGTTACGGGCGCACGCCCTCCGCTTGTCTCCGCCGCCTGAGCCCTCGCCGGCGTACAGCGGGCTTGAGAACATTCACCGGACTTAACAACATACCTAAATGGACCGTAAATTCTCTTTTCGCCATTAATTCGCATGCTTGAACTTCTGTAGATTTCACATGTTTCCCCCTTTTCAATTTTCTGTAAACCCCATTGCCTCCTCAAATTGGCCGTGTAAAATGCTAAGTATGGAGCGGTTGGTCGCTCCCTGTATACTTGTCTTCATATGTTAGAGCGGTTGGTCGCTCCATGTTTGCTCGTCTTCATATGTTTTTATTTGCTCCTCGCTCTGCTTGTACTCTGTCGTAGAGTAACTTCTTTTGTACTTATGCCCTTTTTCTTGAGATTTTTCTCCGTTCCGGAGGTCGAACATAATCAATATACATAAACGGACCTCTCGGACTATCACCACCCATCCTTACTCTTTTTCTGGCCTACCTTTTAGGATGTCCGAGAGGAGCGACGACAGCCAAAACCGTCACGACGCTCTTGATTACGGGAGCGGGCAGGATACATCCGAGGAGACATCTGTGTCGGCCACCTTCCTTGATCAAACAATGGAGCTCTCCTCGGACCACGAGGAACCTGAGAATCAGGTCGAGGAGGTAGATGATGAGGAGAGCGAGGAGGAAGGTGAAGAGAACCAGGAATCTGGTGAAGAAGACGATTCCGAGGAGGAGGAGGAGGAGGAGTTCCGGCTAGAAGTTCGAAGAAAACGGAGGGATGCCGATGAGCTTTTCATAGATGATCGGACTGAAGCTGAGGGGGGTCCGCCCGAGACTGGTGTCTCGGCCACCATGATAACACAAGCTGCCCAAGTGTTAGGGCGCGATTACGGTGTTCGGGCTAACGTCGACCCTCTGCCTATCCGGGTAGAGGACATGGATGATACCGAGCAGCCTACTCCTGAGCTAGCTTGGTTCGAGGAAGGAGAACATTCCTTTCAAGAAGGGCAGGGCGAGGACATCGAGGAGCCTAGAGCCCGTAAATCAGACTTGCCGGTTCAAACTATTCGTCGCACCGTAATCAGTAGCGACGAGGATTCTCCCGTGAGGATTCTCGATCTCCATGGCAATGAAGCTAGTCCGAGCCGGGGTATTCCCTCTCCGTCATTCTCTGAAATGAATCGGAGAGCGGAGCGAGAGTTGCTCATCCAAGAGCAATACTATATCGAGGACGTTGTTCCTTATCAGACGATCGATCCGACGCAAATAGACTTTAGTTTCCCTGCTCCCAGTAATGTTAGGGCTCCCATCCCTAGCGAGGATGCTGAAGGGGAGCGAGTAAGGGCTGTGCTCGAACGCGACCGCAAGCATAAGAGGGGCGAGAAGGTTTCGTCCTCTAAGGATGATGAAGAGGCTGCCCATGCTCCGGGTAAGGCTCCCAAGAAACCGCGGAGGAAAGCTTCCCGATCCAAGAAGAAAGAGGACGATCTCGAGGATAATACTAAGCTTACTGTGGCTAGCGGGAAGAAATTTACACGAGGTCCCCAGGATGTTGATCTCCCCGATCCGGAGGGCGAGAAGAACGAAGACGGCCTGATTCCGACAACCGCCTCCACGGTCAAAGAGGATGAAATTCCAACAATAAGCAGAAGTATCGTCTAAGCAAGAGGAAGATTGACATCCTCGCGCCAAAGCCGGATCAGACCTTCTACAATGCGCCACCTGGCTACATGGCCGTGCACCTACTGACGTTGGATCGAGGATGGATCCTTCCTTTTTGCGAGCCCTTCAAGTATATCATCAACCAGTTGGGCCTTGCTCCCTGGCAGCTTCTCCCTAGTGCGTTCGACTCTCTTATCTGTTTTGGGGTACTCTGCAAGAAGCTCGGGATCCCGGTGAACTTCCATAATTTTAACCAACTTTCAGAGTCTCGATGAGCTCTGGAAATAAGTTCTTTTATTACTTTAACACTCGCCCAGGTCTCGGATTCATAGTGGACGCTCCATCGTCCTCGGGCTATAAATGGTTCCACAGATACATATATGTTAAGAAGAAGAAGCTCCCCGGTATGAGCGACGAGGATGCGGAGTGGGGAGTACCCAAACACTTCTACCGAGGACCGATATCTGATCGATACCCTCTTCCTGTTGAGTCGAACCCTTGGGTACTTGCGCTCGAGGAGAGAAACTCTCGTGCGGACCCGGAGAAGTTCTTTTACTGGGGCTTAGTGTTGCAACCACTTCCCTATCTCGCCGGTCTGTCCTCCCCGGTCTACACTGGGTACAAAAACTCACAATATACCGACGACCTCCTTTTTGGTAACTAGCTCGAGGACCACTTTAGAAACTTTTTACTTGTTTTTTCTTTGCTTTCTTTGTATCGACTAAAATTGCTCTTCGCTCTTGCTAACTTTTTTATTCTCCTCGTTTATGCAGAGTATTGGTTCGCGTGGATAATGTCGAAGACACTTGAGGCTAAGGAGGAGCAGAGGAGGAAGCAACGCTTGGCGGGTAAGACTACAAAGATCCTCGGATCCCTTGACCTTAGCAACCCGAAGAATGCAGCGGAGCACCGAGACACTCTTGCTAAGGAGGGACTCACAACGATCGAGGACCCCGTGGAAGCCGTTAAAAGGAAAGCTGCGGAGGATGCAGCGGCTGCCAAGAAGGCCGGGGAGGCTGGCGACGGCAACCCCGAGAAGCGTCCAAAGGAGCGGGCTCCTCCACAGAAACGAGCTGGTGCGAAGAGGCTCATCAATCTTGGCGGGAGCGACGAGCCTGCCCGCAAGAAGGGTAAAGCGGCCTTGGACGTTGATCGTGATGCGTAGATCAAACGCTTCATCCAGATGTCGGAGTTGGACCGTGCTCATGAGCTTAGTCTCTGCGCTCTACAGGTAATTCTTTTGAATTTTTACAAGTCTTTTCTACAAGTCTTTAATTCCGTTCCTCTTCGCTCTTTTTCTGCTGAAAAGAATTTTAACTCCTGAGTTTCCTTGCAGCTCGAGCATATCAAGGAGGTGTATGCTAACGTTGCGGCTGATCGCTCCGATATCGGTCAGGTGATCGAGGAGCTGGAAAAAACGGTGGCATCCGAGAAGTCCAAGACCCAGGTCGCCAACGAGGAGGTCCGCAAAGCCCATGAGAAGGTGGATCAACTCGAGAAGGAGTTGTCTCGAGAGAAGCAAAGGACTCAAGGCTACAAGGGCGGTTACGCAACGTTGTCGCTCTGCATGCAGAAGTTCAAGGACAGTGTGCTATCCTTCCTTGTCGGGAGCAGGCTCGAGACTGCCCGGGCGTTCATGGAGTCTGCGACCTACAAGTTGGCCACTCAAGATATAAAAGATACAGCTCGCGAGGAGGGTTTCTTCTCCTGTATCGGGCAGCTTAAAAGGGTTAATCTTCTGCCTGAGGATTTCGATGTGGACGCTCGAGAAGATATGCATGCTGGGCGGCGAGATGACTTGAGCCGGTATCCAGATGAGATTCCGAGCGACAAGATGCACCATGCATGTGAGTTCGGCGAGCTTGTGACTGATCCTGAAGTTCCATATCCAAGCAGGCCTTCCTATCTTCCTCGATGAGTCCCCGAGTGCATTAGGGCCGCCCTACTTCTTCCGTTCGAGAAGGCTCCTCTTCGGAACGCCCATTGGATTCAAGTAAGCCAACCTGTCATGGGGCGCGAGGAGGGGTTTGTAGAGCCTGAGCTGATCACTTATGCCAATGCCATCAAAGAGGCTCGCGAGAAGGACAGTGATGGGAACTTGCATACTTTGAATAGCCCTACTCGAGCCGGTGCCTCGACGAGCAGTGTCCCCGGAATCCAGAGCGACTTCTCTGCCAGCCTGTCCCGTTAAATATGTGAGAGCTTCAACAAGGCCGAGTATGCTCGTTTAACTTTGTACCCTTGTACTTGTATTTTTACTTAGAAATTTTTCCGAACAATTTCATGCTTTCTTAATTTGCTATTCGGCCCCTTATGGCGCTACTCGATCTCCGTTGTATTATAACTTGACGAATGCTTTCCCTGTTTTCTTCAATATAATTTTCTCTTCGATTTCCTTCCTATACTTGTGTTTTTTACTAACTCCTTTGTTATGACGTATAACTTGGATAGAGTAGTTAAACATGTATAAGTTAGAATCGAGAACCAAAGTTCTTCGAACCGTGGAGTAGCAAAATGTCTTTCGCTATTGATACTTTGGACCAAACTCCTCGAGCTACCAAAGTGGTTGCCGCGCTTCTCGATTTCCTTGATAACTAAGAAAAAATTCTAAGTGTTGAACTTAGAAAAAACTCTAAGTGTTGAGCCAGAAAGAATCGGGCTCCTCCTCGATTTCATTCTGCTCGTCGTTTTTATCCCCTTAAAAGGCTTCATGATTAATTCTCTTTTAAAGATAAGAGAGCGGGGAGGGTTCCTTTAATCATGGAAATCGAGTAGCTCTTATGTAGATCGAGTGAGCTTTCTTGATTGAGTAGCAGTATAATAGTTCTATAATTGAACATTTTTTGTTGAAAGATAGACATTGCATTGATTTGTTGGAAATACAATTACAATGGGGGGGGCTCCTCGGCCAGCTTCCTTACAACAATTTCTTAACAAAAACATGAGGTACCTCTCACATGAATTTGTGAGGAATCCTTCTCGATCTTCAGGCCTTTCACAGGGGTTCTTCAAAAAGCTTGTTCTTCAAACAACTCAGGCGTAGAATCTCTGGAGGTTAGAAGTATTTCATGGGTTCTTTAATACTCTTCCCTCCATGTCTTGGAGACGATAACTTCCATTGGACCTTGCTTCAATTATCTTGTAGGGGCCTTCCCAATTGGGTTGCATCTTCCCAACTTTGCCCAGGATGTCTGCTCTTCGGAGTACTAGGTCTCCAACTTGGAAGTCTCTCTCTCTTACGCCCTTGTTGTAGGTCTTCGCGATCAATGCTTGATATCTGAGGATGTTGGCCAAGGCATTGGTCCTCGCTTCACTAACCGTCTCCAGATCGAAGAGCCTCTCAGTATGATTGTCCTCAGGTTGATACCCTTGGATTCTACGGGTTTCTACCGCCACTTCCGCTGGTATGACTGCCTCGGAACCATAAACTAGCGAGAAGGGAGTCTCTCTTGTAGCTGTTTTTGAAGTGGTGCGGTATGCCCATACCACTCCATCAAGCTCGTCGACCCAGTCCTTGTTGGTGGCGAACCTCTTCTGCAAGTTGTTGACGAGGATCTTGTTGACGGCTTCTGTTTGCCCGTTGAGGATGTCCTACAGAGGTATACCTCCTCTCAATCTTCATTTCCTTGCACCAATCGTTGAACCTTTGGCCACAAAATTGAGCACCATTGTCCGAGATGAGGACTCTCGGCAAGCCAAATCGATACACGATGTTTCTCCACACAAAGTTCATCCTCTTTGTTCGGTGATGGTAGATACTGCCTCAACTTCCGCCCACTTGCTAAAGTATTCGACCGCAATGATGATGAACTTCTTTTGACCTGTGCCTCTTGGGAAAGGACCGACTATGTCGATGCCCCATATGTCGAAAGGGCAAGTGATGGTGATGGGCATGAGAGGTTTCGCTGGGACATTGATCAAATTGGCGTGCATTTGACACTCCTCGCACCTTCTTACAAATTGGGCAGCATCTTCATGCACAGTGGGCCAGTAGTATCCTTGTCGAATGATTTTTTGCGCGAGGGTTCTTCCTCCGGCATGGTCCCCGCAACTTCCTCGGTGCATCTCTTCCAAAAGTTTCTGGACTTCTTGTTCGGCTACACATCTCAAGTAGACTCCCTCGAAGGACCTCTTGTACAAGTAGTCTCCTTGCATGATGTAGCGGGCTGACTTTCCTTTAATTTTCCTCGCTTCAGCCTTGTCACGAGGAAGGCTTTCGTTTATGAGATATGTAGTGATCTCTTGAATCCAACTCGGTTGAGTGTCGATCGCCAAGACGTTTGGCTTTGATGACCACAGGGATGACGCGTTGATTTTCATAAGTATCACATTCCGGGTATCCACTCCTCCGGAAGCTGAAGCATACTTTGATAGGGCATCCGCCCTTTGATTGAGATCTCTTGAGAACTTCTCAATCTCACAACTTTCAAATTTTGGATTTCCTCCGTGACGGCGCTTTTGTACTCGGCCAGTGAATCCTTCTTGGTTCGGAATTTTCCCGAGATTTGCTTCTCGGCCAGTTGAGAATCAGTGAAGAGATGTAGCTTCTTCACTTCCAATGCTTTTTCCATACGTAGAGCTATGAGGATGGCTTCATACTCGGCTTCATTGTTGGAGACCGGGAAACTAAGAGTAACGGCGTACTCAAGTTCAGCTCCTCCAGGACTCTTGAAGTATATTCCTATCCCGCCATTTTTTCCTGATGAGGATCCATCCACATGAAGAATCCAGACGTCTCCATGGTTGACTAATTCCTTGGGTTTTGGAGAGACGGTCTTCGTTCCCTTTGGCTCGTCGATTTTTTCTGTCAGGAACACTTCATGCCTTTTTCTTTTTGTTTGGGACATCTCCTTGAGCTCTTTCAAAGCATCTTCAAGAGCTTGCATAGGGTTGCTTTGCTGGGGTTGCTCCTCGACCATCATCATAACACTCTGTGTTTCCGAAGGGTTTTCCTCTGAAGTTCCCTTGGAGGGATACTCTACGAGGAAGTCGGTGATGACTTGTTCTTTCTTGGCCACGGGTGTTTGGTAGTCGATGTCGTACTCGCTTAGTTCAATTGCCCACCTTGCTAATCTTCCCGAGTTTTCGGGTTTTCCAAGGACTTGCTTGAGAGGTTGCTTCGTCAAGACTACAACCTTGTGAGCACCAAAGTAGGGCTTCAACCTCCTTGCCGTATAAACGAGGGCAAAGGATAGCCTCTCGATATCCATGTACCGTGTTTCAGCTCCGGCGAGTACTTTACTCAAGTAGTAGATGGGCAAGTGGTCGTTACCTTGGATTCGCACCAAGACCGAACTGATAGCTTCTCCCGTTGCTGCTAGGTACAAGTAAGGCACCTCTCCTTCTACGGGTTTTGATAACAGTGGAGGAGCGAGTAGATACTCTTTCAGCTTCTCGAAGGCTTCCTCGCATTCTTTCGTCCACTCGAAGTGGCTGATCTTCCTTAGCACTTTGAAAAATGGGAGGTTTTTCTCGGCGGACCTCGAGATGAATCTACTCAATGCGATTGACTTTCCGACCAATTGTTGCACCTCATTGATGGATTGAGGTTGAGGAAGATCGAGGATGACCTTTATCTTCTCGGGGTTTGCTTCTATTCCTCTCTCTGTTACCATGTAACCGAGGAACTTTCCCCCTTTGACTCCGAAGGTACACTTTGTCGGGTTGAGCTTCATGCCATACTTTCTCAAAATCGAGAAGCACTTTGCAAGGTAGCCTACATGTTGCTCCTCGGTCTTGCTCTTGACGAGCATATCATCAACATAAACTTCCATTGTCTTACCCATCTCTTCTTTGAACATCTCGTTGACTAGCCTTTGGTAGGTCGCTCCGGCGTTTTTGAGACCGAATGGCATCATGTTGAAGCAATACACATTGCCATTAGCGAAGAAGGCAGTCTTGGGCACATCATCTTTGGCCATTTTGACTTGGTAGAAGCCCTGGTATGCATCCATGAAACTCAAGAGGGCGCATCCAGCAGTGGAATCGACCAGCTGGTCGATCCGTGGGAGAGGGTAGGGATCCTTCGGGCAGAACTTGTTGAGCCTTGTGAAGTTGTTGCACATTCTCCACTTGCCTGAACCCTTCTCCACGAGGACCACATTGCATACCCAATCGGAGTATCTCACCTCCTTGATGTGGCCGGCCTTAAGAAGTCTTTGGACTTCAGCTTCTATGATGGCATTATCTTCCGCACTGAAGTCTCTTCGCTTTTCTCTAATGTGGGTGATCGACGGGTCTACGTTCAGACGGTGAACGGCGACACGTGGGTCGATCCCCTTGAGGTCCTCGGTACTCCACGCGAAGATGTCGTTGTTATATTTCAAACATTGGATGAGTTTCATCCGGACTTCTGTAGTCATCTCGGTACCAATTAATTTTTGTGACCTTTTCGGCACTTCCTTCCACAATTTGGATTTCTTCTAGGGCTTCTCTTGCTTCAATTTTGTTTTCCTCAAAGAATTTCTTTTTTTGGAAGAGGGTGGGACTGGTGGAATCACTTGATACTCCTCGAGCTCCTTAACAGCTCCTACTAGAGTATCCTTGTCTTTCTTCATGATTGCTTTTCTTCGCCTAAGTTACGGACTTGGCTTTTTCGACTTTTTCTTCACTCGCCGAACCGTGTAGAAACGATAAGGCGCATTGTGAACAAGGGGTGTCTCCTCGGATGATTGGCTCGGGTTGGGTTCTCCAATGGCGACCCTAGAAGTGAACTTGGCTGACATGGTGTAGCATTCTCATGCTTCTCGTATGTCTCCTACCTCTTGTCCAATTCCCAAAGGAGTGGGGAACTTTAACTTGCTGACATGGTGTAGCATTCCCATGCTTCTCGTATGTCTCCTAACTCTTGTCCAATTCCCAAAGGAGTGGGAAATTTCTTCTTTTTGGAAGAGGGTGGGACTGGTGGAATCACTTGATACTCCTCGAGCTCCTTAACAGCTCCTACTAGAGTATCCTTGTCTTTCTTCATGATTGCTTTTCTTCGCCTAAGTGACGGACTTGGCTTTTTCGACTTTTTCTTCACTCGCCGAACCGTGTAGAAACGATAAGGCGCATTGTGAACAAGGGGTGTCTCCTCGGATGATTGGCCCGGGTTGGGTTCTCCAATGGCGACCCTAGAAGTGAACTTGGCTGACATGGTGTAGCATTCCCATGCTTCTCGTATGTCTCCTACCTCTTGTCCAATTCCCAAAGGAGTGGGGAACTTTAACTTGTTGTGGACCGTAGACACTACGGCTCGGAATTGAGAGAGACCGGGTCGGCCTAGGATTGCAAAATAATCGAAGGGCATATCGACGACCACAAAAGGAACATGTTGCGTCACTCGTCGAGGTGCGCTACCCATTGATACCGTGAGGTTGATCATTTCGAGTGGCATGATAGGTTGTCCTCCAAAGCCTACCAATGCGCTCCTCACTTCCTTGAGCCCTTCTCTTGGATTCATTTGCATCCTCTTCAAGGTTCTGGTGAAAATCAAGTTAGCCGAACATCCGGTGTCGACGAGGATCCTTCCTAACTTATATGATTGAACATCCAAGGAAACTACAGGTGGGACACAAGGATCATAGATGTTCCCTCCTCCGGCATGCCTCCGAGGTATCTCGCTATCATCGAAAGAGATAACATTGGTTCCCGGTCGTGCGGCTTGAGCATACTTCACATCTCGGACTCGAAGATTGTCCGCCGTAATCTCCCTTTGATTACGAGTGTCGCCTCCCGCGGGTCCTCCCGCAATTGTAAGAGTGTGGATGTTTCCATTCACGGAGCGGTTCTCATAATTGTTGTAATTATGAATATCATCATCATGAGGGTTACCTTGGTAATGGTGCTCGCTCCCAGTTTGAGGTGGTGGAGGCAAGAGTGCCAGAGGTTCCTCCTTTCGGATGTAGCTAACCAACTGGCCATTGCGTATCATCCTCTCAATTTCGTTCTTGAGTTCGACACACTCATCGGAGGTATGCCCTTTCCCCTTGTGGAACTTGCAAAATTTTTCCGAACTCTTGTTCCTTTGGTTTTCTCTGATCGGTGGTGGCCAGGAGACGTCTAGCTTCCTCGAGACTATATAGTTCAAGATGTCGGATCTTGGCCTATTTAAGTCTGTGTAGTTGCTATATCGTCTTGGCGGTGACCTCCTAGGAGGAGACCTCTTGTCTCTGAAATCATTTCTAGAGTGACCCTCTTTGATCAACCCATGTTTTTGATCTTTCCTTTGCTTTCCGGGATTTTGCGGGCGAGGCGGGTACTCCTTCTCCTTTTCTTTTTCCTTCCCTTTTTCCTTGGGAGGATTGGTTCTCACTGTGACGGTTTTTCGGAATTCCTCGGCCTCGAGAAAATACTTGCAAACTTTGGCAAGTTGTGCTTCATTCTCCACACACGATGCTGAGAGTACGTCTTGGAACTTGATGTTGGTAGTGTTACCATACAAATATTCTTTCATCTTATTGATCGAGTGATCTTCAACTTGGAGGGCTGCTTCATGAAAGCGGTTGATGAAGTCCCTCAAGTCCTCATTGTTCTTCTGAACAATTTCGGCCAAGTACCTCACTCTTCTTTTGGCATTCATAACCTTCTCGAAACGCTTAGAGAACTCCTTGCAGAGATCTCTATATGACTTGATGGATCGATGAGGGAGGCGCGACCGCCACTTCATGGCTTCTCCGGATAGGTTAGCCGAGAAGAGGAGTGCTTTGGTCCTTGAATCATGACCGTAAGCATCCATCTTAGTGCCAAACCTTACCAAGTAGTCCTTCGGACAACTTGTCCCATCATAACTTTCGAAGGTGGGGAACCCTCTCTCGATTTTGGCTTGGTGGCTCCTAATCTCGTCGCACAAAGGGCTCGGATCTTGGTCTTGCTCTTTCTCTTGGACAGTTCCTCGTAGAGTCTCTATCTGAGCATCAAGTGCGGACTTCCTCGCGTTGAGTTCCTCCAGAGTGAGCCTCCTCCCCGTGATCGGATCGATCAAGGGGGTTACCTCAGCTACTGTTCTCAATGCTTGATTCTCTGCCACCGCTTCTTGTTGGTTTTGAGGAGTTACTTGGTTGGGCGTAACTTGATTGGGGAGAGCGGGTGGTGTAGCGACCACTTGAGCTCTATTTTCTTGAGCTACATTTTGTAATGATGCTCGTATCCTTCTATCGATCAAGTCTCTCAAGTCATCCGGGGCACCTTGAGGTCCTAACCTCGATTGAACTCTTGATGGTCCAAGTCGAAATTGGATGGGACTTGTGTTGGCTCTTGAATGTGCCTCATCTTGTGCAACTGGTGCTCTCCCTTGGGATTGACGAGGAGCGACCAGGGTGGCACGAGGTTGCTCTTGCACTGGCACTTGTTGTGCTCCTCGAGCTTGGATCTCGGCGTTGACTCTAGCAGCCTCATTACCCCCCCACATATCCTTGTAATGTGAGAAGGAACAAACCGTATTGAGCTTCGCCCATCCCGAAATCTGATGATCGGACTACACGTCCATCAGGAAGGGTGAAGGTCAATGCGGCCGGTTGAGGAGGGTTCACTGCTACGGGAGGTTGATTGATTGCTACTGGAGGAGGCTGCCCTCTAGGCTCGACGTTGTTTGAGACTCTCAACACTCCATAGGAACTTCCTACTGGAACTCCTTGTGGGTTGTTTTCCCCCGATCGTTCATCTTGGGAGTTGGTGACATTGGTGAATGCCCCCTCCGTGTAATCTTGGTTCCTTGCAACATTATTATTTCTCGGTGCCCTCGTAGCAGCAGCCGTTCCTCCTCCTCGACCATTTGGGGGATGGCCCCTAGGTCGAGGAGGATTCCTAGGTGGTGCGTTAGCAAGACGGTTGCTTCTTCTGGGAGGCATATTCGTGAAGTGTCACGAGGAGGGTCGTGGCTCGACCAGTAGGGCTAGGAATGACCTTTTGTGTCGTTTCCCACAGACGGCGCCAAATGTTGAAGGGTAATTCGTACTTCTTCTTAAGTTCGCAGTGAGTCGCTATGGTCAACTATTCTATGTCTTATTCATGTAGTGTTCCTCTTGAAATGATAGGGAACCTTCTTGTAGCTTTCTCGTACCTGAAATAGACTAGAGGGGGGAGTTAGTGTCTCTTACCCGGTCTGTAAGGTATCAGACCGGAGTGACGACTTTACGTGTAGGGAGCTGAGGACTTCCCTAGTGAGAGAAATATTGAGTGGTGGTTGAGAGGAATTAATGCTTACCCGTTGGGTAATGAATGAAGCCTTTATATACTCGTAGACTTTTATGGTCAGGTCGCGTAGGATCATGACACGTGTATGACTGAGATCGAAGCCTTCCTTGGCCCAAGCCCATTAAGGAGGTTCATGGGCCTTGGCCCAAGTATCTTGGCTAGGGTTGAGAGGGCAACATATACATTTCGGGGCCCACGAAGTAATCCGGGAGGCTGGTCCCACAGGGAGCGACCATGCCTGGTCGCCCCAGGGTCCTCGAGCCTCTCTTGTACGTAGGTGGTCCGAGTAGTGTTCTGCCTAATTTCTCTCAAAGAGCGTTACCTTGACGTAAGGTCCTCCTCGAGCCCTAGAGACGCTCCTCGAGCCATAGAGATGCTCCTCGAGTTCAATGGCTGCTTTGTCTTTGTGATGAGCTTATTTTGAGGGTTGGCCTCTTAGTGATGGTCGGACCCTATGTTGGTCGAACCACACCTTAGTGACATACTTGGGTGTGGTCGCGCCCCTTGAGGGACGGCCTATGATGCATTGTCGCGCTCTTAGACCGCTCCAGTTCGTACATGCGGACTGGACATATTTCAACACTAACACTATGGACGGTTGGTGTGTAATTGAGCTTACATAGTCTTATTTAGGTAGATGTTATGCGAAAAGTTGAGTGTGGATACCTGAATCTATATGCATTCAACATTCGTTATTACAATAGGGGCTATTACTTTTGGTACCCCTGTTATTGTTGAGTATTACAGATTAGTCCAGCTATATTTTTTATTACACGAGACTCCCTTACTAAACCAATGTAATTACATTTTAACCCACGGATTTGACTTTCTGCGCTCTAAGCCCTGGAAATGACATTTATGCCCCTGCCGGAATATCAGATTCTGAAAAACCGCAAACAGCTTACTTGCCACGTGAGGACCAATGTGTAATTGATTTTTATAGTTGGATTAAATTTGAAAATACAAGATCTGACCGTTAAAAACGTATAGTAGTCGTTGGGATTTGAATATTAGCCTATTTAAACCCCTCAAAACTCCATTTTTCTTCACTTTTAACACTATAAACTCACCTATCTTTCCCTCACACTCTCTAGCCTACAGAAATTGAGATGAACTCCTCAATGAAGTCGAGTAATCTTCGTCCCGATTGCAAGAATGTAAGGTGTCGAAAGCGTACGGTGTTATGCGTTGCTAGCGATGGAAGGTTTTTCTGGAATTGTCCAACTCATGGGTTCTCTGAATGGACAAACGAGCAAGAAAGCTTTCCAACGGAGCGAAGGGAAATATTGCAACCAAAGGTGTTGTGGGAGTATGTTCCATCCGGTCATTGTCGTAAAGAAGTCCAAGAGAATGAAGTAAGAGAGCAAGATAAAGAAGCAGCAATGCCAAGAGGAAGAAAAATTGAAAAGGCCAAACAGAGAGACACAGCTGCGCATTTTCATGATGAAAAATACACTGTAATAAGGCAACTAATCTGCCTAAATTTGGTGTTGTTAGCTTTGTACCTTATAGTGCAAATTATGAAGTCATTCATGTAGAGAAATATTCATTGCCAAATTCAATGTAACATGGTATTGTTTAGTGCTATTTCAATTGACTTAACCATACATAGTATCCCACATAAATCACAAAATCATGGCAAAACAGGACAACTATTTTAACAATATCCAACTCTAGAGTAAATGAAGTTCAATATCCAACTCTAGCAAAACATAACCATATCAAAACATGAAGTTCTAGTAGATGACTGACTCTACAAGTTAAGGATCCCATTCAAGCTTTAGCCTTCCCCTTTGCTTTCCTACTGGTCTCACTCCTAGTTGCTGGTTTCTTGGCATTGCTAGAAGACTCTCCATCAGTCCTCTTTCTCTTCTTTATGACCTGCATAGCAAGTCAAAATTTCAGCAGGAATTCAACATACATGCAGACTATCCAACAATTCAACATACATACACAACATACATACATATAACAACATTACACACTAACAGATATACCAACAATACATTGCAGCTATATACAACAATATTCATCAATTAAACATAAAATGGTTCAGTACACAAACTGGATGGAGTAACTTACAGTTGGATTAGTAGCTGGAGCATGCTTAGTTGTAGGCTTAGTAGTTGTTGTCTTCACCTTGGCTTTGCCCTTTCCTTTGTTCTTAGCCTGAAAACATACCACACATTTTAGTTAATGACATGGACATTTGTATGGCAAATATAAGAATGCATACACAAAATACATACCCCTGTTGGGGTTGATGTCGGCCAGAACAACATTCAGGTCACCAAAACGCACCCGGATATCAAAATTTCGTCGTACCATGATTCCAAACACAGCTACAATGTAGAACCCAACCTGGAATTAAAGAAAA
Organism: Plantago ovata; assembly: GCA_028274465.1. Taxonomy (NCBI): domain Eukaryota; kingdom Viridiplantae; phylum Streptophyta; class Magnoliopsida; order Lamiales; family Plantaginaceae; genus Plantago; species Plantago ovata. The sequence continues at coordinate 11,731,588 of CM051458.1, forward strand.
AAAAAATTGAGAAAGGCTTGAAAAAAACTCTAGCTCGATAATGCAGTAAATTTCAGGCCATTCCAACCAACCCAGAACAAAAATACGCTACATTACAACATTAAACAACACGATTTAACAGAAAAAATAGGAAAATTCCGGGTCAGTCACTTACCGGCTTAAAAAAACATCGTTTCTGCTAGTCGGACTCTGTAAATTCGTCGAAATGGATAGCGAGTGGATAAAAGACGACGACGAGCCCGTTTCTTCAATCAATTTTGATCGATTATGGCTGGTAATTGGGCTAGGAAGGAAGACGTATTATGGAGGGGTGAAGAACAGGTCGTGGGACAAGGATTTCGAATTTGGGAGAAATAAATGTGTCTTAATTTGATGTTTTAAGTATTTAATTTTTCCACAGTACTTTTTCCCTTAAGGCCGTGTTTGGTTGAGCGTAAATCAGAAAAGCCAAGTGGCCGGAGTCAACACTGGAGGTCCGACTGGACTAGAATGTAATTCTCCGCTAATGTTGGACTAGGATGAAAAGTGAGCGTTTAGTGAGGGTGGTAGACGTAATTTTGTCTATTACAATATGTGTGAAACCAAATATTTTCATGCGTAAAACCAATTTGTTGTCCATAAACTCAACTCTTTAAGACGTGAAACTAATCCTGAAACCAACTTTTTTAGGCGTGAAACCAACTCTTTCAGGTGTGAAACTAACTTTTTTCCTGAAACTAACTCGATATAATTTCTGAAAATAACTATTATTAAGTTGTGAAACTAACTTTTTCTTAAACTAGGTTGTGAAACTAATTTTATTATCAACCTAACTTGTAAAACCAACTCGTGGAACTAACTTTTTTTTTCTTTCTAAATGTAACTTGTGAAAACTTTTTTTTTTTTTAATGAAACTAAGTTTTTTTTAAAACTAACTAACTTTGGTTTGAAACTAACTCTTTTCTGAACTGACTCGTGAAACTAATCTTTTTCTGAAACTAACATGTGAAACTATCTTTTTTTCTGAAATTAACTTGTGAAACTAATTTTTGGAAACTATGTTTGGTCTGAAACTAACTTTTTGTCCCTGAAATCAACTCTTTTAGGCGTGAAACCAACTTTTTGCCTCTGAAACCAACTCTTTTCATGCGTGAAACCAACTTGTTGTACCTGAAACCAACTCTTTTAGGCGTGAAACCAACTTTGTTGTCCCTGAAACCAATTATTTTAGGCGTGAAACCAAATTTCTGAAACTCACTCACTTTGGTCTGAAACTAACTTTTTTTTGAACTAACTTGTGAAACTAATTTTTTTTTCTTCTGAAACTAACTTTTTTTTCTTCTAAAACTAACTTGTGAAACCAACCTTTTTCTGAAACTAACTTTTCAAACAGAGTCTTAGGCAGGCTCTGTTTAATTCGTCTGAAAATTTATGAACTGAACTGAACTTAACTTAACTTAATAAACCTGATCTGAACTGAACTTATTTGAAGTATAAATTTTAACTAAGCAAAAATGAATTGAACTGAATTTATCTGAACTGAACTGAACTGAGCTTAATAAATCTGAACTGAACTGAACTAAAATTAAGGTGAAATGAACGAAACCTAACTTTTTTTGTGAAGCTATCTTTTTTTAATTCTGAAACTAACTTTCGGAAACTATGTTGGGGCTTTCTATTCTCAGGTCGGCTCTGTACCGACCTAAACTCAGGTCTTCATTCAATAGTTGTCATGTGACGCTTAATTTAATCTCATCCATTCATTTCGGTTCAAAGTCATTTTTGGTACGATGGATTATAATTAATTTTCTTTAACATTAAAAATCACCACAAAAATACAAATTAACTATAGTACCCTTAATTTCAATTTATATGATTACATATACGTAAACCTTATTAATTAATCTTAATCACAAGTCAAAGTTAATTGATCACAATTAATTTATCCATTTTAATGATACATAAACTATCGAACACTTCTAAATAATATATTTCGTAGCTAAAAAAATAAGTCTCTGTTATTGTCCTCTACAAATGTTGATAGCTAGTGCAATTAGATTATGGAAAACGAATATTCCATTGAATTGTTGTTGAAATTAATTTGATATATATTGGTTAATTTTAATTTTAGTTAAAGTAAATTTTTATTTTTAATTTAATACTTTAAAATAGTAAGAACTTATTTAAATTATTTAAATGAATTTTTTGAAAGTAGGGGTATAACTGCACATTTATATATTTTTATCAAAATTTAATAAATTAGAATGAAATATATAATAAAGACCTACATTTAGGTCGGTACGAAGCCGACCTGAGAATAGAAATGAATGGACTTTCCATTCTCAGGTCGCCTTCGTACCGACCTGAGCACATGTCTCCGTTAGATATCTGCCACGTGGCGGTTGATTTAATCTGGACCTTTGTTTTTGGTTCAAAGCTATTTTTCGGTACAATCTATTTAAAATTATTTATTTAATAATAAAAAATTTCACCTAAAATACAACTTGACTATAATGCCCCTTTTTATATATATTTATTTATTCTGAAAAAATATTTTGATTGTAAATTAAAATTATACATTATTACATTTCTTAAAATTCATATTAATTAATTAACATTTTTATACATTATACAAGGCAAATCTTTTTTTTAATTAATCATCACTCAATTGAATTAAACATCATCGATTAATCAATAGTAGAAGAACCCTATTCATCGACGTCCATCTTCATATCTTCATCGGCGTCCATCTTCATCTTCATCGGCGGCGTCCATCATCATCTTCATCGGCGTCTGCAAGAAGTGAACCAAGAAGGGGCTTTGTTTCCTGGAGTAGATTAAGCAAGGCGACTGATACACCACCACCACCACCGCGTCTCCTCACTGACCACCGGTTGTCCCTGACGCAGTGATTTACTTGTGCGGTAAGAAGAATCCTTCTGTAATTTTGATGTATATATTGCTTGATTAAACTTTGATTGATTATTAGAATTCGGGTTATTTTGTTTTTGTACCTGCTCCGAAAACTGAAGCATTAGCATAGCTACTGATTGAGATGATAAATAATCAATACTCCAGTTTGATGTACCTGCTCTGTTTCAATGGATTCTGCGAGATCATTTTGTTTCTGTACCTGCCCTGTTTCAATGGATTGCTTTATGTACTTTTTGTTTCTTTTTTCTTCCGTTCTTCTGCCCGTAGTGACCGGGACAGTGACTCTCAATCTGACAAGGATTCAGGTAATATATACATTTGATCATTTTGTCTGACTTCATATAGATACACATCTATATTTTTATTTCAGAATCGTACAGTTGATGTGGGGTGCTATATAAGAAGGCATTGTTTTAATCTGTTCCACTGTTCGATTATAATCTTTTCAGCAGTGATGCGGGTTGCATGACTTTTTTTAAGTGACATTTGCATTCATATTAACTCTTCTTTATGAAACTTTATGAAAAGTATGACATTTGCATTCAATATTACCTGTTCTTTAGGAAAAGTAAGTATGCAAGTGGTTTGCTCTGTTTGTTTCAATTTATAATTGAAAAAGACACACAGAACCTATCTTGAGACTTTATGGATGTTGGTTTCTTTTTATGATATTGATGAATGTGTATTTTACACTTTCATTCGAGTGTTTTTCACCTATTTTAGCTATCCTCTATGTTAATTTAGCTATATTTTAGTACATTTTATTAGAATAGTGTCACGTTTCCCTTTAGATTTTATTTTACAGGTTTTGGTTGAAATTCGGAGATTTACGGGCAATTATATTGAAGTCTACAAGGAATTGGTGTTCCAGAAGCATATTTGGAGTATCTGAAGGTTTCCGGATAGGATTTGGAGTCTAGGGGTCGAATCTGGAGGTTAGAAGGCCATTACAAGTCTGAAACCGAGTCCGAAAAGGTGAAGAAATCCAAATCCGCGTCGAAAAACGCGGAAATTCCGCGAAATACTGGGGGGCGAACCGCCCCAGAAGAATTTCGGGCCTATATATAGTTGCGAGTTTTCTCTACGAAAATCATATCTTTCCAAGCCTACTTTCTCACCTCTCTCTATAGTTTTAGGTAGGAACTTCCCAGGGCCTGTCCTGGGAATTCCGTAGCTTAGGGGATACTTTTTCATAGCAGATTGGAGCGCGTAGGATCGCAATCATCCGGAGATTGACAACCTTCGGTAACTTTGTATCTTACAGTTTTTATCTACTTATTTTATTCTTCTTTCAATAGGTTTTCTTCCATGATTGCTATTGATTGCATGCCTATTATGAGTAGCTAAACTTATCGTTGGTGGTAGTATGTGAATTCTTAGCGAGGGAAGATAATCATGCTAATGGCTATATCGCGCATTATACTCCGTGTCATTGCTTTATTTCGTTGATCAGTTGCAACCAAAATTCTCGTATGTTGTATTGATTATTATGCACACATGGACACTTGTCAACCAATCAGACCAATTATCTTCGTAGTGTTGAATAATTACGGAACACATTAGGACGTTAGTTGTTGATGAGTCAGACCCATACTATCTTCGTAGTGCTTAATACTTGCAACAAGGACACAAGATTGATTCAAAGATCTCTATGCAAGACCGAAGAATTTATGCATGATTATCGACCCATTATGTTAAGAAGGACCATACTATCACCAACCTCCATTATCTTCTTGAAAACCCCCTATTGCTTTCTATCTGCTGTTTTATATATTCTTAATTAGATTTGATAAAGCTAGTATAGTCCTGAGAGAACGACACTCGAGTCATTCTACTACTACACTACGGTTTTCGTTGTAGTTGTGGATTGTCTTTGGCTAATAAACAAATTTATTTGACTGAACCGGAACTGACAAATCCGCGTTCATCAAATTGGCGCCGTTGCCGGGGACTATACTCCTTTTTTCTGTTTAATTTGTTTATATTTACAGCTTTAGATTCCTAATTCTTTTAGTTTTAGTTTTCCTTTTTAATCTTTCTCTGCTTTCCTATTTGTTTCTAATCTCTTTTCCTAGTCTGTCACAGATAGTGTATGCCGCATACACGTTCTGCAGGAACACCGCTTGCTAATTCAATTGCTGAGATCGATAGAGTCTACCACCAAAGAAGGCGACTACTTGAAAGGCGCGCACTAGAGGAAATAGAGGAAACCGATTTCTCTGAATCTATAATTAGTCTATTCAAGGAAATCGACGGAATGGCAGAAGCTAGACCACTGAAGGCATGGGTACAACCCACCAAGGATCGTATGAGGGGACCGGCGATTGTTCTTTCGCCTGCAACCCGAGATCTGGAGATCAAGAACCACGCATTCCAACAACTTCCGAGGTTCTATGGCTTATCAAGGGAAGATGTGATGGGGTATTTAAACGATATCGATGATTTCGTCAACCAACTCCCACGACCCGGAGCTGACATAACAACGGATGAGTTGAGGATGAAGGTTTTTGCTATGGGACTTGGCGACAGGGCCAAGTCATGGCTGAGTTCTCTACCAGCTGGCTCACTAGACACCTGGGAAAAGGTTTTTTCAGCCTTCATGGAGAAATACTTCCCACACACTCTGACTACCGCGCTTAAGGCGCAAATCACTGGATTCAAGCAGGACTATGATGAGACCATCTACACTGCGTTCGAGAGGTTCCAAGATCTCACGAACAAGTGCCCTCACCATGGTTTTGAACTTTCCGACTTAGTCCAACACTTCTACAATGGACTAACCTTCGAGAACCAACAAGTGGTGGATTTCCAATGCCGAGGCAATATTTGGGAGGAAACCGCAGAAGCCGTCTGGGCAGTTTTCGAAAGGCTTGCTAAGGGTTCGCAGTTCAAGGATCCAAGAGCAATGGTTAGGAGACGTGGACCTGAAGCTCCACCGACTCAATAAGCCCCTATGTACAGGGGGAATGAGGATCAATTCGAGTGCTTTACCAACGAATTGAAGCAAGTCCTCAAGAGCGCCACCGGAACAACTGTTTCGAACGAAGTATGCCGAATATGCAAGAACTATGGGCATGGGGCTCATATGTGTAGATCGGAGCTGGCATACGATGATGGCAACTGGGCTCAAAGAGGCGAAGAAGAAGCCTTTGCTACGGAGTTTGGCACTCAAGAAGTTAGCTACGGACAAGACGGTAGGAATCCTCGAGGTGGATTTTGGAGAAGAGGATACCGTAACAATCAAGGATATGCACCGGCTAACCAAACTTATGGACCTAACCAAGACCGTAGTAGGCTGAACTATGGTAATGATCACTGCGAAAACCCCGCTCCGAAAGAGCCACCTAAGTCGAAGTCGGCTCTACTGATGGAAAACTTGCAAAAGATGGTTGATCACACACAAAGTTTTCTCAAACGTTATGAGGAAGATTCTGAGAAGACTAGGGCAAGGCTTGATAAGTTGGAAGAGAGCACTAGGCTTGCCCATCAAAAGATGCAAGAGTTGATCGACCGAAGAGCAAGTAAGGAACAAGGCAACACTGAGAAGGTCGTTAGGTGCGAGTGTTGCATGAAGGAAGAACTTCTACAGGCTGAGGAAGAAGAGGAGGACTTTAGTTCTGACGCAAGTGATGAGGAGCAAGAGGATCCCGAACCACTCCCTAAAAGTTTCGATGTTAAGGTAGGGATTGTTGAGCTTGAAGATGTCCGTGCCACACTAGACACGGGATCCTACTCAAACATAATTCCTTTGAATGTGTTTGAAAAGAGTAACCTTGGAAAACTATCTGAGGAAAGGGCTATTGTGCGACTGGCAGATGGATCCTTTATGAGACCCGAGGGAGTTGTAAAAAATGTGTTGGTCAAGATTGGTGAAGCATCTATTTACACCAATTTCGTAGTTATGCCGGCATCTGCACCTGGGACGGGGGATGTCATACTCTTAGGGCAAACATTCTTGACCAAGCTACGCTCCGTGATGGACATCTACCAAAGAACTTGCACCATCGAGGTGGATGGCAAGCAACACGTATTACAAGCCATACCTGATCCACCGGAACCGCCTGATATTACTACTCACTATTGTGGTCTTGCAGCCTATATTCTTTCTTATTCACAGGTTCGTGGCATGGAGAGGAGATCAATGAAGGGGAAGCCTAGTACCCGCAAAAAGAGAAGATAGGCGCAGACAGGAGTCGAGTCAAAGACTTTAAACAATGACGCTATCCGGGAGGCAACCCGGAATTTTTATCGCTTTCTTTACTGCTTTTTCTGCATGCATTTCATTCTTGAACTATTTGCTTCTCATATGCGAATTTGTTCTTATGTGTGTCGTATATGCTTTTGTTCGAGTGAGATTTTTCAAGTGGTTTTTTTTTTTGAAAAAAAATTAGTTTCGGGATTAAAACCGCATTTTCTGACATCGGGACCCGTCTCCCCGCATTGGGGAGCACGGGGCGAACCGCCCCACAGTCCCAGATCTTAAAAAACGCGGATTTCAACCCCAAATCATTATTTTCTTCATTCTTCTTCATCCATACTCCCAAAAAAGCCGAAAAGTGCGATTTTGCTTCTAAATCTTCATAACTTCTTCGTTTCTTGACCAAATTGAGTGTTCTTTAGCTTAATTCGAAACCTATTACATGATATATCATCCTAACCGATCAGATTTCATCCTAATTCGTTAGATTTGCAGAACTGAGGTATCATCTTTAAGAACCCTAATTTTCGAATTTGGGGGTTTTCTAATTTGAGCTTCAATTATGCTTGTTTGATGCATGGGTATGTTGTTATTATGATTAGACATGTTATTTACTATTAATTGCATGCTCAATTTTACTTTAATTGTTGATTTGGGTATTTTGCTATTAGATGATATATCTTGTTATGCATTATGTCTTTATCTTTGATTTATAGCATAATGATATGTTTATTGGAGTAATGTTGGTGGATTTGACGATAGAATGCTTATTAGTTGAGATCGAGCATTTATGCTGGTACAATTTTTGCGCTGCTATGGTTTAAATTGAGCCTTGTTATCAAGGATATTGGTTGTCTAGTAAAAGCATGATGTGATGTATTACATGTAGTAGTTACGTTGATATGTTGCATGATAAAGTAGCTAGGCTAGACATTGCGGTTTGGGGAGTTCGATTATTGAATTTATCACTTGTGTGTCTCACTTTTACACTAGCATATATTTGAGTCTGTTTTGACTCGTACGAGGTGCTAATCGCTGTTTGTAGGTACCATACTAAGGGAAGGGAGTATTCCCGTATGATTGCTGTGAAGAACCATGTCAAGGAAGGTGATCTCGCTAGATGTGCGTTCGAACCAAGGGGTTTGGCAACAACATCGTGGATTATCCGAGAGGAGGAGTTAGAATACACCTGGAGTAAGGACTCCTATGCCTATTCATGCACCACCGAAGGGTCAGAAAACCACTATTATGTCAGCACTCCATCACGAGGACTACAGAGTTCAAGTGAATAGGAAGGCACCGGGACAGTCTAGCAGCGACGGATTTGATCTTGAGTTCGCAGTTGCTAGAAGGTTCCGAAGCGCTAGCTTGGTTCCAAAACGTAACGACATGGGTACACAGTCCCTCGTTGGGATGCCCCTTGCCTGCCTCTAAAAGGAGCATAACATTGATATTGGGAGCATCAACTGTAGAGAATGTGGACAAAATTGGAGAAAAAGGTAGAAGACTTCTGAGTATCCGAACAGCTAACTGAAACCTTCTCGTGGAGTGAACCGTTGGAGGGGGAGGTCCTGATACCACTGCCCTTTCCCCTTCAACAGTTCACATCCTATTGGAGGGCTACAGGATGGAGAATTCCATAACAGCGGCGGTTAATCTTAAGAATTCAACCTGCCACTACAACTCTACTAGTGAGGATGTGCGCGACAGTAGTGACAATGAAGACAAGAGGGACGATGATGATACCGATGGTTGAATTTGTCCTATCTGAACTTTTGATAGAACTACTGCCACAACCACAAGTCCCGATGATCATATATGAAGCTCCCAGAAGAGGCCCAATAACTCAAGAGCAGCATACTCAGCCGACCGAGGCAAACCATGGGGTAACATCTAGTATCATATCTTATTTCCTCATTTTCTTACTGCTAGGGACTAGCGTTAATTTCATGAGGGGGATGGGATTTAAGTGATCTGATGTTGTTAGTTTGGAGCTTGGAATTGGTAGGATGAGTATAGTACCTCGCATGTTTTATCTTGTTCTTTGTTTGCATTTGCACGTTTACTGCTTTCTTAGATTTTTTAGGTTGCATTCATCCTAGGATAGTCTTGCATGTTTTATGTGGAGTTTATTGCCGAATCTTTGAACTTTTTTATTGGGTAGATCAACTAACTATGCCATTAATCGTATGCTTCATCTCTATGAATTTGTTTGAGGTTTTTCTCGCTTGGCTTGTCTCATTTATGTATTGCACTTAGTTGAGCTAGGTAGTCTCGACATCACTTAGTGGTGTTTTCTCTACTGCGGTTCACGAAGGCCTTTATAATAGGATGATGCATGTTAGGATCTTATGGTTGTTTTCCCGAGTAATTATGTACCTAAGAGGCAACAAATCTTCACCATGCTTTGAGATTGCTAAATTCCTAGGAAGGAGGTAGTGTGAGGATGTGTGATCCTTTGTTTATAACCTATTCTTCCGAATAGGTTTGGGGAGGGGGTTACACCATCATAGACTTGTTTCTGTTTTTCATTTTCGTATCGTGAGTTTATTTTCCTTTCCGTAAATTTTGTACTCCAACCTATTCATTCGAATAGGTTTGGGGAAGTCGTGTGAGTCATTTTGTTTCTCTTTTTGTTATGCTACTGCTGGCTGGAAAAAAATCGAAACAAAAAGAAAGAAAAAAAAAATTTCAAAAAAAAAAAGAGAAAATGAAAAAAAAAAAATCTGGAAAAAAAAAAAAGAAAAAAAAAGAGAAGACCCCAAAAAAGCAAAGAAGGGTCCAAAAAAGAAAAGCCAAATAGCAGTTTAGCAAAGTTTTGAGTCTTTTCCATTTTTCGTATTGTTCGTGTTTTTCTATTTTTTATCTTTTTGTCTTGAGTGTCATCTGTTCTAGACCACCCTCGTCCTGCCATTCAGGAAGTGGTGAATAGCTTAAGACTTTACTTGAGAGATGGGTAGAATAGGGGAGTGTTATCTTTTATAGGGAACCCTCCTTCGTTTGATGAGAGTCAGTACTGGTTCGACCTCTTTTAATTTGAGGGAAAGTCTTAACATGGTGGAACAGCAGTAAGTCCTCAGTTTCATAGGCACGGGGCAACCATTCGTATCTTAGCATGCATCATTACGTCGTCACTGACTAGGTCCAGGTAGAGAATGTTACGAGAGACTATCTTGTCTTGACGTAAGTGCTTATGTGGATGTGTATAAGTCAATCGAGGTATTCTTCAACCTATATTCATGCTTTGATTTATATGGTTTTTGTTCATATGTTATTTGGTAGATTCATTAATTTAGTACATTTTATTTGGCATGAAACTCCATTTTTGAGTCTTGCATGTTTTTTGTATTAGAGTCTAGCTTAGTTGCTTGAGGATAAGCAAAGGTTCGGTTTGGGGAGTTTGATGAATGTGTATTTTACACTTTCATTCGAGTCTTTTTCACCTATTTCAGCTATCCTCTATGTTAATTTAGCTATATTTTAGTATATTTTATTAGAATAGTGTCACGTTTCCCTTTAGATTTTATTTTACAGGTTTTGGTTGAAATTCGGAGATTTACGGGCAATTATATTGAAGTCTACAAGGAATTGGTGTTCCAGAAGCATATTTGGAGTATCTGAAGGTTTCCGAATAGGATTTGGAGTCTAGGGGTCGAATCTGGAGGTTAGAAGGCCATTAGAAGTCTGAAACCGAGTCCGAAAAGGTGAAGAAATCCAAATCCGCGTCGAAAAACGCGGAAATTCCGCGAAATACTGGGGGGCGAACCGCCCCAGCACTCGGGCGAGCCGCCCCAGAAGAATTTCGGGCCTATATATAGTTGCGAGTTTTCTCTCCGAAAATCATATTTTCCAAGCCTACTTTCTCACCTCTCTCTATAGTTTTAGGTAGGAACTTCCCAGGGCCTGTCCTGGGAGTTCCGTAGCTTAGGGAATACTTTTTCATAGCAGATTGGAGCGCGTAGGATCGCAATCATCCGGAGATTGACAACCTTCGGTAACTTTGTATCTTACAGTTTTTATCTACTTATTTTATTCTTCTTTCAATATGTTTTCTTCCATGATTGCTATTGATTGCATGCCTATTATGAGTAGCTAAACTTATCGTTGGTGGTAGTATGTGAATTCTTAGCGAGGGAAGATAATCATGCTAATGGCTATATCGCGCATTATACTCCGTGTCATTGCTTTATTTCGTTGATCAGTTGCAACCAAAATTCTCGTATGTTGTATTGATTATTATGCACACATGGACACTTGTCAACCAATCAGACCAATTATCTTCGTAGTGTTGAATAATTACGGAACACATTAGGACGTTAGTTGTTGATGAGTCAGACCCGTACTATCTTCGTAGTGCTTAATACTTGCAACAAGGACACAAGATTGATTCAAAGATCTCTATGCAAGACCGAGGAATTTATGCATGATTATCGACCCATTATGTTAAGAAGGACCATACTATCACCAACCTCCATTATCTGCTTGAAAACCCCCTATTGTTTTCTATCTGTTGTTTTATATATTCTTAATTAGATTTGATAAAGCTAGTATAGTCCTGAGAGAACGACACTCGAGTCATTCTACTACTACACTACGGTTTTCGTTGTAGTTGTGGATTGCCTTCGGCTAATAAACAAATTTATTTGACTGAACCGGAACCGACAAATCCGCGTTCATCAGATATTCAGGATTCGATTCCCCTCCACCCCATTTCTTGTTTACTATTTTTGTGTCATTAAATCCCTGTTTGAATATCCTAGATATATTGTTTGATGAATTCTAGAGCAATCTCTGTGAACACTACAGAGGTCGGTGATTGAAACTTAACCATGTTATTTGGAAACCAATCTTCTAGTTTGTACTCCATGGAGTAGTTGCTAGTTGTATGTTAAGTGTGGTTTGGTTAATTCCAATTTCAGTTGCTAACAGTACAACACCTGCAACAAAAAAAATATTCCGCAAAGCACCTAGGCTGTATGGAAAGCTTGAGCATTGGTTTATACTATAGTTTATAGAACTTATATTGTATGCTGAACTGAATTGTTAGTTTTGGCCAGATTTTCCACTGAAATGTAATAGATGCACAGATCTGTAGTACTTCCTTTTTTTCTGTACTTCATTAATTTAGAGTAAGACACTGCTTATGCTTATAAGGTAGATACTGTACATTAATCCAATTTAGTATATAATTTCAAAGTTGTGTTCAATTTGTTGGTACTTTTTGTTTTCTTATTTAGCTGGACTGTTCTGGTAATAAGAAATGATTTGTCATTTATGAGCAATTAAGATGAAGATAAGGGTAGTAAATAATGATGACTTGATCATTGGTAATATAACTTGTTGTTCTGTCATCTGTAGGTAGTATGGATGCTGATTTCGAAGGGGCTGATATTTGTAATGATGGGAGCAGCAGTTCGGATGAGGACCCAGACGATTTAGAAGATTTACCATCCGATTACGGTTATAAACTCTATAAACCTTATGTTAATGGTAAAGTAACCGACACCTCATCGGAAACCATCGATGATGTGGGACGGTATGTTTTTGTGCCGTGGAGGCATGCCCACAAATTCTACCTTCAGTATGGCCGTGAAAGAGGATTTGACATTAGGAGAACCCACCGAAGAAAAGATCGATTCTGCAAGACTGTCAATGTGGAATGGGAATGTGTACATGCAGGAAATCACAAGGTTGATGAAGTAAAACAACGGGTACGTAATTCTAGAGAGAGCAAGAGATGTGGGTGTGAAGCCAAATTTCGAGTGGCACGTGGACCGGATGGTGATAAGTTGTACTATGTGTCTTATATAATCAATGAACACAACCATAGTCTTGCAACTGGCAAAACAGCCCATCGTCTCAAATGTAACAGGTGATGTAATTGAATATAGAGTATTGAATGTATATTGCATCTCATTCTTATGCAAGCTAAAAAAGATTTTTAATTTAATATTTCAGCTATATAACGGGGCCACAGAAGTTTTCGTTGTCATCGTTGAATAAGGCGGGTATTCGAACCCGAGATAGTATAAAAATTCTGGAGATGGGTACTGGTGGTCCTGGAACTCTACCTTTTCGTCCCAAGTCTGTATACAATTATCTATATAAGAAGCAGGTTAAGGAAGTTGTTAGAAATGGCGATTCTAACACGGCATTGGCTCTTTTGGATGGGATGAAGATGAATGATCCGGATTTGACGGTTGAGTATATGGTCAATCCCGATGACAATAGGCTTACTGCTATATTCTGGTCCGATGGATTTTCACGAGCATCATACAAATATTTTGGTGATGTTCTGGTGTTTGATAGTACGTATAAGACTAACAAGTATGGTTTCCCACTAGTAATTTTGTCAGGAGTTGATAATCACCTGAAAAACTGTATCTTTGGTGTTGCACTGATGTTGCGTGAGACAAATGAAGCATACATATGGTTGTTGAGTACGTTTAAAGATCGTGATGGGTGGGAAGATCCCGGTTTCAGTTCTTACAGATCAAGATGCAGCAATGCGCCATGCAATCTCAGTTGAGTTTCCTGAAGATTGACATTCTAGACATGTAATCTTGTTCGATGTACTTTTTGTTTCTAATGGACGCTTTCATGAGTGCATAGACTCATTTTAGCCTTGCACAAGTGAGCAAAGTTGAAAAAAAAGTGAAGGAAAAATATTTAAAATATGTAGAAAAATACCTTAAAAATGAAAAAATTGACAATCTAGACATGTAATCTTGTTCGATGTACTTTCTGTTTCTAATGGACGCTTTCATGAGTGTATGGACTCATTTTAGACTTGCACAAGTGAGCAAAGTTGAAAAAAAAGTGAAGGAAAAAAATATTTAAAATATGCAGAAAAATGCCTTAAAAATGAAAAAGATTGACATTCTAGACATGTAATCTTGTTCGATGTACTTTTTGTTTCTAATGGACGCTTTCATGAGTGCATAGACTCATTTTAGCCTTGCACAAGTGAGCAAAGTTGAAAAAAAAGTGAAGGAAAAAATATTTAAAATATGTAGAAAAATACCTTAAAAATGAAAAAATTGACAATCTAGACATGTAATCTTGTTCGATGTACTTTCTGTTTCTAATGGACGCTTTCATGAGTGTATGGACTCATTTTAGACTTGCACAAGTGAGCAAAGTTGAAAAAAACTAATTGCCAAGCTAGTGGATGAATCTATGAATCTAGTACACAAGTATGCCGAAGTGAAACCTATACGCCTTGACTTTGAAGAAATGGAGGCACCTGTGGTTCATCCGAACATACACGATAAACAAAGTTTGGACATTTTTGTAGATTTTTTCTGCACTGATACCCAGAGATCAAATGGCCGAAAAATATCTCTTCGATGAAACATTTCACCGGGGTAAATTACATTACCGTGTTTAATAAATTTTATATGATTATTGTATTCTAACAGCAATTTTGATGTATCAGGGCAGTAATTATTCTTTTCGACCAGATGTATATGCTCAATCGAGCAGGGGTTATGACCATAAAGCCTCCAAACTGGTTAATGGGGGATGTAAGTGATATCATTCTATTCTTGTCGATTGAAATTAACATGGATGTATAAATTTTCAAATAAGTTACTCATCAATAAGGTATGTTGTATATTCCAAAGGTACTTGACCTTGTAGCCTACATGATCTGGGCAGAAGAAAAGTGGAATCCGCAGAAGAAATTTCATTGGACACTACCAGTTCTGTTCAGTGTAAGAAACATGTGGTTATAACACCATATATGCAACATTGTACACATAATATAATATTGTTTGTCTGACAACTTTCTTTTGTAATGTTTCACACAGCAATACGCGAGTCATAATACCACGCCTAAACAATAAACGAGGCTGTCTTCGGAGACCGTGCACAACAGAAGTTTAGGGGACCAACTAGTACATGCAAGTCCATAACCATTCCATTGCAAGGTGGTGGACAACACTGGTTCCTGATGAATGTGTATTTTACACTTTCATTTGAGTCTTTTTCACCTATTTTAGCTATCCTCTATGTTAATTTAGCTATATTTTAGTGCATTTTATTAGAATAGTGTCACGTTTCCCTTTAGTTTTTATTATACAGGTTTTGGTTGAAAAACGAGGTTTTCCGGGCAATTATATTGAAGTTGACAAGGAATTGGTGTTCCAGAAGCCTAATTGGAGTATCTGAAAGATTTCGGATAGGATTTGAAGTCTAGGGGCCGAATCTGGAGGCTAGAAGGTCACTAGAAGTCAGAAACCGAGTCCGAAAAGGGGAAGAAATCCAAAAACGCGTCGAAAACGCGTATCTGACCGAAAATTACTCCCGGGCGAGTCGCCTGGGATGTGGGGCGAATCGCCCCACACCAGGCGAATCGCCCGGTGTGTGGGGCCCTTCGCCCCACACAATTCGAAAGCCTATATATAGTTGCTCAGTTTTCTCCGTTTTTCATACTTTTCCAGACCTTTTCTCTCACCTTTCTCTGTAGTTTTAGGTAGGAATTTCCCAGAGCCTGTTCTGGGGGTTCTTAGCTTAGGAGATACTTTTTCTTAGCAGTTTGGATCTTGTAAGATCGCGATTCTTCGGAGATTGACAACCTTCGGTAACATTGTATCTTACAGTTTTTCTACTTATTTTTATATATATCTTTCATCATGTTTTCATTCATTCGTGGTATGATTTCTGTTGATTGCATGACAACTATGAGTAGTTAAACTTCTCGTTGGTGATAGTATGTGAATTCTTAGCGAAGGGTTAATAATTATGCTAATGGCTATATCGCGCATTATACTCTGAGTTATTGCTTTATTTCTTTGATCTATCTAAATCTCTATCTTCGTAGTGTTGATTAATTACGGAACACAATTGGACAATTCATTGATCTTTGATCTATCTAAATCTATATTTTCGTAGTGTTTAATAATTATAACCGGACAATTCATTGATCAAAGATCTCTATGCAAAACCGAGGAATTTATGCATGATTATTAACCTGTTATGCTTTGAAGGACCATACTATCACCAATCTCCATTATCTGTTAAGAAAAATCTTTGCTAAGTCGTCTGCTGTTTTATATTCTTAATTTAAATTAGATAAAGCTAGTTATAGTCCTTAGAGATCGACACTCGAGGTTATTATACTACTACACTACGGTTTTTGTTGTAGTTGTGAATTGCCTTTGGCTAAATACAAATTTATTTGATTAATCGAGTTTGACAAATTCGGGTTCATCAAATTGGCGCCGCTGCCGGGGACTATACTCCTTTTTTCTGTTTAATTTGTTTATATTTTCAGCATCCAATTCCTAGTTCTAGTAGTTTTAGTTTTCCTATTTATCTCTCTCTGATACTCCTTTCCTAGTTTGTTACAGATAGTGTATGCCACATACACGATCTAGAGGAACACCGCTTGCTGATTCAATTGCTGAGATCGACAGAGTCTACCACCAAAGAAGGCGACTACTTCAAAGGCGTGCACTAGAGGAAATAGAGGATACCGATTTCTCCGAATCTCTACACAGTCTTTTCAAGGAAATCGACGGAATGGCAGAAGCTAGACCACTGAAAGCATGGGTTCAACCCTCCAAGGATCGTATGAGGGGACCGGCGATTGTTCTTTTGTCTGCAACTCGTGATCTGGAAATCAAGAACCACGCGTTCCAACAACTTCCGAGGTTCTATGGCTTAGCAAGGGAAGATGTGATGGGGTACTTGCACGATATCGACGATTTCGTCAACCAACTCCCACGACCCGGAGCTGAAATAACAACGGATGAGTTGAGGATGAAGGTTTTTGCTATGGGGCTTGGCGACAGAGCCAAGTCGTGGTTGAGTTCTCTACCGGCAGGCTCGCTGGACACTTGGGAGAAGGTTTTTTCAGCTTTCATGGAAAAATACTTCCCTCACACCTTGACTACCGCGCTAAAGGCGCAAATCACTGGATTCAAACAAGACTATGATGAGACCATCTACACCGCGTTTGAGAGGTTCCAAGACCTCATGAACAAGTGCCCTCACCATGGTTTTGAACTTTCTGATCTAGTCCAACACTTCTACAATGGACTAACCTTCGAGAACCAACAAGTGGTGGACTTCCAATGCCGAGGCAATATTTGGGAGGAAACCGCGGAAGCCGTCTGGGCAGTTTTCGAAAGGCTTGCTAAGGGTTCGCAGTTCAAGGACCCAAGAGCGATGGTTAGGAGACGTGGACCTGAAGCTCCACCGACTCAAGAAGCCCCTATGTATAGGGGGAATGGGGATCAATTCGAGTGCTTTACCAACGAATTGAACAAGTCCTCAAGAGCGCCACTGGAACAGCTGTGTCGAACGAAGTTTGCCGAATATGCAAGAACTATGGGCATGGGGCTCATATGTGTAGATCGGAGCTTGCATATGATGATGGCAACTGGGTTCAAGGAGGCGAAGAGGAAGCCTTTGCTACGGAATTTGGTACTCAAGAAGCTAGCTACGGACAAGACGGTAGGAATCCTCGAGGTGGATTTTGGAGAAGAGGGTTCCGAAACAATCAAGGATATGCACCGGCTAGCCAAACTTATGGCCCTAACCAAGACCGTAGTAGGCTTAACTATGGTAATGACCACTGCGAAAACCCCGCTCCGAAAGAGCAACCGAAGTCGAAGTCGGCTCAACTGATGGAGAACTTGCAAAAGATGGTTGATCACACCCAAAGTTTTCTCAAACGTTATGAAGAAGATTCTGAGAAGACTAGGGCGAGACTTGATCGATTGGAAGAGAGCACTAGGCTTGCCCATCAAAAGATGCAAGAGTTGATCGACCGAGGAGCAAGTAGGGAGCAAGGCAAACTGCCTAGCAACACTGAGAAGTCGATGTCCATTACCTTGGTGGGTGATCTACCTGTCAAAATCACCATCAAGAAGGTTGCTAAGTGCGGGTGTTGCAAGAAGGAAGAACCTCAACTGACCAAGGAAGAAGAGAAGGACCTTGGTTCGGACGAGAGTAAAGAGGAGCAAGAGGATCCCGAGCCACTCCCTCAAAGTTTCGATGTTAAGGTCGGGATTGGCGAGCTTGAAGATGTTCGTGCCACACTAGACACGGGATCCTACTCTAATGTGCTCCCTATGAATGTGTTCGAGAAGAGTAGCCTTGGAAAACTATCTGAGCATAAGGCTATTGTGCAACTGGCGGATGGATCCTTTGTGAGACCCGAAGGCGTTGTGAAGACCCGAAGACGTTGTGAAGAATGTATTGGTCAAGATTGGTGAAGCTTCTGTATACACCAATTTTGTAGTTATGCCGGCGTCTACACCTGGGATGGGGGATGTCGTTCTCTTGGGCGAACGTTCTTGACTAAGCTACGCTCCGTGATAGACATCTACCGAAGGACTTGCACCATTGAGGTGGATGGCAAGCGACACGTGTTGCAAGCCATATCTGATCCACCTGATACTTCTCACACAATTAACTACTGTGGTTGCTGTCTATGTTCATTCTTATTCACAGGTTCGTGGCATGAGGAGAAGATCCATGAAGGGGAAGTCTAGTACCCTCAAGAAGAAGAGCTAGGCGCAAACAGGAGTCGAGTCAAAGACTTTAAACAATGGCGCTATCCGGGAGGCAACCCGGAGTTTTTATCGCTTTTTTACTGCTTTATTGCATGCATTCATTCTTGAACAATTTGCTTTTCATATGTGAATTTGTTCGTCTCTGTGTCGTATGTGCTTATGTTATGTTTGAGTGAGATTTTTCGAGTGGTTTTATGAGAAAAATGGTTTCGGGGATTAAAAACCGCGTTTTTGTCGAAAGTTTCGTCTCCCCACCTCAGGAGGTGGGGGGCGAATCGCCCCACAAGTCCAGAGAGCTCCACGCTCTCTGCGATCGCCCCCAGGGCGATTCGCCCCCACGGGGCGACTCGCCCCACGGACTCTGCAGGCTTAAAATCGCGAGAATCCCCTTTCACCTCATTTCTTCATCTCTTCACACTTCTTACTCCCCAAAAAACCGAAACTCGCGAAAATAGCTTCAAATCTTCGTAAAACCTTCATTACTCCACCAAATTTAGTGTTCTATAGCTTCAATCGAAGCCCATTACGTGCTCCTACTTTTCATCCGAACAGATTTCACCCTAGTGCATTCATTTTTCAGATCTGAGGTATCTTCTTATGAACCCTAATTTTTAATTTGGGGGTTTTCTGATTTGAGCTTCGATTAGGCTTATATGATGTATGGGTAGGTTGTTTGTGTGATTAGAAGCGTTATTTACTATCAATTGCATGCTCAATTATGCTTGGGTTGTTGATTTGGGAATTTTGCTACTAGATGATCTATCTTGTTATGCAATATATCTTTTTCTTTGATTCCATACATATGATTGTGCTTATTGATGTAATAATGATGGATTTGATGGTAATGCATAATTGTTTAGTATGAGGATTTATGATGCTAGAATTTTTCGCTTCTATGGTATGAATTGAGCCTTGTTATTTAGGTTATTGGTTGTCTAGCAAGAGCATAATGTGATGTATTGCATGTAGTAGTTACATTGGTATGTTGCATGTTGAAAAAGCTAGGCTAGACATGAAGGATTTGGGAGTTCGATTGTTGATTTTATCACTTGTGTGTTTCGTTCTTACATTAGCATATGCATAAGTCAGTTTTGTGTCATACGAGGTACTAACTGTTGTTTGTAGGAACCATGCCACAAAGGGAGAGAAGCACTCTCGTTTGGCTACTATGAAGTATTGGAGGGGAGAAAATACAACCATGTCAAGGAGAGTGATCTCGTTAGAGGTGCGTTCGAGCCACGGGCTCTTGCAACAACGTCGCGGTTTATCCAAGAGGAGGAGCGAGAATCTACATGGAGTAAGGACTCCTATGCCTATTCATGCACCACCGAAGGGACAGAAACAATTATTACGTCAGCAATCTATCACAAGGACTGCAAAGTTCGAGTGAACAGGAAGGCACCGGGACGATCTCACCACAACGGATTCAGTCTTGAGTCGACAGTGGCTAGAAGGTTCCGAAGCGCTAGCTTGGTTCCAAAACATAATGACATGGGTGCCCAGCCCCTCTTAGGGGTGCCCTTGACTGCCTCTAAAGGGAGCATCATATAGACATCGGGGCATCAACCGTAGAGAATGTGGTCGACATTGGAAAAAATGGAGGACAACCTCTGAGTATCCGAGCAGCTTGCTGCAAACCTCCTCGGGGTGTCAAACATTGGAGAGGGAGGCTCTGATACACTGCTCTTTCCCCTTCAACAGTTCACAACCTATTGGAGGGCTACAGGATGGAAGATTCCATAACAGCGGCGGCTGATCTTGAGGATTCTCTTCGACGATGCAACTCTACTGGTGACGATGGTGATGACAGTAGTGACAATGAAGGCCATACGAACAATGATGATACAGATGGAGGAGTTGTTCCTATCCGGTCTATTAATGGAACTACCGCCCTTACCACAAGCCCGGATGATCACCTATAAGGCTCCCATAGCAGTCCCAATAACTCACAAGCAGCATAGTCAGCCGACCGAGGCCAAACCATGCGGTAACATCTAGTATCACATCTTATTTTCCTCATTTTCTTACTGCTAGGGACTAGCGTTAATTTCATGAGGGGGATGCGATTTAAGTGAACTAGAGTTGTTAGTTTGGAGCTTGCCATTGATGGTTTAGAGCATGGAATTGATAGGTTGAGTATAGTACCTTGCATGTTTTATCCGTCTGCATTTGCATTTGCACGTTTACTGCTTTCTTAGTTTTAGGTTGCATTCACTACATTCATCCTAGGATAGTCTTGCATGTTTTATATAGAGTTTATTACCGAATTTTTTGAACTTTTTTATTGGGTAGATCAACTAATTAGGCCATTAATCATATGCTTCATCTCTATGAATTTGTTTGAGGTTTTTCTCGCTTGGCTTGTCACATTTATGTATTGGACTTAGTTAAGCTTGGTAGTCTCGACATCACTTGTGGTGTTTTCTCTACTGCGGTTCACGAAGGCCTTTATAATAGGATGATGCATGTTAGGGTCTTATGGTTGTTTTCCCAAGTAATTATGTACCTAAGAGACAACAAGTCTTCACCATGCTTTGAGATTGCTAAATGCCTAGGAAGGAGGTAGTGTGAGGTTGTGTGATCCTTTGTTTGCAACCTATTCTTTCGAATAGGTTTGGGGAGGGGGTTACACTATCATTAGACTTGTTTTTCGTTTTTCATTTATGTGTTGTGAGTTTATTTTTCCTTTCTCGTAATTTTATACTCCAACCTATTCTTTCGAATAGGTTTGGGGAAGTCGTTTGTCATTTTTTGTGGTGCTTTTTCGTTGTGCTACTGCTGGCTAAAAAAAAAATTCGAAAAAAAACAGAAAAGAAAAATTCCAGAAAAAAGAAAAAAACTGAAAAAGAAAAAAAAAAGAAAAAAAGAAGAAGAAAAAAGAAAAGACCCCAAAAAGCAAAGAAGGGTCCAAAAAAGAAAGCCAAATAGCAGTTTAGCAAAGTGTTGTGTCTCATTTTCCAATTCTTGTAATGTTCGTAATCGTGTTGTAATTTTTTGTCTTTTGTTTTTGAGTGTCATCTGTTCTAGACCACCCTCGTCCTGCCATTCAGGAAGTGGTGAATAGCTTGAGGCTTTGCTTGAGAGATGGGTAGAAAGTGTTATCTTTTATAGGGAACCCTCCTTCGTTTGATGAGAGCCAGTACTGGTTCGACCTCTTTGAGGAAAAGTCTTAACTTGGTGAACATCTGTAAGTCCTCAGTTTCATAGGCACGGGACAACCATTCGTATCTTAACATGTTTCATTACGTCGTCACTGATTAGGTTCAGGTAGAGAATGTTACGAGGGACTATCATGTCTTGACATAAGTCCTTATGTGAATGTGTATGAGTCAATCGAGGCATTCTTCAACCTATATTCATGATATGACTTGTATGGTTTTTGTTCATATGTTTTTTGATAGATTCGGTAGATTAGTTCATTTTATTTGGCATGAGACTCCGTTTTTTGTGTTGCATTATTTTTGCATTAGAGTCTAGCTTAGTTGCTTGAGGACAAGCAAAGGATCGGTTTGGGGAGTTTGATGAATGTGTATTTTACACTTTCATTTGAGTCTTTTTCACCTATTTTAGCTATCCTCTATGTTAATTTAGCTATATTTTAGTGCATTTTATTAGAATAGTGTCACGTTTCCCTTTAGTTTTATTTTACAGGTTTTGGTTGAAAAACGAGGTTTTCAGGGCAATGATATTGAAGTTGACAAGGAATTGGTGTTCCAGAAGCCTAATTGGAGTATCTGAAAGATTTCGGATAGGATTTGAAGTCTAGGGGCCGAATCTAGAGGCTAGAAGGTCACTAGAAGTCAGAAACCGAGTCCGAAAAGAGGAAGAAATCCAAAAACGCGTATCTGGCCGAAAATTACTCCCAGGCGAGTCGCCCGGGATGTGGGGCGAATCGCCCCACACCAGACGAATCGCCCGGTGTGTGGGGCCCTTCGCCCCACACAATTCGAAAGCCTATATATAGTTGCTCAGTTTTCTCCGTTTTTCATACTTTTCCAGACCTTTTCTCTCACCTTTCTCTGTAGTTTTAGGTAGGAATTTCCCAGAGCCTGTTCTGGGGGTTCTTAGCTTAGGAGATACTTTTTCTTAGCAGTTTGAAGCTTGTAAGATCGCGATTCTTCGGAGATTGACAACCTTCAGTAACATTGTATCTTACAGTTTTTCTACTTATTTTTATATATATCTTTCATCATGTTTTCATTCATTCGTGGTATGATTTCTGTTGATTGCATGACAACTATGATTAGCTAAACTTCTCGTTGGTGATAGTATGTGAATTCTTAGCGAAGGGTTAATAATTATGCTAATGGCTATATCGCGCATTATACTCTGAGTATTGCTTTATTTCTTTGATCTATCTAAATCTCTATCTTCGTAGTGTTGATTAATTACGGAACACAATTGGACAATTCATTGATCTTTGATCTATCTAAATCTATATCTTCGTAGTGTTTAATAATTACAACCGGACAATTCATTGATCAAAGATCTCTATGCAAAACCGAGGAATTTATGCATGATTATTAACCTGTTATGCTTTGAAGGACCATACTATCACCAATCTCCATTATCTGTTAAGAAAAACCTTGCTAAGCCGTCTGCTGTTTTATATTCTTAAGTTAAATTAGATAAAGCTAGTTATAGTCCTTAGAGATCGACACTCGAGGTTATTCTACTGCTACACTACGGTTTTCGTTGTAGTTGTGAATTGTCTTTGGCTAAGTACAAATTTATTTGATTAATCGAGTCTGACAAATTCGGGTTCATCAGTTCCTAGTGACAATTGACTTGAAGTTGAGGCGACTTGTAGTTGTAGACACTCTACGTAATAATGCCGAATCCAATGATCTTCGAAAAGAAGCAGTATTGAAAATGGTGAGTCAATGAATTCATGTATCATCTCAAAATTTAGTATATGCATGCATCAAGTAAAAATCAGAAAGTTAATATTGCCTTACCACCATCTGATTTTTGTAGGTTCGATGTTTGGAAAATGTCACTAGACTCTGGGAAGATCAGCCATTTGTGAATAACAACTGGGATCAGTTCAAGTATGTGTACGACGAAACTGTTCCCCTTCAACATGATGGGTATGTTCCCGATTTTCTTTTTCAATCTAACAAGTACAGTTAATAAGAAATTAACAACGATGATTTCTCCCAATTGTAGGGATAACTGTGGTATATATGTGAGCCTGATGATGTTGTACCCAGGAGCTGTGGATCGAGTTTTGAATGAGGTAGTTATTAATTTTTAAAAAATATTATTTTCTACTATTTGTGATATGGTGGATAATTTTTTTTCTCAAACTTAACGGTGTTATTCGATACAACGTGAATTAAAAGCTACGCGATACAGACTGGCGACCTTACTCTATAACAGTACACTCAACAAGAGCACCCGTGGGTGAGTTTACCACCAATTACCCATTCTGGAATATGATGTTTTAATGAAAATTTAGCATGTACTTATTCTATATATATATGTATCCAGGTTGGCCGTGACCTTTGATGTAGAATGTGGGAGCGAGAAGATTCTGGTAGAGGGAGTAGATTCAAATAACATAAACTATGCTGACCTGAAGATGAAGATAAATGATAAGATGTCAACTTATCGTCATGAGAGAGATACAGTCCTGGTGTTGCGCGGAATACCATTGGACAGTCCTGCCACACCGATAGACATCCAAGATGGAATTGACCTCAAATGTTGGTCGGAGACTACGTGAAGGACAAGAGGGACAAATCCCTCTTGAAGTAATCATGGGGCCTGCCGTGCAACAGGGGCGGATGGACGACCCCCATGAAATATCTGATTAGATTTTAGCATATGAATAGTATTTCTAGCTGAATGATTTTTCGATCAAGACCTCAGATTTCCATTTTCATTCGGATTACAATTTTTTTCTATTAATGTTTTTGGATAATATTGTGTTTTTTACTTATGACATGGATAATTTTGCCTGGATATCACTTTTTGATAATTTCCATATATTATTGCATAGCATCTGTGCATTTATTTTCATAATGTGTGGATTTTTCTAGCTGGTGGCCTTTGGACAGAAAGCACCACAATGAAGACTGCATATACAACATTAAGTGATGCGATAGAGAGTCTATCTTTAACTTGAAAGTAGAACCGTTTACTTCTGGGTTAGAAAGTAGATAGAAATGTTCCATGTATTATTTTTTTTATTCTACTAGATTTTTAAAATTTTATTATGGATTCCACAAGTCAAATATATAAGTCTTGTTATGGTGTTTCAATTGTGTTTTGTAGCTCTTATTTATTGGACGGATGTATACTATATAGCTAGCTAGTACAAACTTACTACTTATTAGCTAGCCATATGAACATACTTGGAGTGGATGGATAGTAGTAATCTTGTGTGATTCACCTTAATTATATCGCCAAATGAAAGCAATAGCTAATCTTCTGTATTATATGAAGAGATTTACTTTTATGCATATGTAGAAGCAAAATTACTGAATGTCTATTTCTCATTGTGTACCATGTCATTAGAAGCTATTGATGGATTTGTTGCTGATTTGAGGTAAATCATGCATTCATGCTTTGGTTTTAATGGTCAGTATTTTCGAGAATTACTCTGCCCAAGTTGCAGGGGAAGAGGTTATATTACATGTAAAAAATGCGGAATAGAAACATCTCGACTGGATTGCATGAAGGTCATATGCACTATCACATCACTTACCTGCTTGTGACAACATTTTAATACATTTCTACAGTTTCAAGTGCTATGATATGATATCCAGTGTTTCCTCTTATCCATTTTAGCCTTTTATGTGTATTTACTCTCATTTTGGCCTAAAAGGCATTCTTTTTTAGAGTACATAAACTGATGTGGCAGTTGGATTATTCTATCCTATCACGATTACACTACTTAGCCCCTGTGCAGCTTCTGTGTATCCACATTCTTACTACTTTTGACTCTCTGGTTCCACATATTTGACAGTTCATGCATAGAAGATAATGTAGCTTTGTATAATAAAAACTGTTCTGGTCGTGAGTTTATCTTTTTTTATTAGCTGGATGCTTGCAGAGCCTCAATGAAAGAACTGGAGTATTTAGCAACAGGTTGAAGTCAATCTATGCAGATCTTGTGCTTTGTGCTCAGAGAGTTGCTGCTGTTAAGGTTTGCTGAGCTTCTGCATAATTGTTAAATCATGCAGATGGTAATTGTCAGCGTTGGGAAAAGAAAAAAGAAAAAAAAAAAGCAATTTGCTGCGATGTTTAGGACTATGTTGTCTCAGCTATCACCCAATATGCAGAAGCTAGTGGCAGCACACATGTATATGTGGTTCCTGTGTGTGTGGTTCTCATTACTTTCTGTGGTGTTATTTTTTAACTTTAATGCTCCAGAATAATTTATCTGTGTAAATCAGTTTTTCACAGGTCCATACAACTAGCAAAACTCAAGTTCCTGAATAATTTATCTGTGTTAATCAAGTTACGTTCATACCAGTTTTTCACAGGTCCATAAAAAAGGAAGAGAATTGACTTCCACACATGAAACACAGTTCTTACAAATTAAAAGGGGTGTTGCGAGAATCGAACTCGCGCCCTCTCGCAATAAGCGAGAATCATGCCACTAGACTAAACACCCAGCAGGAATCAATTCAACCAAGTAAAAAGTCATAGAAGCACATCAATGGATAAATGCAACTATATGAAAGAATGCATGTAGACGCAGGATATTGCACCATGTACACACATGCAAACAACTACTATATAAATATCCATTTGAAACTTAAACGTAGGCCTAGATGTTTCAATACTATACCAGCTCAATTCCAGCTCAACCTATGAAAATGGAATACCGAGATCATTACATAAACCACGTAAAGTACCCTGCACTTGAAGAAGAGATAACAATTATCTTACTAATAAAAGAATTTATCTCACAGCTTCTGGAGCATACAGCTCCATAAATATGCTGTTGGCAAACCACAATCTGGAAGACCAAGAAGATTTGGTGCAATTATAAATCGCATTAGATTCCCTGAGAAGAATAATTGCATTATTAGCAAAGACAAGTAAATGGACAGCCAAAATATATGTAATGCCCCGTATTTTATTTATTTTATTTATTTTAATTAATTAAATTACCCGAGTAATTTATTTTATTTGATAATTATTTAATTTATTTTTCCTGCGCAATTAATTTCGAGTTTAGAAAATTCGAGTATTAGTAAATCGTCTCGTTTCGTCCTTGGGCTGGCTAGCAATCTGAACTTGCTCTTCTCTTGGCCCAAATTGTGTTAGCTTAATTGCTGACCCAATTTATTCAGGCCCGTCTGATGGCCCATGCCTCCATAACCCTAAAGTCAAACTCCATCCTTACTCCTCATTCTCATCCTCACGCCACAACTTACTGAGACAAAGAAAGAAAAGAAAACTACTTTCTTCTCTCATCTCTCGCTCACCATCATCTTCATCACCAAAACCGTCGCCGCCGCCGCCGACCCGTCACCTACGTCGTCCCTCTCGGCGCCGCCGCCGCCGCCGACCCGTCACCTACGCCGTCTCTGCTCGGTCCGCTGCCGTCCAGAGCCGCCGCCGCCGTCCAGAGCCGCCGCCGCCGATTCGATCTCCTCCGTCCCGTTCCTTGGCGTCCGCCTGTGTTGCTCCGATCCGGTTCCGCCCGTGCTGATCTGCAGCGTCCGCGCCGCCGTCCATCTCGGTCCCGATCCGTTTCCGTTCGCCGCGCTCAGTTCCGTCCGTGCCCGCGCCCGCGCCCGTGCCGCGCCTCTGCTCTGTTCTTCTCTGTCCCAGCCCGATCCGTTCGAGCTCCGTCCCGCTCGAACCTGGTCCCGTTTCCGATCCGTTCTAGTTCGGTAAGTAGTGAATCTCGATTTCGTTAATTCTGGTTCGATTAGTTTTGGAGACCTTGATTTGATCTCTTCGCTTTTGTTGATTCCCAGTTCGTTGCTCTGTTGTTCGATTCAAACTGCTCCGTACTCTCAGATTCAGTTTCGGAAGGTAGTACGTTGTTCCCTTCGTTTTGTTTTGTTTTCTTTTCCTGACAGTTTTACCCCTGCTGCCATAACTATCAAACTGAGAACCGGGACTTAGGTAAATTGAATCGGGTTGTTGTTGTTGACTGAGACCTTGACCTCGTATGTTGACCATAAACTGAACCATAGCTTTGACCTTTGTTCGGATTTGGGACTTACAGTAGGGTGTTTTGACTTTGAGTTGACTGGTTTGACCATTCAGATTCTAAAATTATTACTTGTAAGACTGAACTGGACCGATTTAGGATTCGTTTGAGACCATTTATGTTTAACAGTGGCTTGTTTGTAGTTGTTGAGTTGCGATTGGACTATTATGTGATGCTCTTGGACTATTATGTGATGCTCTTAGAAGCTGTGGGTTGTCTTGTAACTCCTGGAAACTTTAAGGACTTGGCTGCAATTTAGGTGTTGACTCGTTGACTGACCGAGAACCGATTTAGGAGAATTTCCTTTTTTTTTCTGAAAGTGTAATGTTAATGATTTGAAAACTATAGGGACTTGTTTGTGATTTTCGAAAATTAAAGGGTTTTTCTGCATTTGTTTTTCGAAGGGCAAATTGGTAATTTTACTTCTGGACTGATCAGTATTTTAGTTGAAGTATGAATTGGTTTTGGTTTTCTGAAAATGGTTGTTCTCTTAAATTTCAAAATTGAGGTTAGAAGTGTTTTCTGAAAACTATAAGTTTAAATGCTATTTCTTGAAATGGAGTAAGTAATTGTCTTGCTAGCCGAGTTGGTTTCATGTTGAGGGTTTAACCTAGAGATTTTGAGTTCGAATCCCAACTTCGCCTTTTCTCTACCGACCTTTATTTTCTTCTACCGTTTACCTTCTGTTTCGACTTCTAGTTAGTGACTAGACACTTTTCTGTTTAGGTGCTCCGTCCGTTAGCTCTTAATTCGCTGTGGTTTGTGGACCGTTGCTCGCAAAGTTAAGGTGAGTGTTCACCTCTAAACTTATCTATTTGCGAAAAACTGGAAGGCTACGTGACTATCTGTACCTATTACTATATATATTGTTTTACTGTATGCTTCCGCGTAAAAGTAACTAAGTCCTAAGTATGACTAGTTACTTTCTTTGTATATTGCTACTCTGTTCTGGATTAACTTTTCTGCAGGAACACTTCTCGGTGTTTGGTTATCCGTATCTGTTTGTTCTGTATCTATATCTGTTTGTCCGTTTCTGTGTGACCGGTCGATTAGATCGTAACTAGGTAGGCTTGGGTAGTAGAGGACTATCGGGTTTGCTTGGTTATTGCCTAGTCTAATCCCTTTTAGACGCGAGGCAGAAGTCGCTGAGGCCTATTAGGGTCGTAGGTTCTGTTTCCCCAAAGTACACGGGGGTTTCTGTTTCTGTCCGGATTGTATACCCTCTGGAGGGAACTATAAGGGCTATTGGGAGTAGGAGCAATAAGGCGGGCTGCACCAACGGACTTCGACTTATCTGTCCTGTATTTCTGTTCTGATATCCGTTCTGTTTGTTATATTATTTGCTGAAAAGGATTTTGATTTCAAACTGTTTACTTTCTGTTTGTTAACTTAGAACCTCACTGAGATCCTTTACCTCACACTCTCTTTGTTTTCAAAATTCCTTCCTTCCAGATACTACTGAGTATGCACGCGAGTAGGATGTCAGCGACTGAGAGAAGGGTTGGGGTGTCTTTGGGAATTTATTTCAAAATAAGAAGATGTAACTTTTCACTGTTTTCAATAGTTGTTATGCATTTGATTTCTAAGTTACTATTGAATATTTAATTGATTCTGTTAGCGCTGTGCGCGTCAAGTATTATTATGACCTTTATTGCCGACCGTGGCTTTTAAAAGTATTTTGGATTTTCTCTTTTCAAGAAAATTGTTTGTTTTTGAAAACCGGTACCGTTACAATATGTTTTTAATTGCTCACTTGATAATGATTGTAACGGTATCGATTTTTTTGAAAACAAATAATTTCTTGAAAAGAAAATTCAAAATAACTTTAATAGCAACGGTCGGCAATCAATGTCAAAATAATCTTTGACGCGCAGAGCGCTAACAGAAACAAGTAAATATCCAACGATAACTCAAAATTCAAATGAAACAACGAGTGAAGACAGTAAAAAGTTCATCTCTTATTTTGAAATAAATTCCCAAGACACCCTAGACCCCTCTCTCAGTCGCTGGTATCCTATTCGCGAACATCCTCAGCAGCATCTGGAAGGAAGGAATTTTTGAAAACAAGAGAGCGTGAGATAAAGGATCTCAGTGAGGTTCTAAGTTAAAAACAGAAAGTAAACAGTTTTGAAATCAAAATCCTTTTTAGAAAAACAAACAAACAGAACAGATCACATAACATAATAACAGAACAGATAAGTTGAAGACCGTTGGTGCAGCCCGCCTTATTGCTCCTACTCCTAGAATGCCCTTATAACTCCCTCCAGAGGGTGCACAACTCCGGACAGAAACAGAACCCCCGTGTACTTTGGGAAACAGAACCTACGACCCTAATAGACCTCAGCGACTTCTGCCTCGCGCCTAAAAGGGATTAGACTAGGCAATAATCAAGCAAACCCGATAGTCCTCTACTACCCAAGCCTACCTAATTACGACCTAATCGACCGGTTACACAAAAACAGAACAGATACCGAACAACAGATACAGACAATCAAACACCGAAAGGTGTTCCTGCAGAAAAGTCAGTCCAGAACAGAGTAGCAATAAACACAGAAAGTAAATAGTCATACTTAGGACTTAGATACTTTTACGCGGAAGCATACAGTAAAACAGTATATATAGTAATAGGTACAAGTTGTCACATATCCTTCCAGTTTTTCGCAAATAAATAGGTTTAGGGGTGAACACTCACCTTAACTTGCAAGCAAAAGATCTCCAACGAGCAGTAGCTTACGGGTTATCAAACAACGGAGAACCTAAAGAGAAATACTACACTTTAGAAGTCGAACGGACGGAAGAAAAAGGTGGTAAAGACGGGGTTCGAACTCGGGACCTCTAGTTAGTCAAGCAAGGACCTAACCAACTAGGCTAGCAAGTCAAGTCATTACTAAAGTTCAAAAACAGAAACTAAGTTGAAACATTTTCAGAAATACTCTTGCGGTTTTCAGACTCTGGAAATTACCAAAATACCCTCAGTGGTAAATTGCAAAAAGATCCTTTCAAAATCAGAAAGTACAAACAAAACCAGAAGTTTTCCAAACATACATATCAGTCCCCACATAATATAAGGTTTACGAAAAAGTCCTCTGTCAGTCAACTACGGTCCAAGTTAAATTGCAAAAAGGTCCCTTAGGTTTCCAAACTTCCCAAAACAGTCCACAAGGTTCAAATCAATATCATTAAAGTCCAATTCAGTCCTTTTCGAAGTCACACAGCAAACTACGGTCAACATACGAGGTCAACAACCAACACAAGTCCAACAACAGTAACAACAATCTAACAAATCCTAAGTCCCGGTTCTTAATTCGAATCAAAATAACATGGCCAGATTGAACAAGGGTAAAACGGTCAACAGGAATCGAAACAGAAAAGGGCTGAACGAACTATTACCTTCGACTGAAAAGGAAACCGAGAGTGCTGCGAATTGAAAAGAAAAACGGAGTTACAACGAGATTCAATAACAAATTGAATCTATTAGAACCGAAACAGAAACGAATCCACTTACCAGAAACGGAAAAGAAATGGATTGTGTTGGACCGAGACGGATCGAACAGAACGGTGAATGGAGTCGGAACGGACCGGATCGAACATATCGGCGCGGCGGCGGCGGATTAACGGAGCGGTGGATTGGAGACAGAACGGACAGAGGCGACGCGATCGACCGGAATGAACAGACGGATTGATCGGGACCGACGGAACGACGCGGCGGGGTGAAATCGGACGGACGACGCGGCGAACATAACAGGCGCGGCGGACAGACAGGAACGAGCGGCGGCAAGGCGAAACGATCGACAGAGGACGGCGTACGCGAACGGATCGGCGACGGACAGAACTGACGGATCAAACAGATCGATCGATCGGAATCGGCGCGGCGCGGATCGGAGCGGCAGAACTGGCAGAGACGACGGCGGACGGACTACGGCGGCGGCGGACGGCAACGGACGAGACAGAAGCAGCAAGTTCTTCTCTCTTCTTCTCTCTCTCCCTTTCTTTTCTTTCTTTCTTTCTTTCTAATTTCGTTTGGACGGCAAGTGAATGAGGAGATGGGAGGATACTGATTAGGGTTAGGGTTTAGAAATCTGATGGGCCGGTCAAAAGGCCTTGACTGGGCTAAAGAATGGGCCAAAAGAGGTCAGAAAGTCCAGTCTTCCAGCTCGATCAAACGTAACGAAACGAACTAGCTTACGCGAATTTAATTAAATAATTACCGAATAAATAATTTACTCTGATAATTAATTAACTAAATTAAATAATTAAATAAAATAATAAATAAATAAATAAATAAAAGACGGGGTGTTACACTCTTCCCCCCTTAAAAGAATTTGGTCCCCAAATTCGCACCTGAAAAGTTGAAGAGCTCGGGATACTGCCGGTGCATGTCATCCTCGCTTTCCCAGGTTGCCTCCTCATACTGATGATTCTGCCACAGAACCTTTACTTGCTTGATTTGCCTATTACGGAGCTGTTGCACCTTTTGGTCTAGAATACGAACCGGTTGCTCCACATAAGACAAATCCTCCTCAATAGTCACTTTCTCGGGTTGAATCACGTGCGACGGTCCGAATAGTACTTCTTCAGTTGAGATACATGGAAGACATTGTGAATCCCAGTAATAGTAGTGGGTAGTTGCAACGATAAGCCACAATACCAACTCTCTCAATGATCTCGTATGGTCCTACATTCCGAGCGTTCAGTTTAGCTCTGCGACCCGTACGAACAATTCCCTTTCTCGGAGATAGCTTGAGAAAGACAAAATCACCAACTTCAAACTCCAAATCTCACCTACGATTATCGGCGTAACTCTTTTGTCGACTTTGAGCAGTTCTCAATCGGTCTCGGATAAGCCTAACCTTTTCCAAGGTTTCTTGTACCATCTCGTTGAGAGTCCTCTCTCCAGCTACCGGTGTAGAAATTCGGTCCTCCAAATTCCAATACAGCGGTGACATACATTTCGACCATACAGCGCTTCAAATGGTGCCATACCAATCGATGCTTGATAACTGTTATTGTAAGCATACCCAACTAATGGCAAATGTTGTGCCCAGCTTCCTTGGTGATCCGCACACACAATCTCAGTAGATCCGTCTAGAGTTTTAATGGTCCTTTCGGATTGACATCCGTCTGCGGATGTGCTGCGGACTAAAATTCAACTTAGTACCCAAGCCTTCGTGCACTTGCTTCCAAAATCTCGAGACAAACTCTTCGGATCTCTATCAGATACATACTCACCGGAGTGCCATGAGCCTAATTATCTCATCGCATAAACCTCGGCTAACTTCTCGGATTGTGTAGGTGGTTTTTACAGGCAGAAAGTGTGCCGATTTGTCAATCTATCGACAATAACCCAAACACTATCAAACCACCCCTAGCTACCGTTAGACCCAGTCACAAAATCCATAATGATCATCTCCCGTTCCACTGTGGAATCTCGAGTGGTTGTAGTAACCTCCCGGTTTGTTTCTGTGCTCAGCCTTCACTTGCTGGCAGACCAAAAACTTTGCACAAAACTTGCGACATCTCGCTTCATATGGGTCCACCAGTAAAACCTTCTTCAAATCCTCATACATTTGGTTTCCTCCGGGATGCGTCGAGTACTGATTTATGAGCTTCATCCAAAATTGACGTCTAGCTCTTCATCAGAAGGCACACACAATCTACCTGAAACCTTAGGGCTCCATTCTCATCAATAGAGAATTCGCATTGCGAGGTTCGGTGATATGTGCCTTGATATCTAAAGCTCTTCATCATGCTCTTGAGCCTCAGAATTTTACCTGCCAGCTCATACCTCAAAGTGATATTGGCGAACATACAAACAATTTGGATACTTCGAAGAATTTGACACGTGTACCCTACGACTTAAGGCATCAGCGCCACATGGCCTTACCAGGGTGGTATCGAATGGTACAAGTGTAATCGCCCAGAAATTCCATCCATCGTCGTTGTCTCATGTGCAACTCCTTTTGTGTGGAACAGTACTTCAAGCTCTTATGATCAGTGAGGATGGTGAACCAGGACCATAAAGATAGTGTCTCCACATTCCCAAGGCAAAGACTATATCAGCTAGCTCAAGGTCATGGGTTGGGTAATTTCTTTCCTATGGCTTCAACTTCCCTCGAAGCATGGCGATCACCTTTTCCCGTTGCATCAGTACACAACCAAACCTTCCTTTGAAGCATCAGTGTAGACCAAAAAGTCAGTGGTTCCCCTCGGAAGAGCTTAGTATAAGGGGGCCAGCTGTCAGTTCCTCTCTTCAGCTCGGCTCTTCGAAGCTTTCCTCACACTTGTCATTCCAAACGAACTTCGGATTTTTCCCTGTTAAAGAGGACAAGGTCCAGCTAGCTTCGATAATCCTTTACAAAACGCGGCGATAGTAACCAGCCAAACTGAGAAAAATCGCCCTCAGTGACAATTCAGTCTCTTCCAATTGACTATCCACTCAATCTTCGATGGGTCGACCTCTAAACCTTCTAACAGAGATAATGTGCCCTAAACACTACAAGGGATCTGATGTTCAGCGACGGACTCATCCGTCGCTGAAAATAAGCGATCCGTCGCTGATTAGGCTCAGCGACGGATCGCTAAATATAGCGACGGTTGAGAATTTCGTCGCTAATACGTTGGTCGTAAACGAATTAACGATCCGTCACGAATAGCGACGGATGATTCGTTGACCGTGTTGCGACGGTTGACTCATCCGTCGCAAAGGTCATGGTCAGCTTACTAGTCTAACCAGGACTTTAGCGACGGATGAGTTATCCGTCGCTGTTTTTTTTTTTTTTTTTTTTTTTTTTTTTTTTTTTTTTTTAACAAATTCTTTTATTTAAATAAAATCCAAACCAAAAAACCCATTGAACCTGGTACACACATCATTAATATTCGTAATAAATAAATTCCCAAAAATAAATGCGAAAAGCATTTTCAATAACGAAACGATCCAATAATCATAATAAAAATCATTCATACAATAAATATCTAATGTAATATCCGATAGGAAGTTAATATTCGTTCATGAGTCGAAAAACAACATAAAAAAACTAAACTGGATCATGGAGAAGGGGGTGGCGGTGGTGGTGCGCTGGAGGAAGGAGGTGGCATCCCCAACTTCGCATAAATGGCAGCGATGTGGCCTCCTGCTCAGCCTGTCTCTCGGCCAGCCTCCTAATCTCTGCATCCTTCTCTGCCAACTCCGCTCTGAGGGTGGCCTCAAAAGAAGTACTAGAAGACGTGGTCCGTGAGGCAGAGTTCCGAGATGACGGGAACGCGCATGCCTCGCGCTACTGGTGGTAGCAGCCAAACTCCCTAGTCCCAAGCGACGACCCTTCTCGTCCTCCCGATCCAGTTCCAACAAAATGTTGTTCATCTCCTCGACAGTGAGGTCCTTGTCACTAATCCTGTCTGTATAGGCCTTCTGAAAGGATAAATCAATAGTGCAAGGCGTTAGTGAATTCAAGTATTATTGAAATCAACCGTATTTAATGAACATAAGTATTGCAGAACTTACCGCAATCTTCTCGGCCTTAGTAGACAACCATTCGCCATCAGGGCCCATCTGAGACTTCGTGAAGAACGTGAAGAGAAGACTCTCGTTATCTTCAATCTGAATGACACATGAATTACAAGTATAAAAGGCATGATAAAAAAGATCACAAAGTATAAGAGGCATGATGTATAAAATCACAAAGTTCGAACTGATATTACAAGTACAAGAATAATATTAAACCACAAAGTTAATTAATTATACACTTACCAGCCTATTCATGTTGGCTGTAGCGATGGACTGAGAGCCAAATCGATGTGTGACCATGCTCCTGGTCCCATCCTCGGGTCCGCCTTCCTGTTTGAAGCGTTCTGCTCAGCCGCACGCTGGACTTTTGGATCAGGCCAGTAGGCCTTCCAATGAACCCACAGTTCATCTCCTAGCCAACTCGGCTTTCCCAGTCCGTCAGTGTGCCTGGCCTTCATGGTATTAACCATCCCCTTGTAAAGGGAACTACCATGGGCGTTGAAGCAGTACCAGAGTGGCCACAACAGAGCTTTGGGAAGGAAGTAATATTTCTACACAAGTACAGACAAACATCCAAAAACATACTAATTGTGAGAACTTAAAAACAGTCAATTATAACAAGTGTAGCACATGCACAACAATTATATCGGTGACTAACATATCACCCAAGTACAGTGGCTAACATACCACTCACATTGTCCTATATTTTACTACAACAATGGTGACTAACATATCACCCAAATATAGTGGCTAACATACCACTCACATACAGTAACATACCACTCAAGACAAAAAAACAATTATGAAAGCCAGCAGTATGATTATTAACTCACCCTCAACTCCTCAAAGTACTCTCCCTTTAACTGGTCAGGATGGTAGTCCACTGGGCGCCACCCTGTTGTGGTGGGAGCATCTTGGCCCTGATGATCTGGCCTAGGTTGTGAGCCGCCTTTTCCGCAAATAACCTGCAAAGAATAAGGCAATCATTAAGCAAACCTTCGTAATATATAGTAATGAACTCAAGCCATAATACAACATTTTTACGTAAATATATAAGTTAAATCATAATACTTACTTGTCCCCGTTGGGGTAGAGTACAGGCCTACCATTCCACTGAAGACCGTCCATGGGTGATCTGTAGGGATAGTCATCGTCTGGCACGTGGGCCCATGGGTCACGGGGATCGCTCGAGCCCCTACTGGACTCACCTGGAGTCCCACGAGCAGTCGGGGAGCCGTGCTGTGAGCTAGGCCCGGTGTCATCTCCCTCAGTACGTGGTGACTGAAGAGTGCGTGGACTCTCATCCGGTTGTATGGTGTAACGAGACAGTCTGGGTTTCGGCATCTGCAAATTAAAGCAAAGATATGTGTTAGTACATACAGAATTGAATATAAAACATGTACAATCAGAGATATAGCAAGGAACGACACTAGACATTCGGGTGGTCACGCCAGTAGGACTCCCAAACATCATGAAGGGGACTCGGCATCCACTTTTGGGCGGAACTCCCAAAAGCCAGTTGGCTTTCCAAACCTCAAGTAAGGGAATCCTCAGTGTACGTTCTGACATATTTGAATGCTAAACCTGACCAATCGAAGTTTAGTTCATTGCTAACGTATTATTTCATTCTATTTATCGAGGTTTTTACTTGCCATTTAAGATATGTGTAATTAAGGAAAATTTTATATATATAATTTATTATATTTTGCTAACATACCCAAAATTCTTACTCATTTTATTATTAATTTTTACTTTGCATTATACTTATAATATTCTAAATTACAACTAATTACTTTGCATTATAGTTACGATATGTCTATATTATACATTTTCATGAACAACTAATTACAACTAATTACGGCCGATTACGATCGAATCATACTACAACTAAATTCTAGAGGTCTCCAATCAACCCCAACAAAGTCTCAATACTCCAAATATCAATTCAACCCAATCAATTCTCAATTACTAAAACAAAATTTCAATTCCTAAAATACCAATTCATCCCAAATCTATCAATTCACCAACCAAAACTTGTGCATCTCCCCTAATTTGAGCTACATAACATAATAGATACTACTAAAATGCATACCATTCAATGAAATTGAAAAAGAATGAAAATACTCAAATTTAGACAAGTTAGGGTTAGAAGTTAATACCTTTGATTGCGGAATAAATGGTGAAAGAATCAAGCAATTAACTAGCTACCCTTATTCCTTGATGGAAGAGCTTCGAAATGCCTATAAGATTGCTTGAAATGGTGAAGAAATGAAGAAGATATGGCAAGAGGGGTTTTCGCCGGTGGAGGAAACGCGAGGGGGCTGAAGGTTCTGTTCTTGTTATCGACGATCTGGGACTAAGTCCCGTATTTATATTTACCGGTCTGCGACGGATGCGCCATCCGTCGCTAAACAGCGACGGATGAGTCATCCGTCGTAACATAACGACGGATGAATCCATCCGTCCCAAGTTTTTATTTTCCTATTTTTTTCTTTTTTTCCATGGTCAATGAGATATACGACGGATGAGTAATCCGTCGTAATTACGAGACGGATGAATCCATCAGTTGCAGGAACGAACAATGGATGGAGTCATCCGTCACTAATAATGCGACGGATAAGCATCCGTCGCAACTCTCAAACGTCCCAAGGGTTTAGGGACGCGCATTATCACGAATTGTCTTTATCCGTCGCTATTTCTATTTCATCCGTCGTAAAAAGACCGATCCGTCGCTAATTTCGGTCGCTGTTTATGGTATTTCTTGTAGTGAAAAAGGCCACTTTATCTAGCCAAAATTCCACTTGCTGAATTTGGCATACAACTTGTTGTTCTGAAGAGTTTCCAAGACAATTCGAAGATGTTTCTCATGATCCTCTTCGGATTTCGAGTAAACGAGAATGTCATCGATGAAAACAACAACAAACTGATCCAAATACGGTTGAAAAACTCGGTGCATCAAATCCATGAACACAGCTGGGGCATTCGTAAGGCCAAACGGCATCAACCACAAACTCATAATGACCATACCTCGAGTTCAGAGCAGTCTTAGGTATGTCTTCTTCTCTTACCCTAACTTGATATAGCCTTGTCGCAGATCAAGCTTCGAGTAAACCTTCGAACCTTCCAACTGATCGAAAAGTCCTCAATACGGGGTAGGGGGTACTTGTTCTTGACAGTGACTTGGTTCAGGCCTCAATAGTTAATGCACATCCTCATACTACCATCCTTCTTCTTTACGAACAGAACCGGTGATCACCAAGGCGAAGAACTAGGTTTCACAAAACCGTTATCCACCAAATCTTGCAGTTGAGTCTTAAGCTCCTTAAGCTCAGCAGGTGCCATCCTATAAGGTGACTTCGAAATGGGTGCGGTGCCAGGTACCAAATCAATACTAAACTCCACTTCTCGTTCAGGGGGTACGGAATCCAGCTTCTCAGGAAAACACCCTTGAACTCCTTAACCACCCTAACTTCCTCGATTTTTGGCTGATCTTTGGGTTTATTGATCAGATACGCCAAAAAGCAGGTAGCACCCTTCACGTACAGCCTCCTAGCTTCCATAGCAGACAACAGAAACTTCTCATCCTTTCTCTTATCTCCTTTCCACACGACTTTCTCCTCTCCAGGTTTTCCAGGGATATAGCCTTGGTTCGACAATCCAGTTGTGCGTAGTGCTCGGACAGCCAATCCATACCCAGAATAACATCGTAGGTTCATAGAGGTAGAAATATAAGGTCA
Organism: Plantago ovata; assembly: GCA_028274465.1. Lineage (NCBI taxonomy): Eukaryota > Viridiplantae > Streptophyta > Magnoliopsida > Lamiales > Plantaginaceae > Plantago > Plantago ovata. Next base: position 11,770,646 of record CM051458.1, read on the forward strand.
GCAGGGAAAGTTCTTCCTAGGATTGAAATCTCGCAACGCTCGACGAACTTCTAAGTGATTAAACTAGCTCCCAAAGGCGTACATACTTCTAAAGCGTGGGGTAAAACTTTGTATGGTAAAACGAGTGACTCAGCAAATACTTCAGCAATAAATGAATGCGTAGCACCAGGATCAAATAAAGCTTTAGAAGAAGTTTGAGTGATCAGTAGCATACCTTCAATCACATTCGCAGTGTCAGGAACTTCATGACCACCTATGCTGTAAACTCGGGGCTTTGCCATAGTACCCTTTCCATCATTTCTCGGAGCATAGTCTCCTGGTCTTCCTCCTTTGACAATGGCATGACGGTTCGGACAGTGGCTGATCTTGTGTTCTTTGCTCCCACAAGCCAAACATAAGCCTTGTCTTTTCCAGCAGTTGTGCTCATCGTGGTTGACTCCTCCATAGTAGTTGCAGTTCTTCCTTGCCTGAGATGACTGCCCAGACCCTCCAGTGGTGTTGCGGGAACGGTTGTCATGCTGAGTACGGAAATACTTCGCCGGTGGTGCTTGATATCCAGATTGATATCCACCTCGACTTTCCCTCTTGTATCCCGATTGGCTTCCTCCTCGATGGCTCCCAGAAGAACTAGAGTAGTTCCTCTTTCTAGAGTATGGCTTATCAGCCATCTTGATCTCCTTGAGACCACTCTCTACCTCGGAGGCGAGTTCGACAGCCTTGAGGTAGGTAGGCATGTTGGTCCCAAACAAACTGTACCGGATCTCAGAGTTCAGACCCTTCACAAAGTGACGAACCTTCTCTCATTCATCGTCCTGGAAATGCGGCACATACTTCAGTAGTCGGGTAAATTCTGAGTCATAGTCAGCAACATCCATGTTCCCTTGCACCAAAGCTTGAAATCATCTCTCCGGTTCTTGCGAACCAGGCGAGGCACGTACTTGTCCATGAAATCCTTGGTGAAGTTCTCCCAGGTGCGAGCAAATCCCTCTTGTCTCCATCTTGCATTCACGGTTCTCCACCAGTTCCTAGCGGCTCCCACGAACTGGAAAGCAGCAAGCTCGATTTTCCTCTCGTCCGGATAGTGCAGGATCGAGAATAAGTTCTCCATACTTTCGATCCAGAGCTCAGCCTTACGGGCATCAGGCGTCCCCTCGAACCTTTCAGGATGGAATCGAGTGAATCGTTCCGCAGCTTGATTGATGGTCTGGATCGGTGGTGGTGGCGGAGGAGCTGGCTGAACAGGTGGTGCTCCAGCGCGGCGAATGGTTTCGCTGAAATTTCCCAAAGCAGCGATGATGCGGTCCACTTGGTCTCCATTTTCAGCATGCTGATCATCTCCACTTCCATTGCTGCTGGCACCACGAGTGTTTCTGCGATTCATTCTAACAAAGAGGCACTACTTAGCAGTTGATTCAACAACCTCGAATCTCTAACTTAGAAAGGAACGGAAAAACAAAGAACTAAGGCCAGTACTTAATCTTCTACAACAGGTATAAACTGAGCAGTGAAGAAGAAAACATGCCTTGAACTTTAAAACAAAACGCAAAAACAAGAAATCAACGAAATCTCAAAACAGCCAAGCATGCAATTAAACAAAGGAAAACAGAGTCAAGTAACGGAAAAACATAAACAGTCTCAGTCGGCTGAACTAAGAAAAACTCGCTTGACAAAAAGGAAGTTCGGTACGAGCTCGAAAAGGCATCTATCCTAATAAGCGTCCTCGATATCATCTTCGAAACGTCGTTCGGGCACGTGAGCATCTCCTCCTTCCTCAGAGGGGTCCTCCTCGGGTTCTTCTTCGGATTCTTCTCCGGGTTCTCCTTCACTCTCCACTCTACGTGATGGTACGCAACCCTCGGGGAACGTCCTCCGAGCCTTCCTCTTGCGAATCTTGGTGCCTAGGTTGGACGTGGTTAACGAAACAAAGCCAGAGTGCTCCTTTGCAACGCGTAAAGCCGTCTTAAGGAATCCGATTTCCGCATCCTTCGTTGCTATTTTGTCTCGAAGCTTAAAGTTTCCAGCCAGTAATGATCCCGTTCACGAACGACCCTGTCCATCACGAATCCAGGGTAAACGCCAACGATGGGAACGGAGGTATAAGGGTTAAACTCTCCTTCGATTAGGCGGTAACGGATGACTTTCTTTTCAGAACTCATACCTATCTGTAAGCACATGCGTATTTAACTAGTTAATAACTACGTCAAAATAAAAAACAATCACGGAAGGTCAACAGTTTCAGAAACGGGTCAGAAGTCGTCAGAATCAAAACATAGAAGATGAAGAAACAGTTTAAGGTTAGTACGCAAGACTCGAATTAGAAAAGCAACAGAAAAATACAAGACCAAACCAGCGACTCGGACCCTCACACACACCCAAAAGGTCAAAAGATGCTATCCTAGCAAGCTCGAGTTTGAACTCAAGCTCTGATACCAACTGTAACGGTATCGGTTTTTTGAAAACAAAATAATTTCTTGAAAAAGAAAATCCAAAATAACTTTAATGGCAACGGTCGACAATCAATGCCAAAATAATCTTTGACGCGCACAGCGCTAACAGAAACAAGTAAATATCCAACGATAACTCAGAATTCAAATGAAACGAGTGAACACAGTAAAAAGTTCATCTTATTTTGAAATAAATTCCCAAGACACCCCAGACCCCTCTCTCAGTCGTTGGTATCCTATTCGCGAACATCCTCAGCAGCATCTGGAAGGAAGGAATTTTTGAAACAAGAGAGCGTGAGATAAAGGATCTCAGTGAGGTTCTAAGTTAAAAACAGAAAGTAAACAGTTTTGAAATCAAAATCCTTTTTAGAAAAACAAACAAACAGAACAGATCACATAACAGAATAACAGAACAGATAAGTTGAAGACCGTTGGTGCAGCCCGCCTTATTGCTCCTACTCCCAGAATGCCCTTATAACTCCCTCCAGAGGGTGCACAACTCCGGACAGAAACAGAAACCCCCGTGTACTTTGGGGAAACAGAACCTACGACCCTAATAGACCTCAGCGACTTCTGCCTCGCGCCTAAAAGGGATTAGACTAGGCAATAATCAAGCAAACCCGATAGTCCTCTACTATCCAAGCCTACCTAATTACGACCTAATCGACCGGTCACACAGAAACAGAACAGATACAGAACAACAGATACAAACAATCAAACACTGAGAGGTGTTCCTGTAGAAAAGTCAGTCTAGAACAGAGTAGCAATAAACACAGAAAGTAAATAGTCATACTTAGGACATAGATACTTTTACGCGGAAGCATACAGTAAAACAGTATATATAGTAATAGGTACAAGTTGTCACATATTCTTCCAGTTTTTCGCAATAAATAGGTTTAGGGGTGAACACTCACCTTAACTTGCAAGCAAAAGATCTCCAACGAGCAGTAAGCTTACGGGTTATCGAACAACGGAGAACCTAAAGAGAAAATACTAATTACACTTTAGAAGTCGAACAGACGGAAGGAAAAAGGTTGGTAAAGAAGTGGTAAAGACGGGGTTCGAACTCGGACCTCTAAGTTAGTCAAGCAAGGACCTAACCAACTAGGCTAGCAAGTCAAGTCATTACTAAAGTACAAAAACAGAAACTAAGTTGAAACATTTTCAGAAATACTCTTGCGGTTTCAGACTCTGAAAATTACCAAAATACTCTCAGTGGTAAATTGCAAAAGATCCTTTTCAAAATCAGAAAGTACAAACAAAACCAGAAGTTTTCTAAACATACATATCAGACCCCACAGAATATAAGGTTTACGAAAGTCCTCTGTCAGTCAACTACGGTCAAAGTTAAATTGCAAAAAGGTCCCTTAGGTTTCTAAACTTCCCAAAATAGTCCACAAGGTTCAAATCAATATCATTAAAGTCCAATTCAGTCCTTTTCGAAGTCAACAACAAACTACGTCAACAACCAACACAAGTCCAAACACAGTAACAACAATCTAACAAATCCTAAGTCCCGGTTCTCAGTTCGAATCAAAATAACATGGCCAGATTGAACAGGGGTAAATTGGTCAAGGAATCGAAAAAGAAAAGGGCAGAACGAACTATTACCTTCGACTGAAAAGGAAACTGAGAGTGCTGCGAATTGAAAACAAAACAGAGTTACAACGAGATTCAATATCAAATTGAATCTATTAGAACCGAAACAGAAACGAATCCACTTACGAGAAACGAAAAAGAAGTGGATTGCGTTGGACCGAGACGGATCGAACAGAACGGCGAATGGAGTCGGAACGGACCGGATGGAACAGATCGGCACGGCGGCGGCGGATTAACGGAGGCGGCGGATCGGAGACAGAACGGACAGAGGCGACGCGATCGACCGGAATGGAACAGACGGATCGATCGGGACCGACGGAATGACACGGCGGGGTGAAATCGGACGGACAACGCGGCGAACAGAACAGGCGCGGCGGACAGACAGCAACGAGCGGCGGCAAGGCGAAACGATCGAGCAGAGGACGGCATACGCGAACGGATCGGCGACGGACGGATCGAACAGATCGATCGATCAGAATCGGCGCGGCGCGGATCGGAGCGGCGGAACTGGCAGAGACGACGGCGGACGGACTACGGCGCGCGGCGGACGACAACGACGAGACAGAAGCAGCAAGTTCTTCTCTCTTCTCTCTCTCCCTTTCTTTTCTTTCTTTCTTTCTTTTTAATTTCGTTTGGACGGCAAGTGAATGAGGAGATGGGAGGATACTGATTAGGGTTAGGGTTTAGAATATGATGGGCCGGTCAAAGGGCCTTGACTGGGCTAAAGAATGGGCAAAAGAGGTCAGAAAGTCCAGTCTTCCAGCTCGATCCAAACGTAACGAAACGAACTAGCTTACGCGAATTTAATTAAATAATTACCGAATAAATAATTACTCTGATAATTAATTAACTAAATTAAATAATTAAATAAAATAATAAATAAATAAATAAATAAATAAAAGACGGGGTGTTACAATGATAGTAATAGGTGAATATCAAATCATAATCACGCATAAAATAGTTTACAGTGTACCATACTATTTACATAGCAACTAACCTGAAACTTGCAAATTTGATTCCCCATATTTGAGTGCAGCAGGAGGAATAACAGGTGCTGTCATCCTGAAGATATAATGAGCATATTATATCAGTGAGTAGGAAGAATCTTGTTTTAACATATTTGCACAACGCCTAGAAATGCAAACACTATATTAGAATAAACATTGAGAAGTTCCAATTCTAGGAGACATTGAACGAGGACCAAGAAGAGTTATGGGAACACAATTTGACTCTTTCCATAATGCAAATAAAGTATGCAAAAGCTGGTATGCAAGCACCACTCACAAAACCTCATAAATTGTTCATCATACCCAGTGGTTGGAATAACAATAACATCCACATTTTTCAGAACCTCCATATGGTAGTACATTATCCTTCTCCTACAACAGAACATAGAAAGTGGAGTGTTATTGCAATCTGAAGAAAAAGTCTCAACTGATTTATGTGCTACATGATCATGTTGTTGAGTGGGGTTCAGGTTATTTGGTGTAGCCTGAAATCTGATTGTTAAACATCAGAGTAGATAAGTACTCCACATGCATTAGCAGCACATGAAGTATAAAATATATAGGTAAAAAGTGAAATTGGTATATCAGACAAGATAAGCTACTTAACACATCTAGAGCCTTAATGTTTCAGGCCAATCTTCCTCTTAAATTTGGGGAGAGAGTGTGCTGACAGCAACATATATTATCAACAGAATTCCATATCTAAAAACCCGATAACAAGACTCGATCCTTATGAAAACTTATACTACCAATTTCCAGAATATATACTCACAAATCCAGACCTCTGGTTGTCTAGCAAATGGCAAAAAAATTAAAGAATTACAACATAAATTTCAACCTATAGATCTAGAAAGTCCAAATTTATTGGATAACCTCCTAACATCAAGAGTTATTTCTAGAGATGTGCTCTTTCATGAGGAAGAATGAATTTCTCCTTTTAATTGATCGCATGAAACATCGTTCTCCTTTTAATGAAGAAAAAATCTCAACTGGTAACAGGTTAATGTGCAACAAACTTCTCATTGCCCTTTTTAGGTTATCAAGAATATATCTATCAGAAACATCAATTACCAAAGAACTACTAAGATATTCATGGATTTGTGACAGGTGACAGGTTAAATTTAATTCATCATTCACCACCACATAACACATGCAAAATGGCAGACCGCAATGTCAATAGTGTCAATAAACAAAAACCATGAACATCAATCTTGACTTACCTAAGACATTGAGCAGCAACATAGTCTCCAGCAGAAATGATCGAAAAGCGATAGGTTTGTACGCGTGTCATGAGTGAACTTCAACTTTTTTCTGTAAAATATACATGATCATTTGAATTATCAGTAATGTAATATTAAATAATTTTCCGGAGTTGCACTCATACAATCAAGATAAGTAAACAACCCATCTCATAGTCAGGATTCAAGCCAGATGCTGCTTCAGAACCAATGGAAACAATATGAGCAGTGCGCATCTCATGAAGCTCTGGTATAACAATCTCGACTGTCTTTTGCAGCAAAGGGGAAAAGAAGAATTCAAAACCAAGAAAAAGAATAAGCATACAGGCTTAAATGTGGCACGCGATATTAAGTAGGGCATAGAGGATAGAAGAAAATTATACCTTACACCCATGCGTTTCTAATAGGCGGTTGAGAAATTACAGTTCGAGGAAGCTTGAAGGATGATCAGGGACTCGACATTTTCAACTAGCTCCTTCCTCACAACCTAATTGCGTCCAGCACATCAGGCATAGACGCAGGCACTTCACCGCCTTCCGAATTCCTTTCTTTATCGAGTCACGAGAACAGAAGGGACCATGACGACAGGTTTAGCACGTGCCGCTTTTTCCTACCTGTCATGGTGGATGCGATGCGAAATCCCCAACAGGAACAATTGGGAGAAATTGAATTGGGGATGAACATTCTGGGTGAATTATGAGATGATTGGGTCGATTGGGTTATCGTCCATCAGAAATTGAAATTGAATTGGGGAAGAAGGGTTCATGGAATTGGGGAAGAACACGGTCGACAAAGTGGGGAAGAAGGGTTCATGCGAATTGGTGAAGAACACGGTAGATAGAAACTGCGTATTGTTATTGGATATGATTTGAAAAATTGGTTTTTTAACTATAATGACTTTAATTTTTAGTTTGTATTAAATAAATTTCTATTATTAAAGTATCATTAAATTAATTTGAAGATCTAATAAAAATATAAATTGTTAAATATGATTTAATTTCTGGGGTATAAATGTAAATTCAATATTTATTATTAAAATTTAACAATTTATAATAAAAATTTGAACTTCGTACCATTGCCACATGTCAGCCATTCTAGTGGCGACCTGTGCTCAGGTCGGTACGAAGCCGACCTGAGAATAGAAATGATAATAATTTCTATTCTCAGGTCGGCTTCGTACCGACCTAAATGTAGGTCTTTATTATATATTCATTCTAATTTATTAAATTTTGATAAAAATATATGAATGTGCAGTATACCCCTACTTTCAAAAATTCATTTAAATAATTAAATAAGTTCTTACTATTGTATAAGTATTAAATTAATAATAAAAATTTACTTTAACTAAAATTAAAATTAACCAATATATCAAATAATTTCAACAACAATTCAATGGAATATTCGTTTTCCATAATCTAATTGCATTAGCTATCACATTTTTGTAGAGTACAATAACAAAGACTTATTTTTTAGCTACGAAGTATATTATTTAGAAGTGTTCGATAGTTTATGTATCATTAAAATGGATAAATTAATTGTGATCAATTAACTTTGATTTGTGATTAAGATTAATTAATAAGGTTTACGAATCATATAAATTGAATTAAGGGTATTATAGTTAATTTGTATTTTGTGGTGATTTTTAATGTTAAAGAAAATTAATTATAATCCATCGTACCAAAAATGACTTTGAACCGAAATGAATGGATGAGATTAAATTAAGCGCCACATGGCAACTATTAAATGAAGACCTGAGTTTAGGTCAGTACAGAGCCGACCTGATAATATAAATCCCCAACCAACTTTCTGAAACTAACTTTTTTCTGAATTAATTTTTCATTATAGTTAGAGTAAACGGAGGTCAAACGGGTTACAAAAAAGTCAAAAAATAAACGTAAAGAAATGACTGAGACGGCGGGAATAAATTTTTTTTTCCGTTTGCTCTATCCTAAAGAAAAGACAAACCATTTACCAAACCCTTATTAAACCCACTCCTCCTCTTCCATATATATTTGCCTCCTCCCCTTCTCTTTTCCTTCCATTATTTTTTATGATGTGTTTGGTTCTGCAAAATTATCCGATAAATAGCGTATGCTAAACAGGGGTTTTGTCTGATATATCACCGTTCCAGCAAAAACACGGTGATGAGATCGGAAAGTTTCTGTCGTCGTTTGCTAACCTCTCAGAATTGATGCGGTGATTCTTACAGTTTCCTCGGCGAGGATATTTCTCATCAGATCCAGCTCCAGCAACTCAAAATTGATCGATTCATTTCTCAACATTTGAAAAAGGCTCTAAAATAATAGATTGGACCAAACTGTAATGAAAAAAACGAACTGGACCTAAGTGTAATGTTTTGAGTGAGATGGATCACTTTGTAATGGATTGTTGTTTAAATGTAATTTTCCCATATTTAACTATAAATTGCACCTATCCGACGAATACTAACATTGAAACAAATCCGAATCCCAGCCGCCTATCCTAGACGAGATATTGAACTGATCCGAATCTTACTAGGAATTAAAATCCAATCCAAGCCCTATATATACGTCGATCGTTCGTCGCTTCGTTCCGTAATTAATTTCAAGATTCAACAACTCCTCCTCTCGTTTGCAACCATGAGCAACCACAACAATCAAACGATAATTCGCGAACCTGCTATCGGAAAGGGCATGGCTGGAGCACTCAAATTCCTTCAAAAAAGAGGGCAACTGAAAGAAACCGTCGAATTGGCTGCAGGCCAAAACACGGATAACAACAACAACAAACAACAAGAGCAGCAAGCATGTTGTACATAATTACGGTGACGGACCAGGACAGAAGGAGATTCGCATCGATCGGACCGATGAGTATGGTCGAATTCTTGGACCGAAGGAAAATTTCCGTGTTCTATCTCATGCGTTCCATAATATAAAACCTGGAAAAATAAGCAGGAGAAACGTAGGCGAAAGTACGAAGAGGAGCTCAAGGCTAAGAAGATGGACAATGCGGATACTCCTCTGATTTCGGTTCAGCGAATGAGGGAAGCTCAGGAGAAGCTAAAGTCGCCTTATCTTGTGTTGAGTGGGAGTTTTTTAAGCCAGGTGGGAACACCAGCAGTACTGGAGCTATAGAGGGCTCCAACAACAAGCGCAAGCGCAAGGCGGAGTTTCAAGGCTGCGAAACACACCGAAAACTAAACTTGAAGGGTGAGATGATTGATTGGAATATATATATAGATGATCATTAGTACTTCTGGTCATGTTATGTTTTGGTTTGTCTGTTGTTTCGACTATATATGTATGACATTCGAAGTTTGATTATTATTCTGTGTTTAAGATGATCTTACTTACTATTGTTCTGGAGTTTTATATTGCTTTCGTTTTCCTTTCTTATCGAATATTATTCGTGAATTGAGCTATGATTGATAATTGATTTATCAAAGAGCACTGTTGTTGATGTTTGTTGCCAATTTCTGTAAACAGCCATCATGCAGTTTTACCAGAGGGGTTGATGGAACTTGAATTCAGAAGTCAGTGTTGAGTACGAGATTCTGATATATAGTTGACAAAACCCGGAGAATTCTAACATGCTAAGGTAAACAATGAAAATTGTCTTGATATGTGCAAGTAAATCAGGAATTATGGCATGCATGAAAATAGACTTGGAAAAAGATGTAGGTTTTCACAATGTCTGTCTCTGCCTATTATCTGCTCTTACCATTGTGTTTGAAATTTTTTGTTTGAGTTCTGCCTTTGTGAGAGAGGAACTATTTCTCCAATGATACTTTCTATCGTCGCTACACTGTCTAGCTAGGTTCTTAAGATGTAAATTTGACATTAATAGAGAAATAATAGTTCGGTATTAGCTGCAGTTGTTTTTTTAATTATACCAAGCAAAGGAGCAGAGTGAAGCGGAAATGTGTTAACGATATCTGCACTCTGGCTGTGGTGTTATTAGTTTGGGGTTGATCTTGCTGCCATCTCTTTCTCAGGTAAGGCACTCATTTATCTTGTTAGTTCTTGTTTTTCTTCTCCTATCTTATGGATTCTATAGGTAAGTATAACTAGTGATATACTTCAGATTTACCTTATAGTATAAGATTTCTTCATAACATGCACCACACTAGATCAATGCCTAGTATATTAAATTAAAGGTGAATAACTTCACATATTAAGAAGCAAATTAATTGTAGCCAAATGGTCTACAATTCAATGGAAAATAAGGTGTGCGTTTGGAATAGTGAATTACAGTGGTGAACACGTACAACACAAGTGTGCAGCTCGAATCAGTGAGCTCTTACTCTTATTACAGTGCATTGAGAACTTCAAAGTATCTTAAGATTGATCAGGACTCATCAGGAGCTAAGCCTTTATAGTCTGCCAATCCATGAATCTGGAACAATTATCAAAGAAGCCCTTCTTTCTTCTTGGGTTGCATCCAATATCCCTGCACAACTGATCGTTGTACCAGATTGGGCCCCACCAATACAAGACCTCCTAAACTTTCCGTTCCCCGCATATCGCTTCATAAAATTTTCCCACTTGGTAACATCCTTCTCCATTTCTTTAATACTAGGGAGTTGGAATGTCTGATCAAGAAAGTGGGATAGCCATTGGCTCCTAATCTCAAACGCGTAAAGGTTGCGAGAGACTCAGAGTAACCAACTACGGCAAGTTGTGGAACTCTTGGAAGGATCATTTGCCTACATTGAGCATGCAAATAGTACTGTTACATCAAAGTTGTAGGGATGATACAAAATGCTCTACTATAATTATATATGTTTGAAAATATATGTAATAATTACCTGTAGAGAGGTATTATAGAGTTGGGAGATGATGTTATGTATTTCTGAAAGGCTGTAGAGGCAAACAGATTTCTTAGCTTCTCATCGCCTTATATCCTGTAGCAAAGATGACTACATCTGCTTCTATGGGAGCAATTTCTCCGTCGAGGATCAGACCTTGTTTGCAAAAGCTAAACTTCTGCGATTTCTTCAACAGAAGGCTTCCTTGTTCCACTTTGTCATAAAAGTTATCAGGTAGAAAGAGTATTTGACAAGAAGAGTTCTCTTGAACTAAGCTTGCTTTAGGAATCATGTTGTACTTTCTCAAAGGAAGCTCTCGTTAAGGAAGAATTCAACCAACTTTGAGATCCCCCAACGCTGAAAGGCAACAAGAATACTATATAAAGATGAAAGACGGGATCCTAATTAACACATAGAGATACTATATATAAGCACAGTGCTGGTAAAATTAAATCTTACCAGAGGTGAAAGTAGTGTAGCCAAGATGCTTAAAAAGAAACCTTCCCCGGGTTTATGAAGCATTAGTTCACAAAAGCGAGTGAAGCACATGTAGCCAAAAATAAGTCCCCATCTTTCAGCATCACTTGGTATCATCCAATGGACTGTTCTTTGAACCAATGTGCAGGGATTATCACTGCCATTGCTTTAGCACATTCGAAGGCAATATCAATAGCTGATTTCCCAGATCCAACAACCGCGATCCTCTTTCTTTGATGAAATTTGCTGCAGTTTCGTTGTCCATTGCAGCATAGTCCATGGCATGCAGAACCTTTCCCGAAAAGACTTCAGGACCATAGCCAGGACTGAACTCTGGGATATTTGGCCACCCACTAAATCTTCCACTACACACAATCACGAATTCCGCTACATATTCCTACACCAAAACATGCACATAATAGAATTCCATTCGAATTAAACCTTTCAATGGAACTACCGATATTGAATCTAATAATGTAAAAGAATTTGATTCATGAAACAGATGAAGTAGTTTGTTTACCTTAGTAGAATCTTGATTTGCATGTTGAACTTTGAGATTCCATTTCCTTTGGAACCAAAAGCTTTTCCAACACCACCCCATAACTCCCATGACTGCATCTCATCTTCAGATACCCCCACATAATCAATGCTAACAACTTGAGAGCTCACCTTTATATATGGCATCAACTCAAAATGTTGAGCATAAGACTCGAGATACTCCAGAAGTGGGAGCTTGTTGGGAACATGTCTTTGACAGAATCAGGCCATGGAAAATCTGAAAACTCGAAAAAACCTTTAACATTCTGTAGTCTGGTGCATTCGATAGTTTTGACCCATACTCCACCAACCTGTCTTGCGCCTCGAAACAATCGGATCGAAGCCTTTCGATAATGCATACTTGCATGCAAGAAGCCCGCTGATCCCTGCTCCTATAATTGCAACCCTTTCTCCATCTTGTTGAGCTTTTTTGTTAAGTGTACTACGGATTTGGCTTTTTTGGAAGTGAGTTTAGAATAGAAAGTTGCAAGTAATTATGGGGCTGATAGATCTATATATAGATATTAGATGACATTTATCATATTTATTTTTGTACCGTAGATGTTTTGTACTGCATTGACATTGTTAAAACTTAAAAGTACTTTGAAACTTCAAGTAAAAGGACACGAGTCACGTCACTGATTAAAGCACGTTGATATTTCTAATTTCTAATCCACGGGAAAATCTTCTTTGTCTCTTCTACCACTGATTAAGCTTTTTTTCCCGCCAGCTTCTTAGTCAACGGGGCACAGCAGATGCTGCTAATAGGCATATAGCAACTGTATTATTTTATTTATGAAAACACCGGTTTATTTAAGCTAGCTTTCGATATTTCTGATAATAACCCTGTCGTTATAAGAATTCTTTTTTATCTTTCTGGCTAATTGAAACTTGTTTGGAGACTACTCAAATAGTAGTAACAGCAAAATGAACAAGTAATTCAATTTCGAATCATTGGCTAGAGTAGAGAAAAATATTAAAGAGATAATAATGTAAAAGAAAGTGATGTTCCCTGGAACTAATGATATTGTATTTTTAAACTATCATCATGAGTTGTTTAATTAGTTGTCATGGTGTATTAAATCGCGAAAACAGATTCTCCACTAGACAAGGCGGATTTCGAAAATTTCTGGGACATGTGCCAAATTCTTCTAAGGACCTAAATTAATGATGTACTCGTAATAAGGTGGTTTAATGGTTATGAGTAGGGTGTAATCGAGCCGAGCCGAGTCGAGTTTTGGCTCGGCTCGGCTCGAACTCGAATTTTCACACTCGGCTCGAGTTCGATCGAGCTTTAGCTCTTGGACTCGAGTTCGAGCTCGACACATATTTTTTTATTCGAGTTCGGTTCGCGAGCTCGAATAAGAAAGTTTATTTTAAAAAAAAATAAATAGAAAAATAAAATAAAATAATATATAAAACAAATAATATTTATATATAATAAATAAAATATAAAAAATAAATATATATATATATATATATATAATAAATAAAATATATATAATAAATAAAATAAAATAAATAATATATTATTTTCGAGCTGCTCGTCGAGCTTTCGAGCCGAACTTTTCAATATTCGAGCTCGACTCGATAAACTAAACGAGCTAGAGTTTTTGCTCGAACTCGAACTCGAGCTTAAATAATCGAATTTCGAGCCGAGCTTTTTTCGAGCCGAGCTCGAGCAGCTCGAAAAAAGCTCGACTCGGTTACCGCCCTAGTTATGAGTGTTATGACGTATATGCAGGCTTAAACAAATAACAGTAGTCTCCACAGTAAGTAATTAAGAGATATGTGATGATTCCCTGGAACTAACTATATTCCTAAATTATATTATCTATCTATCATGAGTTGTCATGGTGTATTAATTAATTAACTAGTATTAAATCTCTAAACAGATCTCCACTTGCCAATTCAACTAGCTACGTGCCTAAATTAGTAATGTAAGGTGATCATTTTAATTAGTTCATCTATAATGATTAGGCTTAAACACATAAGAGTGGTCCCCACATATAGGCCCACCTGAATGTGTGTCTAGGGGTGGATGCATGCTAGTTGACGCCACATCCCATAACATCCGATGTAGCAGCAATGACCTGAACAATTTCAACATAGCTTATCTCTTTGCTCTGGCAGGTTTGTATGCATGCAATGCATTATGCATATACAAAGTACCATAGCAAGGTATGCGCTGATAAGTGATAATCCAGTGTTCTCAGTTGATCAATTAGAATAAGGGAATTAGCTCAAGTGAAGCTAAAAACACCTTATTATATATCTTGTGTCGAGTGGGAATTTTAGGCCAGGAAAATAAGCAGTGGGGTTGAAAAGAGCTTGAACATCAAACACACGGGGTAGTTTCAATGTTTTGCTCTGTGAAAGAAGCCGAAAACTTGACTGGTGAGAGGATTCGAATGTAGTGTACTACTGCTATTACTACCTGCATTCCATGAATGTAGAGAAATATGTATAAATAAATTAGTTGGAGATTTTCTTCTTGTTTCCGGAACTAGAGTTATCAGTGATCTGGAGATTCCTCTGGGTTGTCTGCAGGAACCATCTTAGTTCATATCATCATATGCATGGAACTGAACAGAGAAGAGACTACAATTGATCATAAATGCTACTTCCTCCGTCCGGTATCTCAGATCATCAGTCCTGGGATAGGTGACAAGGATGATCTGTAGAAGAATCAAAATTTTCATAGGAACAACTTATAAACAACATATTGACAAAATGAGAAGTTAAGGAACATAGTAATATTCGTGATTAATTCATCCATTTTATAGACGGATAAGACCCTACAAGTCTACAATACCTTATAGACGGGTCAATACAGAACGCACACAAATTCTTCAATTATTAGAAGAAGCAGACCCTACACTACACTCATGTTTACAGACTCTCACCTCATCCATGATTGAGTTCAACAGAGAGTAACTCTCCTTCAGTCTATATTGTCCATAAAAGGGGTATTTCTTGCTAATTGGGTCCTAGTTTTCTGCTCAGACCTAGAAGCTGTCGACTCACAAGACTTCGCTTCAAAGCAAAATGTTGTGGCTTCTGTAGACTGTAAATGTAATTAGTAGTGTAAATCAAGAACAGTTACACTCTACCGTCTCATTATTTATTAATGAACTGTTGGTGATTTTAGTATCATCAATTCATTTAAGTAGTAATGTGATTTGCTAGAGACTGATGCGATCTCTCGTTGAGGCTCGGAACAAGTTCGGGTAGTGCGGAGTGCACGCTTGTTGAGCTAACGAGTTATCGGCCACGAATACGAAGCATGGGTCAAGGGGGCTGCGAGGTCGAGGGGCAGAGCCCCTAGCGGGTTGCAAGGGGCGGAGCCCCTGTACGGGGTTGCAAGGGGCAGAGCCCCTGGTTGGGGTCCAAGGGGCATAGCCCCTTTTTGGATATATGCACCCCTTCGTGAACAAACCTGTATGCACCCCTTCATGAACAAACAGATTTGTTCTGAACAGATGCGCCCCTTCCTTCTTTGTCTTGTACTTCTATATATTGAAGGAATCAGTCTCCTGAACAGATAAAACGAAAACTCTTACATCCTCTCTACTTTCTGATCAAAATTCATATTGCCTGAATTAGATTGCCTTCTTGGATTATCCCGGCAAGGAATTCGTGAAACCCATGCAACAAGTTAGGGTCGAATTATCTTGTTTGGAAAGTGACTACACGATCCATTGAAGTTTTCCAAAATTATCACAGCCGTCATATTTCACTAGCATGAACCTCAATTGAGCTTCAACCTTAATGAACAGGTCATAGCCATAGCAAGGACATTGGTGTTAGATAGGGTAAAAAGAACAAGTATTTTCAAATTCCAAACGGTTTGAAGTATTTACAGAAAAAGATTCCTGTCAGCCTGTTCACATGAAATATTATGTCATGTCATTAGTGATAACAAAATTTGGTTCCATATAATTCTAAGATAGGCTTAACAAGCAGACAGATGCCTTTATGGTTATAACTATTAACTAGAGAAAAAACTCACATGTAATACACCATAAATGCAGTCATATAGCAAACACACATATACTCAACAAGGTACCTTGCTTTAAAAACTTTGACAATCAACAAGCCATAATTGGAGACCAAACTCCAATGCTGCCAAACATCAAAACAGAGCAAAACACCGCCTTGAAATCCAACGGACTTGTAACGACCCGGCCACTAATGGGCCGAGACCCAGCCCGTTGGGCCGGCGAGGTTACTCCTGGGCGCTCTCCGGGGTGATATGCTGGCCCCACAGACCAACACGTGTTCTAATCCGCGCACTTTTGTCCTCACTCGTGCGCGCACTAGGAACTTCCCAGTGCTTGTAACGACCCGACCACTAATGGGCCGAGACCCGGCCCGCCCGTTGGGCTGGGTCTCGGCCCATTAGTGGCCGGGTCGTTACAGGTGGTATCAGAGCGGGACTATCCGGAACTGCATGAACTAAGTGCCATCCGGGGCAAAGTGCTACACCGTATCGACGGTGGGAGCCACCTCTTGAGCCCGTAGGGGCCACCTCTAGAATCCTGCACGGATGGTTGGTCTCGGGACAGCTCGCAACGAGGACGTTGCGCAATTTAAGAGGGGGTGATTGTAGCGCCCCAGATTTCAGAAGCTTAAAAGGGTTGAGAACGCTACTCATACCAACAAGGTGCACCTTTCTTTTCGGGAATCCACCTAGAAGAACTTCAGAGTTAAGCGTGCTTGCTCTGGAGCAATTCTAGGATGGGTGACCCACTGGAAAGTTCCCGGTGCGCGCACGACTGAGGACAAAGTGCGCGGATTAGAACCCGTGTTGGTCTGTGAGGCCACCATATGACCCCGGAGAGCACCTATGAGTAACCTTGCCGGCCCGTTGGGCTGGGTCTCGGCCTGTTAGTGGGCCGGGTCATTACAGGTGGTATCAGAGCGGGACTATCCGAAACTGCAGGAGCTAAGTGCCATACGGGGCAAAGTGCTACACCGTATCGACGGTGGGAGCCATCTCTTGAGCCTGGAGGGGCCACCTCTAGAATCCAGCACGGATGGTTGGTCTCGGGACAGCGCACAACGAGGACGTTGCACAATTTAAGAGGGGGTGATTATAACGCCCCAGATTTCAGAAGTTTAAAAGGGTTGAGAACGCTACTCATACCAACAAGGTGCACCTTTCTTTTCGGGAATCCACCTAGAAGAACTTCAGAGTTAAGCGTGCTTGCTCTGGAGCAATTCTAGGATGGGTGACCCACTGGAAAGTTCCCGGTGCGCGCACGAGTGAGGATAAAGTGCGCGGATTAGAACCCGTGTTGGTCTGTGAGGCCAGTATATCACCCCGGAGAGCACCCATGAGTAACCTTGTCGGCCCGTTGGGCTGGGTCTCGGCCCGTTAGTGGGCCGGGTCGTTACAGGACTCTCCATGAAACTAAGCTTACAAGTATTCGTTCTAAAACAGTGAAACGAACACCCCTGGCCCGGTAACAATGGCAATCCAAGATTCCGTTTTTCAGCACTACATAATAAGAAAAGTAGAAAACACATTGTCACAAAACAGTAACATAAGCAAATTTTAAGAAAGACTGAATTTTTTCAAACGGGAATTAGATCGAACACTGCTGGGATCCATTCTGGTGGCGAAGGATTTGAGAGAAAAGAGCAATCCGGACATGAGCTTGTGATCTTGTTGTGACTAGAAAAACAGTAACATTGTGAAAGAAAACAGAGAACTGAAACAAAAAATATTACATTTCAAAATGAAAAATAAACATAATCGTCAAGTAGTCGAAAGTCGAAAACAAGTCACGACTCGAACCCCCTGGAAAGACAATACTTGGTGTAAATCTATCTTTTCTGTAAGTGTCACTGTTTTTAGGGTGTTGACATAGGGATTCACCTATAGGTTCACTCAACCCCTAGTTTCGGGAAACAGAGCACTTTGCTGCCTTTTATTGTTTTACCTATTCTAACACTAATTGTTCCACAACTGTAGTTGTTTTACTTGTGCAGGAAGTTTATTAGAACGTGGTAATTGTCAGATTACAAGAAGGAAGAGAATTATTCAAAGAAGAACTCAAAAAGAAAATCAAGTCTTAATAGGAAAAGGAGTTCTTGTAGAAGATGTTTATTCCTAATAGAAGACTAATTACAGATCTTGTCCAGATTCATCAAGACGTGTTTCCTGATCATTGTCGATCTGGTTTTTCACTACTATATATACCAGAGGGTCGACAAGCCACAAACGACACATGACGACACAATAAGAGAGCCTTCGAGTTATTGAGTTTTAGGTTTTATTGTTTTAGTTATCGTGTCTTTTACACTAGTTTATATTCTAGACTTCTCTAACAAAGTATTGAAGGTAGAATACATAGATTGATTTCTATATCATCTTATAGGTGACTAGTGTTGTTTTTCTAGGATAGATATTGAGAGTATACAGCGTTGTACGGACAAGATCTTTTCTAGTTGATTTTCTACCTTGACTGGGCATTCGAGCAAGCTTACAAAAGTTGGTTGAAAAATACCAAACAAAGGCTCTTCTTTATATTCCGCTGTGCTTTATTATATATATATTATCTATGTTTGTTAATCTGTAGGTTGACGTAGGTGTTCACTGAACCCCGTAGTCAATCTCCGTTATTGGCTGAGGTATTTTGTATCTAAAGCAAGTTATACCATCCTATATTCTTTCAATTGGTATCAGAGCTTGTTACTTTTCTTAAAGTAATTGTTTTAGGTACTTACGATGGATTCAGCTAATCCTAACCTTGGAAGGTTACCCGTACTTGATGGAGCTAACTATGGTTACTGGCAATTAAGATTGTGGACATATCTTAAGTCTTTGGATGCAGGTGTTTGGAAAGCTTGTGAAGTAGCTTATGTGCCTCCCATGAAGGAAAAGGACAAGAACAATGATGTTCTGCCTAAGGATTTCAAAGACTATACCGATGAGGAGAAAACTAATGCTACTAACAATGAAAAAGCTATCAATGTTATTTTTTCTTGGATTGATGTGCATTATGTTTAAACTTGTGCAGAATTTTGCTAATGCTCATGCAGCCTGGGAGACTCTTCAAAGCCACTGTGAAGGTGACACGACTGTAAAGGCAACCAGGGTTAGACTTTTGCAAAGCAGGTTTGAACTACTGCGCATGGAGGAAGATGAGGACATAGGTACTTATTTTACTAAAATTTTGGATATTGCTAATGAATCTCATAACCTTGGTGAACCCATGGCTAGCAAAGTCCTAGTAAATAAACCCCTTAGATCCCTACCTCCTAGGTTCAATATCAAGATATCTGCTATTGAAGAAAGTCGTAATTTAACAACGATGAGCTTAGATTCCCTAATGAACATCATGAAAAATTATGAACTTCATCTCCAGTCTCAGGAAGAAAACTATGGTAGAAAATCCAATATTTTAAAGTTTCTGACATACCTTTGGAGGGATATTTGTTTTTAAAGTTTCTGACGATAAGGAGATAGATATCAATGATTTTGACCCTGAACATTCCAAAGCCTATATCATTCAAAAGTCTCATGCCTTGCTTAAGAAACTGTCTAAGTATAACAATGCCAAACCAAACTACAAGTCAGAAAGCTCCACATCCAAATATCCCTCCAAAGGTAGTTACTCCAGCTCTTCCCACAAGAAAGACTTTTCCACATTTTCCAACTCAAACTCCAGAGATCGTGACTCTATCCAATGTAGAGAGTGTAAAGGATGGGGCCACTATAAGAATGAATGCCCTAATTTTAGGAGACAAAGGGGTTTAAAGGTGAAATGGGTTACGACTGACTCAGACGATGAAAAACAAGATGCGGAACCTGAAGAAGCAGAACAAGAAACAAATGTTATAGCACTAAGAGCTGAAATTTGTGAGTCGCTTGAAGAGGTTGCACCAGAAGTTGACACAATCCCGGACTCAACACCCTCTCAGGTATCTGATAACTCACATGATATTTTTTTGTCTACATAGTTCTGTTAGTTCTGATGCAGGGGAAGAGGATGTCAATGATGTAGACGATCAAATCTCAGAAGATTTGGCTGAGATTCATAACATGTATGATAAGCTCCTAGCTATTTGCAGCTAGCAAAAGAAAGCAATCGATGCACTGTCCAAGGAGAATTCCAGCATGAAAGAGTACTAGCCTTGAAGTTGCGGTCACAAAAAGGGATGTTGCCCTTCACACTGTAAGTGAGAAACTCGCTAAATCTGAGCGTATACTTGCAAGCTTTACTGATTCTTCTCTTAAGCTAGATGCATGTTTAGGTCTTGGTAACATTGGTACCACTGGTCTAGGTTATCCATTGAAAGAAAGAACTTCTGATTCATATTTTCCTGAAGGTCCTAAGTTTGTAAAACCACAAGTAACTGAGTCTAAGGAACCTAAGCCCAAGGCGTCAAAAACCAAGGGTAAAGGAACCAAGGATAAGGATACTAGTGAGACTTCTTCTAAAAAGAAAAAAGTTTATGTCTGCAGTTTTTGTTCCGATGAAGGTCATATCAAACCTTACTGCCGTCGTTATCATAAAACTTTTAAGAAGAAACAGGATAATAAAGAGGAGTTGCCTGTAGAGCTGCCCAACCTCCCAGTCAACCCCCCTTCTACAGAATCATCTAGTTCAACTACTGATAATCCACAAGATCCTTCTCTTACATGCAATGTTGTTCTAGCTGTTGTTGATTCAGACCTTGCAAGTACATGGTACTTTGATAGTGGGTGTTCTCGTCATATGGCTGGAACACGAGATTTTCTAACCAATTTTATTGCTAGGGAATTTGGTTTAGTCACTTATGGTGGTGGCTCCAAAGGGAAAATTGTTGGCATTGGTGAAATTAATATTCCAGGTTTTCCATCTCTTCGAGATGTGTATCTTGTCGATGGACTAAAGGCTAATCTTATAAGTGTTAGTCAAGTATGTGATGCTAATCATAGTGTCAAGTTTGACAAGAGTACCTGTGTTGTATACAATGCTGCAAACCAATGTGTTATGACAGGTCATAGATCAGGTGACAATTGCTATTCGACTGGAACACACTTATTGTGCAATCAAGTCAAGATAGAGGAAGCCACTCCCTGGCATCAAAAGCTTGGTCATGTGAACTATCGAAACATGGACAAACTTTTGAAATTGGAAGCCGTTAATGGTGTTCCTAAGTTGTCTCAATCTGGTAAGATTGTGTGTGGTGACTGTTTGAGAGGTAAACAGACAAAGGTTGCCCACAGCGTTGCTCAACCTAGTGCTCAACCCTCTGGTACGTCTTCCTGCTTTGAACTCATGCATATGGATTTGATGGGTCCGATGGAAGTCTGTACTATTGGTGGTAAGAAATATGTGTATGTGATTGTTGACGACTTTTCTAGATTCACATGGCTCTCTTTTTTAAAAGATAAGTCACAAACCTTTGAAGCTTTCACTACTTTGCATGCTAGAGTTAAGAACATGTATAACTCATCTGTCAAAAGAATTAGGTCTGACCATGGAAGAGAATTTGAAAATTCATCTTTTTCTAATTTTTGTAATAAAGAAGGAATCTTCCATGAATATTCTGCTCCCAAAACTCCCCAACAAAATGAGATTGCGGAAAGAAAGAATAGGACTTTACAAGAGATGGGTAGGGTTATGCTTAGTTCCATGAATATTGCAAAACGTTTTTGGGGTGAAGCTTTCAATACTGCATGCCATATTATCAATATGGGCTACTTGCGACCTGAAACCACTATGACACCGTATGAGATTTTAAAAGGCAAGAAACCTAACTTGAAGTACTTTCATGTCTTTGGTTGTGTCTGCTATATTCTTAATGATAGAGATCAGTTGTCTAAGTTAGATGCTAAGAGTGATAAAACGGTTTTTCTTGGCTACTTTGACAATAGTCATGCTTTTAGAGTGTACAATCTAAGGACTAAAACTATTCAAGAGTCTGTTAATGTTATGTTTGATGATTCTCTTAGCATAACTGGAAGAAAAGATGAAGCAGGTACATTGGACATCGTACAGTTGTCTTATGGATCTCCACAGGTTTCAGTTGAGAAAACTGCAGTTGCAGACTCTAGCGGGGTTGATAAGGAGGTTGACCCAACACCTATCCCAACCCCTGTGTCTACTGCAGAACCTGTTACTCCAGCAGTTGAACTACCAACACCACAGACTGTTCCTGATACTCCGGCTGACCATGATGCACCTGAAGATAGTGATCATAATTCTGAATCTGATGATGATCAAGAAGAAGAGGCTGGTACTGATGGTACACCTAGCACAAGTTTGAGAAAGAAGTCCAAGGAAGGTACTACTGATGGTACTTCTTCTACCAGGTCACTTCGTGACAAGCCTCCTGTCGACTATAGGAAACTTGCTGGACTTAAAGACAACATGGTAATGACATGTGCTTGTTGTAATGATGAGTCACATGCCAAGGTATGCATTACTTGCTATGTTTCTGCACTTGAACCTAAGAATGTTAAGGAAGCTCTTACTGATGATCTTTGGATATGTGCTATGCAAGATGAACTTAATCAGTTTCAAGATGATCTTTGGATATGTGCTATGCAAGATGAACTTAATCAGTTTCAAAAACTTGATGTTTGGGAATTAGTGCCTAGACCTACCAATACTAATGTGATAGGTACTAAGTGGATTTTCAAAAATAAAAATGATGAAAGTGGGGTGGTTGTTAGAAACAAGGCTAGATTAGTAGCTCAAGGCTACACACAGGTTGAAGGGGTAGACTATGATGAAACCTTTGCACCTGTTGCTAGAATTGAATCTATTCGCCTACTTCTTGCTATTGCATGTTTCCTTAAGATTACCTTGTATCAAACGGATGTTAAAGGCGCTTTCTTGTATGGAGACATTGATGTTGATGCCTATCTTGAACAACCTAAAGGCTTTACAGATCCTTTTAATCCTAACCATGTTTATAAACTTAAGAAAGCTTTGTATGGACTCAAACAAGCTCCACGAGCTTGGTATGAGAAGCTAACCGAATTTCTTCTTGAGTTTGGTTTTAAACGAGGTGCAGGTGACAGGACTTTATTCATTCTCCGAACAGATGACCATGTGTGCATTGCTCAAATCTATGTTGACGACATTGTCTTTGGCTCCAGCAGCAAACAACTTCTGGATAAATTTGTCACGGCCATGTCTACAAATTTCGAGATGAGCGCGCATGATTGGTGAACTCAATTACTTCTTGGGCTTACAGATTAAGCAACATAAGCATGGTTTATTCCTGAACCAGTCGAAATATTCAAAGAATCTAGTGAAGAGATTTGGTCTGGAAAGTGCAAAGCGGTTGAAAACTCCAATGGGTTCCACAGTGAAAATCAGCAGAGACGGGGTTGAGGAGAGTGTTGACCCAACCCTCTACAGATCCATGATTGGTAGCCTCCTATATCTTTCAGCCTCTCGCCCAGATATAATGTATGCAGTATGTGTGTGTGCTAGGTATCAGTCCGATCCCAAAATCACTCACTTGAATGCTGCCAAGAGAATCCTAAGGTATGTCTCTGGAACCATTGACCTTGGTATATGGTATACTAGAGATACTACTTTAAATCTTTGTGGTTTTTCTGATTCTGATTGGGCTGGTTATTTAGATGATAGGAAGTCTACTAGTGGAGGATGTTTCTATCTAGGAAATAATTTAGTTTCTTGGCTTAGAAAAAAACAAAACTGTGTTTCTTTGTCAACAAGCAGAATATGTTGCGGCTGGTAGTGGGGCTACTCAACTTTTCTGGTTAAAGTCTATGTTATCAGACTATGGTCTTAAGTGTGATTCAGTGTTACTTTTATGTGATAATTTGAGTGCTATTCATTTGTCGCATAACCCTGTACATCATGCTAGGTCTAAGCATATAGATATTAGACACCATTTTCTGAGAGAACTTGTTGAGGCTCATGTTTTAGTCATAGAACATATAGAAACAACCAATCAACTTGCTGATTTGTTCATGAAGCCATTGGATACTGAGAGATTTCTTAGTCTTAGGAGGTCTCTTGGTCTCTGCACTGTCTGAAAGCTAGGGTTGTCCTAAGGGTTGACTCAACACCACAGTCAACACCTGTAGTCTGCATGTGGTGCGTGTGTCTGCATTTTCAATTTTGTGTGTCTGTGATAGCATTTACTTGCTATGTGTATATTTCGCGTCAGTCTATGTACTATGTTGCAAGTAAGTTTGTTTGTAAGATTTTTTGGAATGCATGAGAAAGAGGAACTCTTTAAAAATTACTAGTCCCTGTTGACCCTTGTTTTGCTCACTTATTGGAAGCCCTCTCCTGGAGCTTGAGCAGCTCAAACTTTTGTGATTGACAAATATAGTCTTTCATATCTAGGAATCTTGAATTTCCTATGAGCATATCTATGCCTTATTAACAGGAGAAAGAGCACATTAGGGGCCTTGAATTCTCTAATTGTAGCTAAACAAGTGCCGTAAAGGCCCGAAAGGCAAGGAAGGTAAAACTTGTCTCCGGTTTTCTGGCAATCTTTGGGTCTCAAGTCTATGAAGGTTTGGAAAGAAACAAATGCAAAAAGCTGCATTAAGAATAATGAACGGCATTTAAAAAAATATTTTTGCAAAATCGCCCATGGACATTGCACTGAGATTTAAACAAAGACCAGAGAACAACTTGTTTCAAACGTCTTCAAAAATAGAAAAGGGAAAAATACAGGTGAGGCTTTTGATGATTACTGAATTTCTTGATCGAGTGTTGCCCAGAGGGTTGAACAACATCTTACCCAATACCTCTGGACTGTCTTGCGAAATTATGTGATTTCAATTTTTTGTTAATGTGTTTTTTATTTTTTTTGAGTCTAGATAAACTCTATGAGTTGTGTCTAGGTGGTGGTGTACATGTAGGTCTGCATTAAGGGGGAGTGTACATATGCATTGGGGATTATAAAGGATCTTGTTTTGTTTTTAGTTAAAGCGACTAATTAAGTTATTTTTTCTATAGACAGATCCTCCCTTAGTTTAATTTCTAAAGTTTATTTTGCTATCTTGATCTTGAATTTTTTATAAAATTGTTTTTCATATTTTTGGTATACCATATATTTTGTGCTTTGGTTCTAACCTTTTTACAGATATAAATTTTGGAGCATACCAAAACAATTTTCTGGAAGACCTTGACAGTGATTCATGTGTGCCCAACCTCTTTACCAAAGATCCAAACATGCCCTTAAACGGTTAGTTTACTTTAAACAAAACCGTCCACCTTTCCCACAAACTCCAAAACTCTTGCTTCTCTTGTTGTCTCTCAAAATCTGACCAAAGCTAGTATGTCTGCTACCCAATTCCTACAGTTCCTGGTTTTTCTACTACTGATATTTTTGGTACTCATTATGATTCTTTCTACTGAGGTTTACTTTTTGATATGGCTACCTTCTAGCTTACTTACTTTGTTAGGATGATATCTCTCCGGGATGTTGAGATTGAAACTAAGCGAGCTAGGGTAATAGAACATTGTTAGGATGATATCTCTCCGGGATGTTGAGATTGACACTACGATCTGAGTTTCTTTTTGCCCATACCACACCTCAAGGGGGAGAAGTGCACAATTCATCATGAAAACGAAGAAGGGGTTCTGATCAAGGGGAAGCAAGTCCACAGCCTGCTAGGTCTGCTTGATGTGATGTGACGATTTGGAATCTAACCTTTTGATTCTTATTTTGGTTTTCCTTGAAGTCTCTAATTGCTTGTAATCTATTTCTGACAAGTAGATTTAATCCTAAATCTAAGTAGTACTTCTGCATATTTAAGACTAAGCTGTAGGTAGACATGTTGCATTGGTTATGTTTTATTGATCTAACTGTGCAGGTTTGGTAATGTGTAGAATAGGCAAAAAGGGGGAGATTGTAAGTGTCACTGTTTTTAGGGTGTTGACATAGGGATTCACCTATAGGTTCACTCAACCCCTAGTTTCGGGAAACAGAGCACTTTGCTGCCTTTTATTGTTTTACCTATTCTAACACTAATTGTTCCACAACTGTAGTTGTTTTACTTGTGCAGGAAGTTTATTAGAACGTGGTAATTGTCAAATTACAAGAAGGAAGAGACTTATTCAAAGAAGGACTCAAAAAGGAAATCAAGTCTTAATAGGAAAATGAGTTCTTGTAGAAGAAGTTTATTCCTAATAGAAGACTAATTACAGATCTTGTGCAGATTCATCAAGACGTGTTTCTTGATCATTGTCGATCTGGTTTTTCACTACTATATATATCAGAGGGTCGACAAGCCAGAAACGACACATGACGACATAATAAGAGAGCATTCGAGTTATTGAGTTTTAGGTTTTATTGTTTTAGTTATCGTGTCTTTTACACTAGTTTATATTCTAGACTTCTCTAACAACGTATTGAAGGTAGAATAGATAGATTGGTTTCTATATCATCTTATAGGTGACTAGTGTTGTTTTTCTAGGATAGATATTGAGAGTATACAGCGTTGTACGAACAAGATCTTTTCTAGTTGATTTTCTGCCTTGATTGGGCATTCGAGCAAGCTTACAAAATATGCTTGAAAAATACCACACACAGGTTCTTCTTTATATTCCGATGTGCTTTATTATATATATATTATCTGTGTTTGTTAATCTGCAGGTTTTTTTTAAATAAACCGCGCTTGTATTAAAAATAACAGAATGTCAGAGACCAATCTACAGCCCACATGCGGACTTAGATGCAAACAAGAATACAAAGACAAATCTAATGTACACAAAAACCTAACTCAGGAAAAGAAATTCCTGGTTGCAACCACGGGCCTCGTTAAAACCCATCCATAGAAAAACCCAGTGGGAAAAACCTACAGATGGGAAAGAGTGCCTGAGTGTTAGTGCTGCATGAAACGAAAATAAGGCTGCCCAGAAGCATCTCTAAGCACCTGATCCACAATACAATCAATTTGATGAGGCCAATAACCATCGGTATGGTGATTAGAAAGAGTATCTGCTACTGCATTGCCTTCCCTATAGATATGCGTGATCTTGAAATCAAAAAGTCCCAACAGCGCGAGAACCCTCAACCAACGATTCCGTAACTGCCAGGGAACATTGTTGGAGCGAGTGAGCAAAAGGCCTTCGACATAGGCTGAATCCGTCTCAAGCCAAAGCTTATTCCAGCCGTGTAAAACCGCAATCTCAATGGCATGCATCACGGCTGCCAACTCGGCTTCAAAGGCAAAAAGACGACCCAAATGTTGCACAAAACAACCCCTCACAACACCGAAGGCATCCCTAAAAACCCCAGCTGCAATAGCATCGGCCGGAGAACCTTTAGCACTACCATCTGTGTTGCATTTAATCCATCCAACTGAAGGCGGAATCCAGTGAACCTCTTTCATCACGGGAGGAGGTCTAGAGCAACTTGTAATGCCAAAAGTATGCAAAGTCATAAGATCATCCACAGAATTATACATCGTACCTTTTAGAAGGTTGCCTTGCTCATGAACCGTGTGCAATAGCCTATGGAGAACGGAGGAAACAGAGAACTGCTTGTTCTCAAAAATTCAGCGGTTGCGAGTAGACCATAAAATCCACACCAAGGTAACAAACACTAGTCTCCATAGAGCAGAAACCTGTGTACCGAATCGTCTGGCCATCGCAAATAACACCAACTCGTGGAACCCATTAAAATCTGGCATAGTCAAATGAAAAATATCAAATATACGCAACCAAATAGTACGGGTAAATGTACATCTCACCAACAGGTGGTCCATATCCTCTGCATTAGACATGCAGAAAATACAAATCGAAGGTCCCATAAACCCAATAGTGCGAAGATTATCAAGGGTAGGGAGCTTGTTGTGGATAGCTTTCCACGTAGTGATAGAACGTCGAGGAGGAATGTAAGAGGACCAAATCCAGTTTCCCCAATTAACCATAGGGAAGGATGGGCGTAGATGCTGATAGAAAATTGCACTAGAAGTAGTGCCATCTCTAGAAGAAGTCCAGATTCTTGTGTCCTCCCCAGCAGGAGCTAACTGGTAATTGAAGATATCATAAGCAACCTCCGGATATGCCGCAACAAATTCTGGAATGAGATCCCAGCTATCATTCGTCACATAGTCAGAGATGGCGAAATCAAAATGATGCCTAAGATGAGTAGGGATCTCAACTCTATCCGCAATGCAGTAACCCAACCAATTATCAAGCTAAAAGCGAATCTGTGAGTTGCTCCCAACCAACCAGCGAGATCCATTGATATGAGCAGGTAGCTATCCTTAAAACCAAACCAAATCGAAGAACGAACATAACTCCGTAATTGACCATGGGAGAAAAAGCGATCAAGCAAAATACTCATATAGGGCGCCTTTTGATTCAAAACATCCCAGGTAAACCGAGAGAGGAATGAATTATTGGCAGCGACCATTGAGCGAAGACCCAAACCCCCTTCACCCTTAGGCGCACAACAACGCTTCCAAGAGATCCGAATGGTGCCAATCTTGAGAATATCACCCGTGAAGACAAAGTTCCGCATTCTACTTTCTACAAAGCGAAGAAGATCCTTTGGCCATCTATAAACCATCATTGAATGAACAAACGCACCTTGAATAACAGAGTGCAAAGACATATACGACCTTCCATAGACAAAGAAGAACCTTTCCATCTAGCAAATTTGGCTATAATCCCATCCGCAATACCCTGTAAATGGCGCCTTCTTGGAACACCCACAAAAAGCGGAACACCAAGGTACGAGAAAGGTAAGGAACCTGTTCCAATGCCAAGAATACGACCCAAACGGCGAGTGCAAGCTGGCGTAATACAAGAACTAAAGTAAACCCGAGATTTGGCAGGGTTGTAGCTTTGTCCGGACCAATCCTTATAGCATCTAAGTATCTTCAATAAAGTCCTGCAATTCGATGTTGAAGCTCTGCAAAAAACAACTACATAATCGGCGTAAAGTAAATGTGAGGGGAAAATAATGTTACGGCCGAGAAATAAAGGAGACAACTCCCCTATAGAGGCCGAATGAGTGAGTAATCGACTGAAGATCTCTTCGGCCAAACAGAAAAGTAACGGTGACAAAGGATCTCCTTTACGAACCCCTTGAGAGCAACTGAAATAGCCTTCCGGTGCACCATTGATCAGAACAGAAAGTCTAGCAGAATGAAGAATGAATCGCACCCAAGCTATAAAGGATTCTGAAAAATTCATAATCCGTAACACCTCAAGCAGAAAATCCCAGTTTAAAGTATCGAAAGCCTTACGGATATCGATCTTAATAACCATGTTCCCATCCATACAACGGAGACCCAAACTATTGACACCTTCAGACGCCAAAGCAATGCAGTCATGAATTCTTCTCCCAGGAATAAACCCAAACTGATGATAAGAAAGCAAATTCGAAAGAATAGATCCTAGCCGATCAGAGAGGATCTTTGTAATGATCTTATACAGAAAATTACCCAAAACAATTGGCCTAAAATCCTCAATACGTGTGGCATCCTTAAACTTGGGAATTAGTGTAACAAAACTGGCATTGAAACCCGAGGGAAACTCACCATGAATAAAGAACGATCGAACAGCGTTGGCAACATCCTCACCAACAATATGCCACATGTGTTGATAGAATTTACCTCCAAAACCATCCGGGCCAGGCGCACTGTCTGGATTCATACCAAAGACCACATGTTTAATCTCATCAGCGGTTGGAGTGCGAGTAAGATCCCGATTTTGCTCATCCGACACCAAATTGGAGATTAAGGACTCCATTCCATGGAAGGAAGGCGCTACAGATACATCTTGCCGAAAAAGACCTTCATAGTAACTTACAACATGATCTCGAATCAAAGTTCGATCTTCGGTTAGCTCATCATTAATTAGTAAAGATGCTATGCCACCATGACCTTTAGTTACCTTCAAGCTCCTGTGGAAAAAAGTCGTATTACGATCACCATCCTGTAACCACGAGGACTTGCTCTTCTGCCGTAAAAAAGTAGCCTCCTGATCCAGAATACTATTATAATGCTCAAGTGCCTCTTTCTCCTGAATGTGGAGCGAATCAATTGGCCCTGAATCAGCTAACTCCCCTTGCACCTCTTCAATACGCGCCTGAGCTGCTGACAATTTTGCTGAAAGATGACCAAAAACCTCCACATTCCAAAAACGAAGGCAGCACTTTAGACGCTTGAGCTTACCCATCACAACCGCGCAAGCCCCTGAAGTCGAGAGTGGAGCAGTCCAGGATGCACGAACCACTTCTTCAAACCCTTTATGATTTAGCCACATGTTTTGGAACCTGAAAGGTCGTGGCAAGCGTAGATGTCCAGAGGAGCAACTGACCAGAAGTGGACTATGATCTGAGCAATTACGAATTCCGACATGATAAGATACCGCCTCCTAGATATACATGAAAGAGTTAGTAGCCAAAACTCTATCAATTCTAGATTCCATATAACCGTGAGTGAAGTGATGATTTGATCAAGTGAGAAAACATCCAGAACTAGCCGGTTCCAGCAGATTCCCATTATTGATAAAATCAGTAAACTCTTGTATCTCAATGCGGGCCGGGGAAGAACCATTTGAGCGTTCATGAGCCCCTAAAACCGAATTGAAATCACCTACAAGTAAAAGAGGCAAACTTGGTAGTGATTGAATATCATTCCAAAGAACACGACGTCTAATGTAATCATTATCAGCATGAATGAAAGCAATTAGAAAAGTGTGATGGAGGAATACAACCTGAATGACAATCATCTGCGAAGAGGAGAATATCATCGTAGAAGTATCCAAAGAAGAATGCTCCAGAACCCAAATGTTGGGCAAGAATCCGGAAGACGTATGAAAGCCAGCCAGACGATACCCAAGAGAGTTCCAGTAAGAAGAGTGAATGGAGTCAAAAGGGACTTTCGGCTCCGCTATTGCTAACCACTGAGGGTGAGATGTGATACAATGCTTTCGAAGCATACTTTGGGATGGCGAGTTGCCAATGCCCCGAATGTTCCAAAAAAGAACATTCATTGAGAAACAGTGGATGTTGTAACGGTCAAATCTGACCGTGAATTGACCTCTAAGGCAGCAGCCTCCTGATTTTCTTCTTCAGATAACTCGAACCAGGAACGTTTAGATGCGATGAGCATTTTCTCTTTGGGACCAGGCCTCTGTCCCTTAACGAGCTCAATGGAGTCTTGAACATCCCCAACCTCTAATAGAGGAACAAGTGTTGCATTGTCACCACCACCGGATGAGGCAGAAATAGAAGAGCCTCCAGGAGCAGGTAGAGTAGAGCTTGAGTTATCCAAATCCCGAAGCGGACCATACTTATTGACACGAGCAGCAATAACTTTGGACAGAAAAGGAGTTACCATGGGACCGGCTGTCAAAGAACTAGAACCCTTAGTGACATTACGCCTTGGTAAAGGTCGATTCTTTTTGGTGAGACAACCTGGTACCCCTCCGTATCCTCTTGTTGAACTGAGATAGACTGCTCAGGAGGAAGAGATTCTGT
This sequence comes from Plantago ovata, assembly GCA_028274465.1. Classification (NCBI taxonomy): domain Eukaryota; kingdom Viridiplantae; phylum Streptophyta; class Magnoliopsida; order Lamiales; family Plantaginaceae; genus Plantago; species Plantago ovata. The sequence continues at coordinate 11,802,174 of CM051458.1, forward strand.
CAAACCCTCAGACGGACCCAAAGAATTTAGGATTAACTGAACAACCGGGACCGTTCTAGAATTTGTTGTAGGCGAACTAGCCGGAGTAACACATTGCAGCACCCCTTCCGTATGCTTGAGCTCATCATGTTCTGGAGAACTTTTGGAAGAACGTTGTGCTCCATCCACCGCAAGCTCCTCATGTTGAGCCGAAACAGCAGCCATGGTCTCTGGTTGCGCAACAAAGTGTTGTGCTGGTTGCGCAATATTGTTCTCAATTTGTTGTTCGTTGCTTGGATCCAAAGTGCGCTGACCTGGACGTGTTTCTTGGCGAGGGACCTGGTGTGCAGCACATCGATTGGCATCCCTACCAACATCACGAGAGTTAAGTCCTCCGGCCCTTGGGGCTCGTGAACAAGCAGCAGTCATATGTCCAAGAGCCATGCAATGAGTGCAAAACGCGGGACAATTTTCCATAGACATCTCCACTCTGATTGTAGTTGTGGAAGTTTCCAATAACACAAACGTATCAATAGGTTTTGAAAAATCAACCTCCACCAACACCTTCACATATGTTCCAAAGCATCTATCCAAAGAGTTCGTATCAATACGTATTGGGCGACCAAATGCAGCGGCAAGACTAAGAATTATTGATCGGTGTAGATATTCATAACCAAGACCAAATAAACGAATCCAAACTTTAGCTAGGTTGACGTAGGTGTTCACTGAACTCCGTAGTCAATCTCCGTTATTGGCTGAGGTATTTTGTATCTAAAGCAAGTTATACCGATCCTACATTCTTTCATTTTCGTCATATATAATTACTCCTTTTCTATCCATTTTACGTACTAATTTCAGCCGTAATAAATTTTCTAGACGAATAGCGCAGCTGTCAATAAGTGAGTTATGGCACAACTAAGTCAGACGCAACTACAGTTTTTACCTTGTAGGAGAGTTATGGTCAAGAGTCTATGATCCTGGAAAATAAGCCCTGAACGTGTTGCATCAGTCATTCTGTAACAGAGCTCTCTGTTTTGAAAATTCAATCAAATTTGATATCTTCTATATTTAACACAATCACTCTCAAGTTGTCTATTACTTCCTCCAATTCATTACAAAGTTTCTAAGGGGACTATTCATTGCGAACTTTGACCACGTATAACTTTTAAATTAAACTGTATTAATATAAATTAAAAGTTGATTATGAAAGTATACTCCATCTAATTTCATAATATAATTTTATTATATTTTTCTCTAATGTAATTTAGGAGTTATACGTGGTCAAAGGTCGCAATAAATAGTCCTCTTAGGAACTTTGTAATGAAACTGACAACTCTCGACACGGGAGCGGGTGTGAATGTCATACCCTTGAACGTGTCTGAAGAGTCGGGTTTGTCTGGCTTGAGACCTATGAAGTGTATGGTACAATTGGCGGATGGGTCCATGAAAATGCCATTGGGTGTGATTGAGAACTTGGTGGTTAGAGTTGCCGGTGTAGAGGTGAGGACGAATTTCATCGTCATGCCTACATCTTCTGCGAAGCTCAAGGATGAGGAAGTATTGTTTTATTGCTTCAGATTCCACGCATATATATGATTTTTTGTCCATTAGTAAAGAGCTAGTACCCGATGCAATTTAACACCGCCCCGGTGAAATAGAAACCTTGGCCATGTCGGTTTCGGTATACAAAAATAACCAACTAGGTCCATCTTAGTTTATCAATCCATAACAATGATGACCATTAAAATTTAACCTGTTAACTTGAGTCTATATAAATTTCAGCTCCGATAAAATAGTACTAGGCCCAGTCCATTATATAAAACTCGTACTAATAAAATGTACGGAGTATTACAACATAAAAGTTAAAAAAAGGAAGAAAAAGGCCCATGAAAGTATTAATTTGAACTTTAAATCATTATACATCTAAAATCTTCATTTACATTTTCTTTCCCAAACTTATATTAATTTTAAATATATATCTTAAAATTTATTTTGGTAATAACCATTGAGTTGGGGCCGTGGGAGAGGCAAAAGAAAATTTTGATCTGATCTGGATATGCTACCCAAATGATAACATACTATAATGCTGCATGTAGTAGTTTATTCCTGCAGTTTGCTCGCAAGTGTTATTTATTAAACCACGCCGATGCCGTTTAAAAAAAATAATAATAATAATTAAACCACGCCAATAGTGTACCAGCTACCAAGAAGAAAATTTATTTTATAATTCTGAAAAAGGATAATAATATTGATTTTATTTATCAATAATTAGGAGAAGCTTCCTGGCTTCATCCCCTAATCATACTTGAACCAAACATGAATATTGAATCTTTCCCAAAATGGTGCACCATCAATGACTACTCTGCAACTGTTGGTGCATCACATCTCAGCCCCTTCTGACATTGGAAAATGTATGATCTGTGTTCAATTCTTTGAGGTAAGATTTCATTTTCGGTTTCAATTTAATTAGGGTGGACTAATCAATTATTTACCCCACCCCTTACATTAGGTTGTCTTTCGCATAGGAGGTGGAAAGTTTAAGCTTAAAAAAGTGCTTGAGGGGTTGAATCACGATCCTCTAAGATCTAATACATCCTTGAATTTTTTACACCTGTTCATTAAGAAGTTGATTCTCAATTTTAGTTTCTTAATTTAGGTATGATGGTAGAGAGATGAGAAAACTAAAAATAGTATATGGGAGAGAGAAAATATGTTGATTCTTATCCATATCAAATTTTCTTTGGTTCTGCTATATTGAATCAAGATTTAGCTGATGACTCTCCCTGCTGCTGCTAGTTATCATTTTATCTATATGCAACATGCGTATCGTACTAATCCATGTCTAAGGACCAACAGTATGTAAGAAACTACAATGATAGACATAACACGCATACAAATTAAATTAATATTGAGTTAACATAACATCTCGGTAACAATTAACAAAAGAATTACAACAAAGTCTCGGGTAAATAAAAGTTCCAAAAGTGAACCTGGTAAAATTGGTAATCAGGCAAAGTTGAACACTATTTTATCATCTTTATGTCCATCACCTTCTGCAACACTTGATGGTCGAGCCTCAGCACATTTCTTCGGCAATGGATAATGTTTGGGTGAAGATATCAAAATTATTTAATTTTCTCTCTGCTATATTTAGTAGAGAAAGAGATATACTATATTTAGTCCACTCATCTCTCTCCCATCATATGCATTAACCAGTTAATTAATCCGTCGAGTACTCGACGGACATAAAAATGTTGTACGCACACTTGTTACTACATAAATTTGATTATGTGGAACAACAAATAAAGAAGATATTGCCCATATATGTATGGTGTATTGTTACATAATTGTTTATCTCAGTATCTTGGTTTATGTTTCTCATAACAATTACAACGCACCAAATCTTTAGTGAACATCTTATAATTTCCAAAAACATAATAGGATGTATTTTTTTTCATTGAATTAGAATGTCATATGGAAATTTAATATCACCCCATTATCATTTTCATTGCCATTGGTACAATTATCGACATTCAATAACCATCGGTACTATGCTATTTCGATATGAATGTATTTCCTTTGCCCTATGAGCATGGTCATATAATACTCCACCTTTACCATAGAAAAATGTTGAATTTACAAAGTACTTAACATGATGTATTTTTTCGTCTTCAAACTTAACACGTACATGCATAATATTCATATATATGTGTCATAATTAAGATCGAGTATAATGTCATCCACATGAATGTCTTTCATTTTTCCCGTGACCATGAACTTGTCATAGATCCTATATCACATACGCTCTATTTTCCTCAAATTAAATGGGTTTCAATATTGGACTTCAATAGTCATTCAACAAAACCCCTAATATGTTGAAATTCAAAATAGGATAAGCAAGGATACAATTATTATAGATAGAGAGCCTACAGGGTAGTCCCATCTATTGTGATTGTTATTGTAATTAAATTATCACATGAGTACACCAATCGAACACATCCACTATTTCAGCATAATTAAGACTCAATATAATGTCATCCACATGAATGTCTTTCACTTGCCCCGTGATCATGAACTTGCCTTAGATCTTATATCACGTTCACCCTATTTTCCTCAAATGCATTCCAATATTGGATTTCAATTCTCATTCAGCAAAACCTTTAATCTCTTGAATTTCAAAATCGGATAAAGCCAGTATACAGTACATATTATGGATAGCTACATGGTAGTCTCATCAAATGCAATTAGTATTTTAATCATTATAGAACACAATTAAACCCATCCACTATTATAAATTATTTCAGCATAATAATTAAGTCTGATCAAGTATAATGTCATCCACATGAATGTCTTTCATTTGCCCCGTGACCATGAACTTGCCAAAGATCCTATATCGATATCACATTCACTCTATGTTTCTCACAAATGCGTTCAAATATTGGAGTTAATAGTCATTCAATAAAACTCGTACAACATATTTGCATTTGAACTATAGAGGCCTCTCGACGTCTATAATTGACCTCACATCTGGGTTTCAATTATAGAGGCCCCAGGTACAGTTCACATTTTGAGAGACCTCTCATTTTTCCTCTCTCTAGGTTTCATCTTCCTCTCTTTATTTTCAACTTTCTCTCTTCCAATCAAGAATCAACATCTCATACTTTCACTCATAATATTCGAACAAAATTTATTATTATTCGAATTTATGTACTTTATTGTAACACGTTGCCAATTATGATACTTATTCAATTTAACGATAAAAAATTAAATAATTCAAACATGGTAATCACACACCTGACATATCGAAAATAGCGATATGTCAGGTGTACCATGGTAATCACGTTGCAAATTTTGATACTTATTCAATTTTTGGTACTTTAAAGTACCAAACCAGGATTTTAAAGCATGTATAAGACATGCCGGTTTTTCCTATTGTCTTGAGAATTTTGGTTCGTTAGGTGAGTGCCTGTCACACGCTTGTATTGTTCACATTTTTTCCGTTCAATTGGAAAAGTATCAAAATTGGCCAGTGTGTTGCAAACTTACAATAAAGTATCTAAATTGAACAGGGCGCACTTTGGAGTTTTACCCCATAATATTTTTTCCAACATTCTCCCAACATAGTTATTACATTTATAAATATACCCCTATAACCTACTACCTTTTCGTAATCCATACCAAAATCTAATTTCCCGAACTCCTCTCAACCTCCTTCAGTATTCACATTTCACAACTCAATTAGGGAACCCTCTCGCTAACTCAAAGCCAAACATGCAACTAATCTCTTTAACGTCAAAATGTGATAAGTTAGGATACAATTATTATGGATAGAGTGTTTACATGGTAGTCCCATCGAGTGCGATTGTTATTGTAAATTATTATGGACTATATAGACCCATCGAACACATCCACTATCATAAATTATTTCAGCGTAAACACATTGAGGATGATCGTAAATCAAATCTATTATAATGTATTATAACATTTCTTTCACTTCTGTTGATAAACAGTTCACATAATAGCATCGTCAAATGTAATTGTTATTTTAATTTTATTGTGAACTAGACACGTCATAGACATCTATTATTCTAAATTATTACGGACTAAACCCGTTAAGTAGGATTTTAAATGAAAAATATAATTAAAATATATATAACAACAATTTTCTTTTATTTATTATGAGAGAGAATTTCCATAATAGTATCCTTTGAATGCGATTGCTATTCTAATTTATTGTAAATATTAGTAGACTCATAATCCGACGCATTTATTATTCAAAATTATTACGGAATGAAACCATTGAACAATTGTAAATCAAAATCATTTAAATCGTATAGCGGACTTTTTTTATTGATATAAGTTTGCAAAATAGTATAATCGAATCGAATGCAATTATGATTCTAATTTAATACGAAATAGACATGTTGAACACTTCAACTATTCTAAATTATTGCGGAATATACCCGCTGAGCAAGATATTAAATCAAAACAAATTATAATATATAAATACATTTTTTTTTCGTTTTTATTGGTAGAGTGTGAATAATAGTATCATCAAATGCAATTGTTATTCTAATTTGTTGCGGAATTGACATGTCTAACACGTTTATTGTTCGAAATTATTCTCAGTGGAGTATTATTTGTGTAAAGAATAAAAAAAGTATTGGGAGTGAGGTATTGTGTTATAATAAAGAATGATAAAAGTATTGTGACTGGTGTATTATATTGTACTTTCTCCGTCCTTGTATAAGTTTCTCATTTATTTTGTTGACTTTTTTTAGTTGTCGTTTCACTTCGCATGAATGAGAATTGTATAAATTTTGATCGATTGATTTAAGGTTGGAAATTTGTTGAGTTGATGAATGAAGATGGTGAATGAAAGAAAAGATATTAGGGAGGATGATGAATCTAAAGACTAAGTATTTTAGTAATTAGATAGAGTTATAAGCTAAAAATCAATCTTTGCGGTTTTGACGAACGGAATGTAGAGAATCAATTTTTAGGTTTGTGTTAGTTAATTATGTCTAGAATATAAGAACTCGTTTTGATTTCCTTGTGAATTAACAGAAAAGATTTTGTTTTTCCTTCTTTGATTGTAGGCTTGGGTGAGATTTTAATTTTTGGTTTGAATTCTACTTTTAGTTTTGAATTTATTTTTTTAGGTGAGGGAAAGGATTGACTATATTTAGGAATGTAGAATTTAGGTGAGGGAAATGATAAAGGAATAAAGAATGAATGAATAATTGATAGTGAGTATTATTTAAATATAGAATGAATAAAGAAGGAATAAAAAAGGATAGTGGGTCGGTAAAGTTGTAAATATGAATATGTTATGAGGGTATTAGTTAAGTGAAGTGGGTGGTCCACTTACTAAAAATGGAAATGAGAAGCTTTCGTTTGGACTACAAAAAGGAAAGTTGGAAGCATTGGACCGGACGGAGGTAGTACTTATTAATAATTATGCATCATGTGATCCATGGCAAACTAATACTCATCCGTTTTTTTTATTCTATACGTTTGTTTTTAGATCGGAGTTTTAAGAGATTTATATAACGAGTGTAGTGTGTTGGTTTAGTGGCAGAACTCACAAAAAAGTTGTGAGATAAAGATTTGCCAAAAACATAAACATATAGAATCTAAAGAAACGAAAAATAAAATGCATATAGAATCCAAAAAAACACATGAGTAGTAATTAGCTATAAGATAAATTATTAATTTTTTTTGTATATATATGTACGTATAACATAATCAATCAATTCTGGTGGTCATATATAGCTAAATAGCTAATCTACCAATTTCATTAACATCTCAAGGCAGCAACCCATGGAACGCCTGCACATTTTCTTCCTTCCAATGCTAGCTCATGGCCATTTCAACCCAATGGTTAGCATGGCCAAACTTTTCGCCTCACGTGGAATAAAAACCACCATCATTTCCACTGCACCGTTTTTGCAAACCATAAAAACATCATCATCATCTCATTACAATGTTAACACCATCATGATCAACTTCCCGCCAAAGGAATCCGAATTGCCTGATCAAGTTCAAAATCTCGGATCTGCAGGTGCGTTTTTATCCAAGTTTCTAAGAGCCCTAGATTTACTCCAAGAACAGGTCGAAAACCTGATGGAACAATACAATCCTACCTGCCTCGTTTCGGACATGTTCTTCACTTGGACTACAGATTCTGCTGCCAAGTTTCGTATTCCACGTTTGGCTTTCAATGGATCATGCTGCTTTTCAGAATGTGCTGCTGAGGAAATGATGAGGCATGAGCCTTTCAAGAATTTGTCACCTGATGATGATGATTCACTTGTACAGCTGCCTAATCTGCCACATAAGATTATGGTTAGGAGGCCACAGGTATCGCCTGAACTACTGGTCGTCGACGATTTCTTCCATTTTATGAAGCGTGTTAGGGATTCGTTCAAGAGAAGTTATGGAATGATCTTTAACAGCTTCTATGAGCTTGAACCGGAATATGTTCATCACTGTCGTACTGTATTGGATCGAAAGGTGTGGCATATAGGTACGTAAGGGACTCCCAATCCGATCAACTCGTTAAAAAGTGAAGTTCTTGTAAAAGTCATTTCGTTTTTCCTGAACTAAATGTTCGGTGGACTTTCATTTTAAATAGTAAAATCAAGCCTTTTACAGGACTTGATTGCTACTATAGCTGAAATTTTACAATTTTGAAGAGTTTCATTTCAATGATATAGGCCCAGTTATGTTGAAAGAGACGGAGGAAGAACTGAAGAAAGGAAGAGAATCATGTGCTGTGGATGTGCATGAATGCTTACCCTGGTTGGACTCAAAAAGGCCTGATTCGGTTCTTTACATATGTTTTGGTAGTTTGGCGAGATTTACGCCAGTTCAATTGCGTGAAATTGCAATTGGGCTTGAAGCATCGGGTGTAGATTTCATATGGGTACTTAAAAAGAGTTTGACTAACAAAGATGAGAATGAGGATTGGTTGCCTGAAGGATTTGAGAAGAGGATGCAAAACAGAGGCATGATCATACGAGGGTGGGCGCCGCAAGTGGTTATTCTTCATCACCCAGCGACTGGCACTTTTCTCACTCATTGTGGGTGGAATTCGATACTGGAAGGAGTATGTGCTGGTGTGTCTATGATCACATGGCCACTCTTCGCGGAACAGTTTTTCAACGAGAAATTGGTGACCGAGGTTTTGAGAACTGGGATTTCTGTTGGAAATAAGAAGTGGCAATGGCCGCCTTGTGAAGGTGTCCTATCGGACGCAGTGTCCGCCGCTGTACAACAGGCTATGGCAGGGGAAGCGGCCTCTGGATTGAGAAGCAGGGCAATGTATTATAAGAATAAGGCTAGACTTGCAATTGGTGAAGATGGATCTTCTTATGTTAGTTTGAGTGGCCTAATTGAAGAATTAATTGCCTATAATCATCACCAGGAAGAAGATGTTAACCAACCGAGTCAAGTTTGATATAAACTGATGAAGGTTGCATTACTTGTTTAATCATGCTTTCAGTAGCAAATAACCCATTGAATTTCAATGGGGAATAGTAAGTTTAGATATGATTATATTAAAATCAGTTAAAATGTAAAAACATTTTCTTTCATTTTTGTTAATAGAAAGTTTGCCAAATAATTCATCAAATATGATCGTTATTTTAAATTATTATGAAATACACCCATCAAATAAATTTGTGTTCTAAATTTTTGCGGAATAGACCCGTCGAAGACAGTTATAATTCTAAATTATTGTAGGAGATACCCGTCAAATACAGTTATGATACTAGGCCACAGGTCCATCGTGTGGAAAGTATATCGAAGGTATTTTACCGCTACCCTGTAAAATTTTAAATTCTTCAACCGACATAATAACTGTTTAAGTAACACACCCTTAAAGTTGGTCTGCAAATTGGTGCGGTCCCTTTTCAAGTGGGACAGGAGTAGTAGTATTATTGTACCAATGATTTAATCGGACAAGCTCATATATGTGTGGCAGGGTAGGTACATATATATGATATATCCATGAATAGCGTTCAATGCTATTACAAGTCACTGGCCCTTTCACAACAAGAACAGTTTCTTGAAATGTTTCTATATCAATATCATCTATTTAAAATTCAATAATTATATCTACTACATGACTTTTGCACACACATAACATCAGCTCATTATAGTAGTGCTATTCTTGATTCAAACTAGTCAAAACTTATTTGATGCAAAGTCTTGGTCACTTGCAACTTAGAAACAAAAACTTATTTTCCTCTTCTGTTTGGCTTAGATTATAATCATTCTTGACCCAATCTCACATGGTCTGCATAATCTGCCACTTAAACAGGTTAACATGGATGAAGACCAAGGTAATGGATTGAGCATCAAAGATTCAAGAAACAGTAAATTTGAACTTTCTCATCTACATAGTTTTGTCACAAACTTTCAGAACAAAGTATGTCAATCTGTAGAGGTAATGTTTTCATTAATTATGTGTACATTGAAAAATTGAGATAATATTTATAGTTTTGAGATTTGAGATGCTTCTGAGTTGTGATCATACTACAGAAGCATTTCAAGCCATGGAAGAGTGGTGATAATAGCAATAAATCAGAATTCTATCACCGGCCCGGCAATGGAGAGTCACTTAACACAGAGTTGACCTTAGAAAACCAACTGCATCCTTGGAAACAAAATCCAGCATGGGTGGATCATCCTCCTGATATAAAGGTCAGCAAGTTTTCACCTCACTTTTCGACTCTAAACTAAATTTCTGTGAACCAAAGGCTGTTTCTTTATCTGTTCTATTGACAAAACTGATCTGCAGGTAGATATGGCTACAGGCTCGATTTGCAACCTGAATTTGGAAGTCAATGTTCGTTTGCCACCAGAAGCTGTGTACAGCATTCTCACAGACACGGCCAACAAGAGAGTTTTTAAACATATTAAGGTAATTCATGATTCATACTCGATCTCATTTCAGTTAGTATGTTTCAGTTTCAATTAGAATAATTGTATGCCATATGTATGTCTCAGGAAGTAATATCGCGGAAGGTCTTAATCGATGATGGATCGAGGCAGGTTGTGGAACTAGAACAATCAGCAGTTTGGAGATTTATCTGCTTCTCTGGAACTGTCTCAGTTCATGTACTAATAGATCAAAACAAACGAGACCGTACGGTAGGAAATCTGACACCTTGTACAAGTAACACTTACTGGTTAGTATAGTACTCAAACATGGCCTGGTTGTTTTCTTGACATGATTAGATGATATTTAAACAACTGAAGTCTGGATTCATGCGGCGATTTGAAGGAAAATGGAAAGTGGAACCTATTTTTATCGACGAGGAATTATGCCACCCAATCAAGCCTACCACTTCGACAGACTATGTTACCTGCAGTAAAGGCAGGGGAAGGATAGCCTCAAAGCTGAGCCTAGAGCAGCTCGTTCAACTAGCCATTGCTCCACCTGTGATTTCCTGGTATCTTGGGGGAATTACCTCCAAGAATACGGAAACTTTGGTTGACGACCTGTGTGTCGAAGCTGCCAGAATCAGGCAAGAATCGAGCTCTGAGAGTAATCATCTGCCTGAAGAGAAAATGAACGAACCTCAATTAGGTGATGCGTGTGATATTAAATACAAATGGGCTTTGAGAAGGAAAAATGCAAGGCATTACCGTAGAAGGCTTTCCTCAACATCGAATACCACTTGAACTCTTTAGATTCTCTGTATCCTCTTAAAAGCAAATTGAATTGATCGAGTTACATATCGTACCATTGTAAGAGATGTAAGCTAGAAATGACACTTAAGTTACAATGGCTGCATGGCACCAGCAGGGAATCAAGGGACTCCATTACATTGTCGAAATATGTTCATGTTCTTCAGAACATAACCTGAGAAAAGTGCTAGCTGAAGATCCAATGATGCTATATCTTTTTCCAATTAGAATTTTTGTAATTATTTAATCCCAAAACAAATGAAAAAGGATAGGTACATGAGCTGGAAAACTCACTGTCTTCAATCTAAACATACTATTGTTGTTTACCTAAGGAAAAACAAAGACGGAAAACGCAGTAAAAGTGGATAGTAACACAAGTATCTGCAAAGCTAGTCTAGAGAGCAAAAAAGCAGAAATCCAAAATTGTTCAAGTAGTAGCTAAGAGGCCATCAATTTGATTGATCCCCATTCCATGCCAATTCAAGCCTTGTATCTGGCCTAGCATCAAGCATGTACTATGATCGAAACATTCCACCAAATTGAAGATCATCCTCCACAACACCGGCCCAGTGCTCGGGACTGGTTCCGGATACGGGTTCCAGTGCGCATCCCACAAATTATAATGGTCGGGGTCGATGTAGTTAGCCCAAGCATGAGACTCGTGATGGACGCGCAATTGTTTGGCTTGGTGAACCCTTTGCCTATAGATGGCGGACGCCTCTTCGTTGAAGACCTTCCACAGAATCTACGAATGCGCAGTAGGGACCCAATAGTACGTCTGCAAGAGGTCAATTACTTTAAATAAGCCAAACATATATAATATAATAGTGGGCTAATTCAACAATATAAAATTATTCAAGCTAGTGGGCGCCGCCTACCCATGTTGAATGCGGACGTATGTATTGTAAATAAACAAGGTAGTGGGTGCCGACTACTCATGTTGAAAGTGGACGTACATATTGTTTATAAATAAAGTAGTGGGCGCTGCCTACCCATTTTGAATGTGGACGTAATAATGCAAAAAGAAATAGAACGTTTGTAAGTAAAGTACCTTGAGCTCAAGGAAATAGCTCCGCCTCACTGTCAAGGGAATCGTACTCCACTTCTGGCTGCCACTCGGTTTACCAGGAGCCGGCAAAGCATGTCGGTGCAGTATCGTGGATCTCGTTCTGGCAGACACCAGAAGCAACCTGGCATACACAGTTTTAAAAGTTTAGCCATTAAACACTACAAGAAATTCGCTAATTTGCGACGCTTTTTAGCGACGCATAACCATGCGTCGCTAATTTAGCGACGCATGGCCCATGCGTCGCTAATTTGCGACGCAAGGGCTTTGGTCGCTAAAATAGCGACGCATGGTTATGCGTCGCTAATTTTAGCGACCAAAGCTCAAGGATCGCTAAATTAGCGACGCATAGGCTATGGGTCGCTAAAATTAGCGACGCATGGGCTATGGGTCGCAAAAACTGCATAATTTTCAGGTGGGTCTCCTCACATTCAACTGGAGCTATAGGGCTCATCTGCTATCGGATTGGTGCGAATAACCTACCGTTGGATACCTCGTTGAGTTATCTACGCGTGGACGTTGATTTGAGGTTGATTCAATATCGTATGAAGGAGTTATAGATGAAATGGCTAGACTGCACTAATCTTGCACACTTGAACGACTCCAAACCTTTATTCGAACTTCTGAATATGTGCTTCTAAGGTAAGTCTAAGTTTTTCCAAATGAACTTCTTGGATTAAATCGAACTACGGTCACTCACGAACATATCCATGGAGATCGAGAAACTACAACAAGATCACTTTGCAGCGTTTTGAGCTCAAATTAAAGCTAAACTGAATGACAAACAAAGCTATTAATCGCTATATATAGAAGACTAAAACAAATACGAAACTATCTAGGAATCGAAATTCTAATCCTAAAACAACTTGACAATATTGAAATTAACTAGGAATTGAAATCTAATCCTAAAAGAACTTGAAATATAAACTATGAAAACAGTAAAACTGCGTTTCAACTTTTCACACCGTTCGGAGCCGCCGATCAAATTTCGTTGAATTCCGACAACGTTGCAAATTTGTCGGTATATCTCAAACCGTATGAAGATATAAACGGTTTATAAATATAAACATATGGAAGTGACTATGAAGAGCAACAACTATATATTATCTAGAACTTATACAAGAATTATCATAAGTATTGGTAGCCGAGCGGTAAGGGTGTTGGGTTAGTAAGGTGTTGGGTAAGGAGGTCCTAGGTTCGAAACCCAGGAAACACAAGGTGGACTAGAGAGGAGAATTTATTTTTAAAAAAAAGTTCCGCTAATTAGCGACGCATGGGTCTATGCGTCGCTAAATTAACGGCCCATTTTGGGGTCGCTAATTTGGTCGCTAAATTAGCGACGCTTGACCCCATGGGTCGCCTCGCTATTTAGCGACCAAGGGTTTAGCGACGCATTTTCTATGCGTCGCTAAATGGATTAGCGACGCATGGGACGCAGTTTAGCGACGCATGGGAGCGTCACTAAACTGCGTTTTTTTTGTGGTGAAATACAGTTATATATAACAAGCACATACGAGAACTATACCAATTAATGAGAACTTACCTTGAACCATCATAGTGCAACACCTCTAGGCCATTGTATGTGGCCCGAAACCACTCGAGGAGTGCCACGTCGTCCTGGGGTGGTTTTGCTACACTGTTGTTCATTATGTCTGTCTAAAATAAAGTAAAATTAACAAAATTTAACAAAAAATAAACTAAAAATTAACATAATTAATTAAAAATAAACTAAAATAAGTGAAATTAATTAAAAATTAACTAGTACATAATTTAATCTAAGTTCATAATTTTGAACACAAACTGTTAAATATATTAAAAATTCTCTAAACGTTACTTATACATAAATTTGGTGTTTAGTCGGAACTCAAATTACATATTTTGTGAATGCCATGTGTCCATGGATCCGAGTTTTTATTACGATGACTTTAGCTCTGTCAACATATAATAAATGCTCGGAACCACAGACATGTGGAGTTATCACCTACGATGTTTATAATTTGAGTTTTTCACCATAACACCTATTCGTTCATAAAAACATGCACTATCTTATTTGTGAGTTCGCATGTTTATTCCATGCATACCATGTTTTTTATGCATGAAAACCACACACGGTTTACATGATTACCGCAGTACAACGTCCCTTCGTCACAAGACCCCGCCTTGACGGGCCTGGGAACAAAAGACGTTCGTACTGTTTACTCCATGCATACCATATTGAACTAACCGTCTAAGTGTCATCATCCTATATATACGGTTTACAAGTAAAAACTTTCCTTGTTTTTCAAGACCCCGCCTACAGTTAATTGTAATTTCAGTGTAGACGAGGACTTGGAAAACAAGGAAAGTTCGTTCTGTTTACTCTATGGATACCAAAAATGAAGTTATATCAGTTATATATGTATGGTTTACAGTATTATCGAAGTACAAACACAACACATTGGCCCTCTAAAACAGCCACCGGCTAGTTTTGCAAGTGATGGCATTTCAGAGGGTCAATGAGTTTGTACTTAGATAAGCATGCAAACCAATCAATATAAGTCTTATTGTGTGTGTTCAGTACGTATAATCATGCTATTTTCTGGATTTCTTGTACTTCGTAGTATACTAAGAATGATATTAAAAAAAAAAAAAAAAAATAAAAAAGAAAAAAAGAAAAGAAAAGAAAGAAAGCAAAATCCACACATTCAAGCATGTACAATTAGTCAAGCAAAAGTCATTTATCAAGAATGATCCTCAACAGGTCATTGCGAACAGTATAATCCATCTTCCCTAACATCATTCTATAATAACATAGGTCATGTCTAAAGCCACATGAGGCAAACTGATTACGCTTTCACTAATCGGTTAGCTAATTCGGCAACTGTATGCAATTGATTCTGTCAAGGACTTGGATTCAAATATTTGAAAGGGTAAAATAAACTTCTTGTCATAATATGAGTATGAGAATTGGAGATCTAACGTGTTCACCTGACAGATTATTCTGAGCATATAAAATCAAATCAATAGCAAGAGAATCAGAACCAGAACCATAGACTATGGTTCTCCTTCTCTTGCTACTGAGTTGATCTTAGACGCTCTGAATAATATGTCAGCGAACACATTAGATCTCCAATTGACATACTCACAAGTTTATTTTGTGTCCTACCAAGTATTTAAATCAGTCTTGATAAAATTAAATGTCTACAATTGCATAATTAGCCAACCGATTAGTGCGTAACAAGTTTGCATGTTGTGGCTTTGAATTAGATGTATAGTGATTATTAATGAATAACCTCAAGTTCTGTACGTGCACTGGAGGTCCATAGTCGTAAATCGTAATCAGAGATTCTATCTTCAGTATGAGTTTATGTAGATCTAGGTTTTAACTTTTTGTACCTTTTCATAGCTTCTCGGGCGAAATTGGGGAATTTCATTGATGTCAGGTTTGAATTCAGCATCATCGAGGTGGTAATCCGAAACTCGTTTGTAATCTCCATAAGAAGTGCTCTAGGTTGTTGTGGTTTGTGGACAACAAAACTGTCATATACCCTCTCTTGACTCTTGGTCTTAGTTTTCCATTCACTCATCCCAATCAATCAAACTCAAAAAATTCCATCTAGCAATTTAAAGTTCATTTCTCGTTTTCTTTTAAACCTCATTATTTATTTGATTTTAATATTATTAATTCATTTAAATAAAATCATCACATTAATAAAATACCACTACAATGTGGACAAAAAAGGAAACATAAATAAATAAATAAGAGGACGGACAAAAAGTAAAATGTAAAGAAATGAATAATAAACGGGACAGAGAGAGTAGTACTCTAAAACAGGTACCGACTATGCTTGACCTAATTAGGCTTTGTTCTCTTAGTCTGAAGAATTAATTATTTTATGTTCAGATCAGTTCTTATGTATTAAGTTGAGTTCAATTCAGTACAAATGCATTATATATAACTAAATACTACCTCCATTTTTAATTCGGTTAATTCGGTTCATAAGAAGTGTTCTAGGTTGTGGTTTGTCAGTTTGTGGACACCCTAGAGCACTTCTTATGAACCAAATTTTTAATATAAGATGTTTTCGCTTTTTCACACATATCAAAATAAGGTGACAAATATGAATAAACACGAAAAAGCATAACTAAAACCCTAAAAATAAGCTAAAAAAAGTGAAATAATGTATAATTAAAGGAGACAAATAGAAAAAAGTATGGAAAACATGGAAACGTCAAAGGATCAATGATCGAATAGAAAGCTCCCTAACACATGGAATGGCCTATCAGTTGCTTGGAGTAGTACAGTCACATGCTTTGGACCTGGAGTTGGAACTGGAAGTGGGCACTAATTGCTCCTACTGCAAGAATTCTGGTGATGATTTGTATGTCGATTTATTTCTTGAATTTTGATTTGGAGGTTGTCATTTCATGTGAGGCTTTGTAACATGTCATAGTTTTTAACTAGAGCCTGGTACATTCCTACGGTTGTGTTAGGCATTGATCTTTACTAGTAGGCTTTTGATTTCATTATGATTATAAAAAGTCTAGCGGAACGTTTGGCTCTCTTTTCATGTTTCATTTTTAGAATGGGTGCTTAGGGGGTGAATAGGAAACTTTTTTTTAGGGTGAGAGAAAATTAATGTTTGATATTATTTTAAAGAGTTTAGTAAGTAAAAGTAAATAATGATTTGTAAAAAAGAGTTATAGAAATAGAAAGGAAGATAATGTGTTCTATAGAGAGAAATAATATAGAGATATAAATTATGAACAAAAACAAAAAGAAAAGCCTAAAAATCTAAAATGTGAATAGTGTTGAGTGATGGCTCAAAAATAGAGATAAAACTAATTTACGTTTTAGAACGAAATTACCCAAAATGAAAATAGATCCAAACGCTCCGTAGAGCTTCTACTGGGGCATGCCCCTTGTATCTTGTACAGATTTTTTCAGGTTTCTATATACTTTCCAACTTCGTGCAAATTATTATACTGATTAAATTCTAAAACTTTTTATTATAAAAGAGTTAAAAAGAAAGCTAAAAAAATTATATTCAAAAAAGCTAAAACTATTATATTAAAATATTTCATCAAATCCTGCCTGCGTGGGCCATTGATACGACATCCTGAAGCCACATATTGGAGAATGAGAACCAAATAGAAACTGTACTGAGGTGTCCAAAGCCGATAAGCTAAGGCTAAGCTGCTTAATTGTTGGTTGCAAGAAAGAATCAGCAGCCATGAATTTAGCAACAATCCTTCTTCTTCTTCTACAGCTTTCCCAATTTCTACAACTTCCCAATCTCCATTACCCAAACAGCACCTTCACCTTCCACTTACCATAAATACCCTCAAGAACCGATCAAGAAGATTCTGTTGTACCAAAACACGCTCATTTCCATCTCTGAAAGTCTCTGCAAGTTCTTCACAAGCTGCCACTCAAGTTTCAACAAGCTTAGCTTCCATCCCTTCTGAAATGAAGGCCTGGACGTACAGTGAGTATGGTGGAGTTGAGGTTTTGAAGCTGGAAACAATGTTGAGGTCCCTCAAATTAGGATGATCAGGTCTTGGTTAAGGTTGTTGCTGCTGCTCTTAACCCCATTGACTGGAAGAGAAGATTAGGGAATTTTAAGGCCTCTGATTCGCCTCTTCCGGTAATTTTCTTTGATCCTTCTATTTGTGTTTGTTCTTATGAAATGTTCAGTTCGGTTCAGTTCAAATTTTCAGATTTTCCTAGTTTTTTATATTACAAATAATATTTCAGACGAGGAGAACAGAGCCTTAGAAATATTTTAGTACATGCATTGCTTAATTACACTACTAGTCACTCGCTGATTTTGCATCCCGGCCAGTATATATCCTGTTTATAAACTTGAAATGTGTTTCTGCTTGTGACATTGGAATTTAACCAGGCTTGTTAAGTTTGGTTAATAGATACTACATCTCGTGTTAATATTGTAGACCAGTGTTGTTACTGTTCTAGACAACAATGTGTCTGTAGATAACCTTAGCTGATAAGTTGATTTATGTGGCTGTAGCCTTTCATGTCATCTCATAAGATGGGATTTTTGTGGCCTAAAGACACTGAGTTCTAGAGATAATAATTTTTGTTGCATGCATATGTGGCAAAGGTACTCATTAATAATTGGAGTATGCAATTTACATGTATCTTGGACTTATATACATGGATGGATAAGGTGTGATCAGTGATGTGATCACAATGGCTATGCAACTCAGACGTGCTGTGTGCATAAATTGGTTAACATGCATAGGACTTCTTTTACAAAGATTACTTGTGTTATCTCATTGATTGAGTGTTTTAGATTCCTCATGCGCTTGTGATTCTCAGTCCAAAATCCAAATCGACTGCTTCATATAGTGGTTAATTTCTCTTGCTTCTGATATTCAGTGAGTTCTAGACCTGCGATAACTTAGCACTAATATTACTTAAGTTAATTAACTCACCTGGCTTTGCCACACGTCCACGAAGCATACACATCGCTCCACAGATCTTCCAACGCATATAACACATTGTAAACTCTATACATACATGTGCTGGATTGCTAAAGACGAAATCAAGCTTGTATTACTATAGTTGGGAGTA
>CM051458.1:11821094-11844601 GCA_028274465.1 Plantago ovata
GAGTATAGTCACGTGCTAATTTTCTTTTGTGTAAATCTTGTTTCAAATTATGTTCAGACAGTTCCTGGATATGATGTTGCTGGCATAGTGGTTAAAGTTGGGAGTCAAGTAAAGGAGCTAAAGGAGGGAGATGAAGTTTACGGGGACATCAATGAGAATGCATTAGACGGACCTAAGCAGTTTGGATCTCTGGCTGAGTACACTGCTGTCGAGGAGAAATTATTGGCTGTAAAGCCCAAGAATCTTGATTTCGTGCAAGCCGCTGGCCTCCCACTTGTTATGGAGACTGCCTATGAAGCACTTGTGAAGGTTGGCTTCTCTGAGGGCAAATCTATACTTGTTCTTGGTGGTGCTGGTGGAGTTGGATCCCTCGTGATTCAGGTAGAAACCATCATGCTATTACTATTTACTTGTATTTTGAATAAGTCGTATATTGAAAGAATAGTTTCAGTAGTTAGCCTTATAGAAAATCAAAGAGAAGTTTGTTAAAGAAAGATAGTAGATTTCAATGAGAAAGTCGCCTTTGAAATACATAATTTGTTTCTCATGAGATTGATAATGCAGCTAGCAAAAAATGTATTTGGTGCTTCAAAAGTTGCTGCAACTGCAAGTACTGGAAAGTTGGACTTTCTGAAAAGCCTGGGAGCTGACTTAGCTATCGACTACACCAAGGAAAATTTTGAAGATCTACCAGACAAATATGACTTGGTATATGATGCTGTTGGTAAGCATTCAATACCACATGAAACTATCATCTAACAGATCCATATTCATCAGAAGGCACCATCAATTCTTGGTTTGACATCATTTTTGTGCTATGAAAACAGGGCAGGGTGACAAGGCGATAAAAGCGTTAAAGGAAGGCGGCAGTGCGATAATCTTAACAGGTCCAGCTACCCCACCTGGTTTTAGATTCGTCGTCACATCAAATGGAGAATTCCTAAAGAAGCTGAATCCTTATCTGGAGAGTGGCAAGGTAAAGGCGCTTGTCGACCCTAAAGGACCATTCCCGTTCGACAAGGTTAATGAAGCTTTCGCATACCTGGAGACGAACCGTGCTACTGGGAAAGTGGTCATATACCCTATCCCATAATACAGATTAGGACAGCCTATATTAAGCTATGAACGACGAGAAGTATATGCTGTGTTATACGAGTGAGTATTTATGCAACATCTTTTTGTTAGCTATATGTGTTATAGAATTACAATTCAAAAGTTATAAGTAACAAATGTCTGTTGGTAATAATAACAAATACATACATTAGCTTTAGCTGAGAGAATGTAAACTATCCCAGATTCCCAGTCCGTTAGCTCAAACAAAATAGACTTGGAGAACTTTAATAAGATTCATAACCAACATGGTTCATTGCTTAAATCCTTTAACTAACAACAAGCAACATATTTAGCTCTTAGATATTCTCGGTTTTTCTATTCTAAAATCATTTAATATTTGTCACATTTCCCATCTTCAACGATGGCATTGACATTTACATTTAAGTTACTTGCAGCGCCTATATAATGGATTGTTCAGTTGACTATGTGCAAGTGGTCCTCCGAATTGAAGCCGTCACTTTCAGGCTTTCAGCATATGCTACGGCCATTCATTACAATTTATTTTTTTTCTTTCAACCCTTTTCTTAATAAGATAGACAGCTGATCAGCCAAGTTATTCTTCATTTGTGTATAGACAATCCCACGTCGTTTGTATAAAGAACCCGATAAGACAATAAGCTTTAGACCCTTTAGGCTGTAAGTATGAAGTACAAGCATTTTCTTACTCAATCACTAAAAACTAGTACATGCGAATCACTGACACTATGCATCGGCTGGAGCAAGAGGAGTGGGGACATGCGAATTTCGACAAACGGGACAAGTCCCGTGCTTTCTTAGCCATGGATCGACGCAAGTAAGGTGGAAAAAGTGGTCACAATCCGGCAGCATCCTAATCAAGTCACTCTCATTGTAATCTGCCAGGCAAATAGAACAGCTCGAGGAGGCGGCTGAGTCTTCGCTCTTAATAAGTTGGGAGTAGGTGAACTTGCGGAAGGAGGAGATGGTGACCTCATTGAGACCATCATTTGCAAGGGGCATGTCGTCATCATCGTCAGTGGTGGCTGTGTCTTCAGTGGTGATGACCGTGTCTATGGAACCACGAGGGCGAATTGTGGTGGTGATGGTACCTTGCCTCGCCTCCTTGCACCTGTAGGAGACATAGGTGACAATTACAAATACTATTAGAAATGCGAAAAATATGCCGATGTAGCCTAAACCACCAGGGATTTTGCTTTGAGAAGTGGTATCAGAGACGTTCGTTGAATTTGAGCTCATAGTTTTTTTGTTTTTGTTTTTGTTTTTTTTTTTTTTTTGGTTGGAATAATGAAGATGAGGATTTTGAATGTTTTTGAAGGAGAAGGAGATTAATGAAGGGGTACTTGCGTAGTACTCCAATTGTCAACGAGTGTATATGTTAATCTAAGATTAAATTATCCCCCTTGAGGGTCCAACTAGGAGTGTATCCGAAACGTAGGCAAGCTAGACCATTTCCAGTTGAACATTGTTCAATTAATTATTAATCAAAGAAGAGGGATCGATTCAGGTATGGTACCTGATAGCCCCATGAAGAGGTTAATTAAATCAAGGCGCCCTGCCAGGAGCATCAATGGATGAAGTAGATTTTAATTGGCAGTTGGAACGATTCAAGCCACTCGATTGGGTGCTCTGACGGGCTCTAAAACCGAAACAATAATGTAATCACACATACCATGACATGTGCATTTTAATTAAGTCATAGATATGGGAGTTATAAGGTGGTCTAGCGGAAGGGAGGTGGGATAGTGAAGGAGTGGTGTAGGGTTCGATCCCCAACGGAGAGACATAAGGTGGTTTTGATGTGGAGATATAAGGTGGTTTAAGATATTGTATAGTAGTAGTAAGATTTGTCGTTTAAAAAAAATTAAGCCATAAATATACTATGATTCCTGTGGTGGCACTCAAATTTGATGTTGTTTTTCCTTACATAACCTAATTTCAATTCGTGTACTAAATGTGTGTGCTTATAGCTGTCATTAAACGTCCGTTTTGGAGGGAGACATTATATCGATCTGAAATTCTTACCTAGAAATTTACGAATATATTGACTTTTCGTGATGTTGACTCACTCTCTTGGGCTAGGGCTTGGTCCAAGAGCACAAGTTATTGGGCTAAGATTTCTTCTTGTCGCAGCTTCTTTGTTGTTCTACTAAGCCTGGGTCCGACTTATAGCCTTAATTGGTTCACTTAGTTGGGCTTATCATGGTCCAACAGAAATAAATCAAAGTGTCCCCTTAATTCATCCTAAAACACTTTACACTATGTTGTATGTAACATCATCAAACATATCAAACATTTACAAGAACAATTGAAATCCAACTTTTGTTTAAGAGATGTTCTTGAGGAGGTCTAACCAAACTTCTTTTAACTAATTAACTTATTCAATTTAATTTTAAGTGAATATAACAATTTAATTTAAGATAATATGTCAACTTACAATTTGTCACGCAAATACTTAAAAAAACAGTTACAAAGTAATAATTTGAATAAGTAAATTTGTTGCAAAAACAAAAACCCACCCACTTGATACTATATGAAATGAAGAAGGCCGATGAGTATGGTGGTGTTGTGGATAAATTGTTATTTTGGTCCCCATAGGCCTTAAGTGAACGTCGAGTTCAATTACGGTCATGTGAATTTTATACTTACACGTACAGTTGAAATTCGAAAATGAACCTACCGAATTTGAACTTTTGGGCCGGTTCATCTTTTGTCCTTGGGTGATTGGGAATGGACTTAGCTGGATTACGATTCCATCGAGTAATGATTATAGCATTCCCTAATTATGACTCAGCAAAGCCGCCGGCGGCTTGGATTATGGTGTCTTGGAGTAATGATTAGTAATTAGCTTATAATTAATGTGATTACTATTAAGTTAATAGTCGATCATGTTATATTATGCCGGAGTTTGTCGTTCTATTGGTGAATTATTTTTTCTGTCATCTGGACCAATGTTTGATTGAATTATAACTCAAACAGAGCATAAATACCCTCAGCCCTCAGCTCCACGAATAAACAAGAATTCGCAAGGTCTTAATTCTTCTAACAAGTTTAGGTTCAATCCCCGTCAGAAATAAAGGCCTGGAGATACAGTGAGTATGGTGGTTTGGAGGTTTTGAAACTGGAAACCAATGTTGAGGTCCCTCAAATTAAGGATGATCAGGTCTTGGTTAAGGTTGTTGCTGCTGGTCTTAACCCCATTGACTGGAAGATAAGGGTCGGAGCTCTCAAGAAGTTGGTCACCGATTTTCATCTTCCAGTACGTAATTTCCCTTCATATGTTTTCTTTTTTAAGATTCTCTTTTATGTATTCCTTTTTCGTCTGTTCCGTTTCTTCCCTTTATGTAGTTCTGTTTCAGTCTTGATTCATATGATTAGTCACGTCTTGATTTGTTTGATTTTACTTTGAATCATTTTTAGGCAATACCTGGTTATGATTTTGCTGACATAGTAGTTAAAGTTGGGAGTCAAGTCAAGAACTTTAAAGAAGGGGATGAAGTTTATGGCGACATCAATGAGGATGCATTACATGGGCCTAAGTCGATGGGTACATTGGCTGAGTACACGGCAGTTGAGGAAAAATTACTCGCTTTGAAGCCCAAAAATATGGACTTTGTGCAGGCTGCGTCTCTCCCTGTTGCAATTGAGACTGCATATGAAGCACTTGTCAAGGTCGGCTTTTCTGAGGGAAAATCTATACTTGTTCTTGGAGGGGCTGGCGGAGTTGGATCCCTTGTAATTCAGGTATATATACAGGCATTCAAGAAACTTATACTTCACTTCACTACAAATTACGTACTTCTTTTATTAACATCAACTCATCCAGCAAAGGTTCGATGATAAGATTGATCATGCATGCAGATAGCAAAGAATATCTTTGGTGCTTCAAAGATAGCTGCTACTTCAAGCACTGCGAAATTGGATTTTCTTAAAAGCTTGGGTGCTGATTTGGCCATCGACTACACCAAGGAAAACTTTGAAGATCTACCACATAAATATGATGTCGTTTATGATTCTGTTGGTGAGATTCTAACGAGCAAAAATTTATGAACATTTCGACACTTTACTGATGCTCTTTAATTTGTACCATGTAAATCACATTGATCTGACGTTTTCTTCTTCAATGGGGAACGAATATTTAGGGCTGGGTGGCAACTTGAAGGCGGCCTTAAAAGAAGGTGGCAGTACGATAGTCCTGGGGGTACGTCCTGATTACAATTTCGCGGTCACTTCTAAAGGAGAATTTCTGAAGGAGCTAAATCCCTATCTGGAAAGTGGCAAGGTGAAAGCAATTATTGACCCCAAGGCACCATTCCCTTTTGACAAGGCAGATGAAGCCTTTGCATATCTGGAAACAAATTAAACCATGTTACTGGAAAAGTGGTAGTATATCCAATCCCATGATTACTTATCAAGGCCATTTCGGAATATTGAGCAAGACTGCACAGTTTCTTTCTCTTTCGAGTATTACTATGTTCTATGTATGGCAATGCATGGAGAATAATGTTTGGAATAAAAGTCAAGGCGCAATAGATTTCTTGTTATGTATGATTGAATGATGTTTATCAAATTTTGTGTTTCAGTTTGCTGGCTACTCGGAGTAACCCGAGTAAGTAAGAAAGTTGGTGATTTTACTTGCTCCTTCTTTTTACGGGGCGGCTAGGGGCTTGTGCAGTCAGCCCGACCGCACAGGGCCTCCAATAAGTGAGGGCCTCAAATTTAGGTATATTATGTATATATACAGATGTTTATGTTAAAAAACAATAAAATTGTAGTGGCTAAGTGGGCGGAGATACTGGTATAAGTGTATATTCTAGCATAAGTCCCTGGTTCAATTTTTGGTTTCTAACATTTTTATCCTTTTTTTTTTAATCATTATTTTTTGGACCTATCTTACGGGATCGAACGGGGCTCCTAAAATCCTGAGCCGCCCCTGCTTCTTTAGTCTTCAGATTGGTTTGCATCTCATTAGAGACTCAAAAGGTTGGATCATAAGTGATGATAATATAAGTTGGATGAATTGTTTAAATTAATTTAAATATAAATACCTATTTCTAACCCTGATGATATTTTTACCAACTTTGAAATAGAGTAACTATTGTACGTTTTATATAATTCATATGAAAATCATGAGCACGCTGTAAGTGTCACTGTTTCAAGGGTGTTGATGATAGTGTATATGTCCTAGAGACAGTCTTTATTAAGGGCATGCTGCCCTTATTAAGGGCATATATATACTATTACACAGGTCAACGTAATATAATATATGTTTGTTGTTTGACTATTGAGTATCGCTTTCATATTTATATTACACCAGGCTTACAACATGTCATATCTCTATTCATGTCTGTATTGATATTAAACATGTCCCCTCGGATAGATGACCGATCACACAGATAGTGGGAGCTATGTGAGTTATCATCTATCCCAAACTCTCCCTAGTCGAGGTTCATCTCGGATGTAGGGGTCTGAATGAAGCAATGATGAACCGGAATTTGTCAGATTCAAATTAATCAAATAAATTTGTTTTTAGCCAAAGGCAATTCACAACTACAACGAAAACCGTAGTGTAGCAGTAAAATAACCTCGAGTGTCGATCTCTAAGGACTATAACTAGCTTTATCTACTTAAACTATAAAATCAACAGACGACTTAGCACAGATTTTTCTTATCAAGATAATGGAAGTTAGTGATAGTATGATCATTCAAATCATAGCAGGTTAATAATCATGCATGAAGTACCCGATCGTTTTGCATAGAGATCTAAGATCATGAATTGTCCAATGTGTTCCGTTTTATTCAACACTACGAAGATAGAGGGCTTAGATAGATCAAAGAAATAAAGCAATAACTCAAAGTCTGATTCGCATTACCGCCATCATGCATAATTAATAACCCTTCGCTAAGAAATCACATACTATCACCAACGATAGATTTAGCTACTCATAAATGTCATGCAATCAACAGAAATCATAGCAAGATTGAATGAAAACATGTTGAAAGATATATAAATATAAATAGAAAAATCTGAGATACAATGTTACCGAAGGTTGTCAATCTCCGAAGAATCGCGATCTCACAAGCTCCAAATTGATAAGAAAAATTGTCTCCTATGCTAAGAATTCCCAGAACAGGCTCTGGAGAATTCCTACCTAAAACTAATGAGAAAGGTATGAGAAAAGGTCTGAGAAAGTATGAAAAAACGTAGAGAAACAGCAACTATATATAGGAGTTCGGCAAGCGTGGGGCGAGTCGCCCCACACACCGGGCGAATCGCCTGATATGGGGCGAACCGCCCCGCATCCCGGGCGAATCGCCCGGGAGCTCCAGTCGGCGAGAGACGCATTTTTTACGCGTTTTTTTTGGATTTCTTTTCCTTTTCGGACTCGATTTTTGCCTTCTAGTGACCTTTAAGCCTTCAAACTCGACACCTAGACTTCAAATCCCATCCGAAATCTTCTAGATACTCCAAAAATGTCCTCGGAACATCAATTCTTCGTTCTCTTTAATATAATTGCCCAGAAAACTACATTTTTCACCTAAAACCTGTAAAATGCAAACTAAAGGGAAACGTGACACTATTCTAATAAAATGCACTATAATATAGCTAAATTAACATAGAGGATAGCAAAATAGGTGAAAAAAGACTCGATTGAAGGTGTAAAATACACGTTCATCAAACTCCCCAAACCGAACATTTGCTTGTCCTCAAGCAACTAAGCTAGACTCTAATGCAAAAAACAATGCAACACAAAAAATGTAGTCTCATGCCAAATAAAATAAACTAATCTATTGAATCTATCAAAAAACCTATGAACAAAAACCATACAAATCATAACATGGATATAGGTTGAAGAATGCCTCGATTGACTCATACACAATCACATATGCACTTATGTCAAATAAGATAGTCTCTCGTAACATTCTCTACCTGGACCTAGTCAGTGACGACGTAATGAAACATGTTAAAATACGAATGGTTGTACCGTGCCAATGAAACTGAGGACTTACTACTGTTCACCAAGTTAAGACTTTTCCTCAAAGAGGTCGAACCAATACTGACTCTCATCAAACGAAGGAGGGTTCCCTAAAAAAGATAACACTCCCCTATTCTACCCATCTCTCAAGCAAAGCCTTAAACTATTCACCACTTCCTGAATGGCAGGACGAGGGTGGTCTAGAACAGATGACACTCAAACAAATAAAAGATAAAAATTACAACTCGATTACGAACATTACAAGAATTGAAAAATGAGACAATCACTTTGCTAAACTGCTTTTTGGCTTTTTTGGACCCTTCCTTGCTTTTTTTTGGGTCTTTTCTTTTTTTTCTTTTTTTCTTTTCCAGTTCTTTCTTTTTTCTGGAATGTTTCTTTTCATTTTTTTCCGATTTTTTTAGCCAGCAGTAGCACAACGAAAAAGAAATTAAAATGACTCACAAACGACCTCCCCAAACCTATTCGAAAGAATAGGTTGGAGTACAAACTTTACGAAAAAGGAAAATAAACTCACAACACACACTAAAAATCGAAAAACAAGTCTAATGATAGCGTAACCCCCTCCCCAAACCTATTCGAAAGAATAGGTTGCAAACAAAGGGTCACACAATCTCACACTACCTCCTTCCTAGGCATTTAGCAATCTCAAAACAAGGTGAAGACTTGTTGCCTCTTAGGTACATAATTACTCGGGAAAACAACCATAAGATCCTAACATGCATCACCCTATTATAAAGGCCTTCGTGAACCGCAGTAGAGAAAACACCACTAAGTGATGTCGAGACTACCAAACTTAACTAAGTGCAAACATAAATGTGACCAGCCAAGCGAGAAAAACCTCAAACATATTCATAGAGATGAAGCATATGTTTAATGTCATAATTAGTTAATCTACCCAATAAAAAAGTTCAAAAAATTTGGCAATAAACTCCACATAAAACATGCAAGACTATCCTAGGATGAATGTAGTGTATGCAACTAAATACTAAGAAAGCGGTAAACGTGCAAATGCAAATGCAAACAAAAGAATTCACGAGTTTATTATAAGCAAGACAAGTATAGAGATAGCAAGCGATACCCCCCCCCCCCCCCCCCAAACCTGAACGTTGTCGCTCGTCCCGAACGTCAAAAGTGGATTTAAGGTGAGAGCTAAACTCGTATATGTGACCTATATTACTCAATCAAACTCGTGAGAAAACAAAACGGGCGATAAACGAGGTACAAAGATCGATAATTTAGCATAATGGAGAAAATCGGGTTTCCGAACGAAAATCCGGATCTCCGAGTTTACTGGATGCTCGGGGCGAACCGCCCCACGTGGGAGGCGATTGGCCTGGGGTTTCCAGTAAACCCCAGGTTCTCTGGTCGTGCCAAGCGAATCGCCCCACGTGGGGGGCGGTTCGCCTGGCACCTCCAGACTCCTGGAGTTGTCGGGTTCCCTCCTAAAATGCTAAATTATCATCTAGAGACCTATTTTATCACCAAAAACATACGGAAATATAAAAACAACACAATGATATGCTCGAAACAACAAAACACACTAACCTTCAGTAGAGGCGGTAAGGGTAAGCTCAAGATGATCAACTTCCCTTTGATCACTAGATATCTCGAAGTATGGCTTCACTCGTTGACCATTCACCTTGAAAGTATTGCCCGTCTTCGGATCAAAGAGTTCTACAACTCCATGGGGAGCAACTTTGATTCGTATGGTCCATCCCAACGAGTACGGAGCTTTCCAGGAAATAGTCGAAGGCGAGAATTAAATACCAAAGCTTTTTGCCCAGGAATCAGTTCCTTACGTACTATACCACGATCATGATACTTCTTAGTTCGTTCTTTGTAGATCTTGGCATTTTCATAAGCACCTAGGCGTAATTCATCAAGCTCATCTAGTTGCAACAACCGTTCTTCGCCAGCTTTTTCCATATTAAGATTGAGTGCTTTGATAGCCCAATACGCCTTGTGTTCCAATTCTACGGGAAGATGGCATGCTTTCCCGTACACAAGTATGTACGGAGTGGTTTCAATCACCGTCTTGTAGCTAGTCCTGTATGCCCAAAGTGCATCATTCAATTTTCCTGCCCAATCTTTCCTGCTAGGCTTCACTACTCGCTCCAGGATCTTCTTAATTAATTTGACGGTTGCTAACTTCAACTTGGCCCGATGTCTGTGGATGATATGGCGTAGCAACACTATGGTGGACACCGTATCTCTTAAGAAGAGAGGCAAAGGTTCTATTGACGAAGTGTGAACCTCCATCACTGATGATTGTCCTAGGGCACCCAAACCTAGAGAATATCACTTCCTTCAAGAATTTCATAACGACCGCGCCGTCATTCGTTTTTGTGGGAATTGCCTCCACCCATTTAGTCACATAGTCCACCGCAACAAGAATGTATCCATAACCTCCACTTGATGGAAATGGTCCCATGAAATCAATCCCCCATACGTCGAAAGGTTCGACCACTAGATTCCCTTGAAGGGGCATTTCGTCTTTCTTGCTAATATTACCACCTCGTTGACATGGGTCGCAATTTTTCACAAAAGTTCGAGCATCTCGGTGTATTGTTGGCCAGAAAAATCCTGCTTGCAGTACCTTGCGAGCTGTTTTTAAGCCACTATAGTGTCCTCCACAATGAAGCTCATGTCAATGACTCAACACACTTTGTTGCTCTTCTTGTGGCACGCATCTCCTCAGAATCCCATCAGCTCCTTCTTTGAAAAGATGCGGATCATCCCATATGAAAGACCTGCAACGCTTGGCAAGAGCTCTCTTGTCGGGGGTTGTAAAGTTAGTTGGGCAAATACTCATAGCCAAATAGTTCACAACAGCATACCATGGCTCTTCATTAGCCCTCATTAAGTGCTCATCGGGGAGATCCTCATTAATAGGTATCGAATCAACAGGGATATTTGGTATTCTAGACAAATGATCAGCTACCAAATTCTCCCTACCAGCTCTATCCACTATGGTCAAATCAAAATCTTGTAGCAAAAGGACCCAACGGATTAATCTAGGCTTAGAATCTTGCTTAGCTATTAAATGTCTCAAAGCAGCATGATCAGTATGGACATTCACTGGATGACCAATTAAATAAGATCTAAACTTTTGTAAAGCAAAAACAACAGCTAAAAATTCCTTTTCAGTAGTTGTATAATTAACTTGTGCGGAGTCTAGAGTCTTACTAACATAATAAATCACAAGATACTGCTTATCAACTTTTTGGCATAAAACAGCACCCATAGCAAAATTTGAAGCATCACACATAATCTCAAAAGGAAGATTTCAATCAGGTGGCACAACAATGGGAGCAGAAACAAGCTTTTCATTAAGGGTATTAAAAGCAACTAAGCACTCATTAGAGAAATGGAAAACCACATCTTTTGCAAGCAAGCTACTTAAAGGTTTAGCAATTTATGAAAAATCCTTAATAAACCTCCTATTAAACCCTACATGACCAAGAAAAGACTGCAATTCTTTCACACAAGTAGGTGGGGGAAGTTTTTCAATGATTTCGATCTTAGCCTTGTCTACCTCAATACCTCTTTCAGAAACTACATGTCCTAGAACAATGCCTTCCCTAACCATGTAATGACTTTTCTCCCAGCTTAAGGTTAAATTGCATTCAATGCACCTTTTCAAAACAAGATCTAATCTTTGCAAGCATTCATCAAACGAATCACCGAAAAGGAAAAATCATCCATGAAAACTTCAACAAACTTAGTTACCATGTCAGAGAAAACAGAAAGCATGCACCTTTGGAAAGTGGCGGGAGCGTTACATAGCCCAAACGACATCCTGCTATAGGCAAACATCCCGAATGGGCAAGTGAATGTCGTCTTCTCTTGATCCTCCGGTGCAATTGGAATCTGGTAGGAACCTGACAAACCATCAAGAAAACAATAGAATTTTCGCCCCGCAAGGCGGTTTAGCATGTCATCTATAAATGGCAAAGGGAAGTGGTCTTTCTTAGTGGCGACATTTAATCTTCTATAGTCAATGCACATCCGCCATCCAGTGGTTTTCCTAACCGGTACTAACTCTCCCTTCTCATTTTCTTCTACCGTGACCCCTGATTTCTTAGGAACTACATGAACCGGGCTCACCCATCGACTATCAGGAATGGGGTAAATCATATCGGCATCTAACAACTTGATTACTTCTTTCTTTACCACCTCTTGCATGGCCGAATTTATCCTACGCTGAGGTTACCTGACGGGTTTGGCATCTTGTTCTAGAGTGATGTTGTGCACACACCGAGTAGGGCTAATTCCCTTGATATCACTTATCCCCCATCCTATAGTTGCAGAATTTTCTTTCAAAATTTCAATTAGCCTACTTTCTTCGTCGTTGGAGAGATGTGAGGAGACTATCACAGGCTTCTTCTGATTTTCTCCTAAGTAGACATACTTGAGGTGCGCAGGAAGTGGTTTTAATTCTTAGCTAGGCTCTTCAGGAAATTTACTTTCTTCCTCTTCTTCATCTAAGGGTTCAAGCACTTCTTCTCCTACGGGAATTTCTGGGGTGCTATCCATTATTTCAACTAATTCTCTTGCTTCTTCGGTCATGTAACACGTCTCAGCCTGCATGGTTAGTGCTTCCTCAAGAGGTTCGCGATCATCATAGCAATGGTGAAAGTCGGAAATCACAGAATCATAACAATCCACAAAATTTAATTCTTCTACGACTTCCTTATCTCCGATGCTACATCCTACCAATTCAACTTTCTCACCCATTACCTCCATGGAGATTTTCTTGCCTTTGAGTTCAAGGCATGTGTTGGTAGTTTCCATGAATGGTCTCCCAAGTAGTACTACATGTTCGCGAATATGGCTCTTTCCCTCGCCCGCAGACTTCATTACCCCAAAATCAGCTGGAATTATCAATTTGTCCACTTTCACAAGGATATCCTCTATTATCCCGACTGGCCTCTTCACACTTTGGTCCGCCATTTGGACAACCATATCAGTTGGTGTCAATTCACCGAGATCCAGAGCCTTGTATACCGAATAGGGCATTAAGTTAATGCTAGCCTCCAAGTCAAGCATTGCCTTCGTGGTTCGACCATTCCCCAAAGCGATGTTGATGATGAAACTTCCAGGATCTTTCTTCTTCAAAGGTAACCCGGCAATCGAATTTACCGTCTCAACCCCATTAACTTCCTTTCCTGAAGTAACCCTCTTGTTCTTCATCTCACGAAAGAATTTCGTATAAGCCGGAATGTTTTGGATTAACTCCAAGAGAGGCACATTGACTTCAACTTTTGAGAGGCGTTGAAATAGAGGTGACTCTTGAATATCCTTCTTGGCTGGCTTGATCCGGCTTGGGAAAGGTACTTGTGGTTTCGGGGGCACATATGGATTAGAAGATTTGTGAAGTACCACTGGTGTAGGAGTTCCCCCTTCGACTTCATCATCAACCATGTTTTCTTCAGATGGTCTTGGTTCATCATCCTTCGCTTGAGGTTCTTTGGAACTTTCACTAACCTCTTGTTCTGTGCTTGGTCCTCCATTGTCGGTCCCAGGAGTTTCAATACGTTTAGGACGCATGAAGTTAGGAATTTTGGTCATCTTTCCTCCACGGAGTAGTAGATTCACTTCTTTGTACCCAGGTTCCTCAGTAGTAACAGTTGGAAGTGGCTTGGAATCGATGAAATTAGCTTCAGATGTCGAAACAGGGGAGCTGGGGTCGTCCAGCTCCCTGGAGCTGGGAGGCGATTCGCCCCCTGCCCCGGGCGATTCGCCTGGGGCGAGCCGGATCGCCCCCAACTCTCTGCCTGTGGGGGCGATTCGCCCCCCACGTCGGGCAGTTCGCCCCCCACTTCCAGGCGGGCGTCTTCGTCTAAAGTCGTCTCTTCTTCAGTTTGATGAACCTCCTCTGCCTTTTCACACTTCATCAAGCTAAATTCCTCTATCAGTTGCTCAATTACTTCGACTGCTTCAAAAGCCTTTTCGATGCGAAGATTGTTTTCAGCTTGCCCTGCGTGTGCTATCTCAAAAACATTCTTAATGGCCTTAATCCCTGCGTAAAACGCAAGTTCATCCTCCTCACTGATATCTTCGTCTTCAGAATATCCTTCGTATAAGCCTTCAGTTTCGCCCCGATTTGAATTCCCGTTGGTGACTTGACTCGACATTAGCCTCTCAGATTGTGCAGATCCACTGGCGTACTTTTGAAAGACCTTCTCTGCCTCTTCAACTGTACATTCTTCTAATCCTCCACACATCCCATCCACTTGAAGCCTAACATCATCACGTAGACCACCAACAAAATACCAAATCAGCTCCCCGTCGTCGAAACGGTGATGGGGGCACTCACGTTTATACAGCTCAAAACGTTCATAGGTGTCACAGAACCGCTCGTACTCTCCTTGCTTGAAGTGTTTGATCCGATTACGCAAGGCAATCGTCTCATGGTAAGGCATAAAACGCGCCAAGAACTCCTCTACTATTTGGCCCTAGGTTCTCAGTGATCCTGGTGCTAACCTTGCCATCAAAATTCTCGGTTCATATCCCAGAGCAAAAGAAAATAATTTCCTGCATAATTGGTCCTCGGGGTGAACCCTTTTGCTGGAATTTTTGCTATTTCTTCCTCATAGGATCTGATGAAGCTTAACGGATTCATTCCTACTCCATCTTCGAACCTTGGTATCCTTCTTACTACAGAACTTGTTACCTCATACCCCGATAACTCTTCTTCCAAGTATATAGCTGACCCTTTCTTGACTTGCGAGAATGTAGGTGTCAAGCGAGCTTTTAAGGTCGTCATACCTGGAAATCTGGAACAGGTCTAACTCAAAACTGAAAATTAGTCTTGTTAGAAGACTCGAAAATCAAGAAAATTTCTGGAAATCACCTATAAAATCGAAAAAGACTAATACTACTAAGACTAGAAATTGAATGCTGAAAAAATATAAAAGTTAAACAGGAAAAAGGAGTATAGTCCCCGGCAGCGGCGCCAATTTGATGAACCGGAATTTGTCAGATTCAAATTAATCAAATAAATTTGTTTTTAGCCAAAGACAATTCACAACTACAACGAAAACCGTTGTGTAGCAGTAAAATAACCTCGAGTGTCGATCTCTAAGGACTATAACTAGCTTTATCTAATTTAACTTAAACTATAAAATCAACAGACGACTTAGCACAGATTTTTCTTATCAAGATAATGGAAGTTAGTGATAGTATGATCATTCAAAGCATAGCAGGTTAATAATCATGCATGAAGTACCCGATCGTTTTGCATAGAGATCTTTGATCATGAATTGTCCAATGTGTTCCGTTTTATTCAACACTACGAAGATAGAGGGCTTAGATAGATGAAAGAAATAAAGCAATAACTCAAAGTCTGATTCGCATTACCACCACCATGCACAATTAAGAACCCTCGCTAAGAAATCACATACTATCACCAACGATAGCTTTAGCTACTCATAAATGTCATGCAATCAACAGAAATCATAGCAAGATTGAATGAAAACATGTTGAAAGATATATAAATATAAATAGAAAAATCGTGAGATACAATGTTACCGAAGGTTGTCAATCTCCGAAGAATCGCGATCTCACAAGCTCCAAATTGATAAGAAAAATTGTCTCCTATGCTAAGAATTCCCAGAACAGGCTCTGGAGAATTCCTACCTAAAGCTAATGAGAAAGGTATGAAAAAAGGTCTGAGAAAGTATGAAAAAACGTAGAGAAACAGCAACTATATATAGGTGTTCGGCAGGCGTGGGGCGAGTCGCCCCACACACCGGGCGAACCGCCTGGTGTGGGGCGAACCGCCCCACATCCCGGGCGAATCGCCCGGGAGCTTCAGTCGGCGAGAGACGCGTTTTCGACACGCTTTTGAATTTTTTTTCCCTTTTCGGACTCGGTTTTTATCTTCTAGTGATCTTTAAGCCTTCAAACTCGACCCCTAGACTTCAAATCCGATCCGGAATCTTCTAGATACTCCAAAAATATCCTCGGAACACCAATTCTTCGTTCTCTTCAATATAATTGCCTGGAAAACCACGTTTTTCACCTAAAACCTGTAAAATGCAAACTAAAGGGAAACGTGACACTATTCTAATAAAATGCACTATAATATAGCTAAATTAACATAGAGGATAGCTAAAATAGGTGAAAAAAGACTCGAATGAAGGTGTAAAATAC
This sequence comes from Plantago ovata, assembly GCA_028274465.1. Taxonomy (NCBI): domain Eukaryota; kingdom Viridiplantae; phylum Streptophyta; class Magnoliopsida; order Lamiales; family Plantaginaceae; genus Plantago; species Plantago ovata. The sequence goes on from CM051458.1 coordinate 11,837,339, forward strand.
ACGTTCATCAAACTCTCCAAACCGAACCTTTGCTTGTCCTCAAGCAACTAAGCTAGACTCTAATGCAAAAAACAATGCAACACAAAAAATGGAGTCTCATGCCAAATGAAATGAACTAATCTATTGAATCTATCAAAAAACATATGAACAAAAACCATACAAATCATAACATGGATATTGGTTGAAGAATGCCTCGATTGACTCATACACATTCACATATGCATTTATGTCAAACAAGATAGTCTCTCGTAACATTCTCTACCTGGACCTAGTCAGTGACTACGTAATGAAACATGTTAAAATACGAATGGTTGTCCCGTGCCTATGAAACTGAGGACTTACTGTTGTTCACCAAGTTAAAGACTTTTCCTCAAAGAGGTCGAACCAATACTGACTCTCATCAAACGAAGGAGGGTTCCCTAAAAAAGATAACACTCCCCTATTCTACCCATCTCTCAAGCAAACCCTTATGATATTCACCACTTCCTGAATGGCAGGACGAGGGTGGTCTAGAACAGATGACACTCAAATAAATAAAGACAAAAATTACAACTCGATTACGAACATTACAAGAATTGAAAAAATGAGACAAACACTTTGCTAAACTGCTTTTGGCTTTTTTGGACCCTTCCTTGTTTTTTTGGGGTCTTTTCTTTTTTTCTCCTTTTTTTTTTCTTTTCCAGTTTTGTCTTTTTTTTTTCTGGAATTTTTCTTTTTCTTTTTTTCGATTTTTCTTTTTTTAGCCAGCAGTAGCACAACGAAAAAGAAATTAAAATAACACACAAACGACCTCCCCAAACCTATTCGAGAGAATAGGTTGGAGTACAAACTTTACGAGAAAAGGAAAAACAGACTCACAACACACTTAAAAATCGAAAAAACAAGTCTAATGATAGTGTAACCCCCTCCCCAAACCTATTCGAAAGAATAGGTTGCAAACAAAGGATCACACAATCTCACACTACCTCCTTCCTAGGCATTTAGCAATCTCAAAGCAAGGTGAAGACTTGTTGCCTCTTAGGTACATAATTACTCGGGAAAACAACCATAAGATCCTAACATGCATCATCCTATTATAAAGGCCTTCGTGAACCGCAGTAGAGAAAACACCACTAAGTGATGTTGAGACTACCAAGCTTAACTAAGTGCAAACATAAATGTGACAAGCCAAGCGGGAAAAACCTCAAACAAATTCATAGAGATGAAGCATATGATTAGGGTCATAGCTAGTTAATCTACCCAATAAAAAAGTTCAAAAAATTTGGCAATAAACTCCACACAAAAACATGCAAAACTATACTAGGATGAATGTAGTGTATGCAACTAAATACTAAGAAAGCGGTAAACGTGCAAATGCAAATGCAAACGGATAAAATATGCAAGGTACTGTACTCATCCTACCAATGTCAAGCTCTAATCCATCAATTCCAAGCTCCAAACTAACAACACTAGTTCACTTAAATCTCATCCCCCCTCATGAATTTAAAGCTAGTCCCTAGCAATAAGAGAATGAGGAAATAAGATGTGATACTCGATGTTACCGCGTGGTTTGGCCTCGGTCGGCTGAGTACACTAGATGTAAGGTATTGAGATTGCTCGAGGGCCCTTATTGGCGATCATCGGAGCTCGTGGTGGTGGTGGTAGTTCCACTAATAGATCGTATAGGACCAACTCCTCCATCAGTATTCATTGCATCCTCATTGTCCCTATTGTCTTCATTGTCACCACCATCATCACTAGTAGAATTGCATTGTCGAAGAGAATCCTCAAGATTAGCCTCTGCAGTTATGGGGGTTTCCATGCGGTATCTCTCTAATACACTGTGAACTGTTGAAGGGGAAAGAGCAGTGGTCTTACAGTCTCCCTCACCAACGTTCTCTACCCCATAGAACTTACAGTAAGCTGCGATGAAACTCGGAAACTCGGAGGTTTTCTTCTTCTTTGCCCAATGTTGCCCACACTCTCTACGGTTGATGCTCCCGATGTCTATATGGTGCTCCCTCAATAAGCAGTCGAGGGGCACCCCAAGGAAGGGTTGGGTATCCATGTCATTATGTTTTGAAATCAAGTTAGCGATACGGAACTGCATCCCCACTGTCGACTCAAGACTGAATCTGTTGTGATGAGGCCGTCCTGGTTCCTTCATATTCACTCGGACCTTGCAGTCCTTGTGACGGATTTCTGCCGTAATATTGGTTTCAATCCCTTCAGTGGTACGTGAATAGACATAAGAGTGCTCACTCCCTGTGGATCCTCGTTCCTCCTTATGGATAAACCGCGAAGTTGTTGCAAAAGTCCATGGCTCGAACGCACCTCTAACGAGATCACTCTCCTTCTCATGAAGACTAGTTGACCCAACATAGAACTCATGGAAAACGTCCTTGTCAAACCCCTTGACATGGTTGTAATCGAATCGCCTCCAATACCCCATTGTAACCAAATGGAAGTGCTCCTCTCCCTTCGTGGCATGGTTCCTACAAACATCTATTAGTACCTCGTACAACAAAGAAGATTTATGCATATGCACATGCAAGAGTGAAACGCACGAGTGATAACAACAACAATCGAACTCTTCAAAACCTCCATGTCCAGTCTAGCTACTTGTAGAACTAAAAAGCAACATACCAACATATCGAAGACATGTAACATATCACATTAAACTCTTGCTAGACAACAAATAGCCTTAAATCATAAGGCTCAATTCATACCATAGTAGCAAAAATTCTAGCATCATAAATCCTAAAACTCATCAATCAAGCATTCTACCATTATGCCCATCATTATCACATCAACAACACAACCATAAACATTGAATGGAAGGAAAAGAAGCAATGCACTTTAAGACATAGACATCTAGTAGGCAAAATTCTCAAACCAACAAACCAAACATAATTGAACATGCAATTGATAGTGAATAATGTTTCTAATCACACAAACAATCAACCCATACATCATATAAGCTTAATTGAAGCATAAATTAAAAAAAAACCCAAATTTGAAAAATTAGGGTTCATGTGAAGATACCTCAGATCTGGAAAACAAATTCACTAGGGTGAAAGTTGTTCGAATAGAATTAAAGAGCATGTAATGGGCTTCGATTGAAGCTAAAGAACTCAAAATTTGATGGAGCATTGAAGAAATTATGGTAGAAAGAAGGTTTTTCGAGTTTTTGGGAATTCTGGAGAAAGAGAGGTGAAAGGAGATGAATAATGAGGGTTTGGTGGAAGAATTTCGCTTTTCACCTTGCCAGAAGACGGGGGACGATTCGCCCTGTGTGTGGGACGATTCGCCCCCCACCTCCAGAGGTGGGGAGACGAAACTTTCCGAAAAACTCAGTTTTTTTTATCCCTGAAAACCATTTCCCTCATGTAAAACACTCGAAAAAGTTCACTCAAACATAAACATAAGCACAAACGACACAGAGACGAACAAATTCACATAAAGAAAAGCAAATTGTTCAAAGTATGAATGCATGCAACAAAGCGACAAAAAAGCGATAAAAACTCCGGGTTGCCTCCCGGATAGCGCCATTGTTTATAGTCTTTGACTCGACTTCTTCTTGCTCTAGCTCTTCTTCTTGAGGGTACTAGACTTCCCCTTCATGAATCTCCTCCTCATGCCACGAACCTGTGAATGAGAATGAACATAGACAGCAAGACCAAAGTAGTTAATGGTGTGAGAAGCATTGAAGTGAATATTTGGATCAGATATGTCTCGCAACACATGTCGCTTGCCATCCACCTAAATGGTGCAAGTCCTTCGGTAGATGTCTATCACGGAGCGTAGCTTAGTCAAGAACGTTCGCCCCAAGAGAAAAACATCCCCCATCCCAGGTGTAGATGCCGGCATAACTACAAAATTGGTGTATACAGAAGCTTCACCAATCTTAACCAATACGTTCTTCACAACGCCTTCGGGTCTCACAAAGGATCCATCCGCCAATTGCACAATAGCTTTATGCTCATATAGTTTTCCAAGGCTACTCTTCTCGAACACATTCATTGGGAGCACATTAGAGTAAGATCCCGTATCTAGTGTAGCACGAACATCTTCAAGTTCCCCAATCCCGACCTTAACATCGAAACTTTGAGGGACTGGCTCGGGATCCTCTTGCTCCTCGTCACTCTCATCAGAACCAAGGTCCTTCTCTTCTTCCTTGGCTAGTGGGGGTTCTTCATCATTGCAACGCTCACATTTAGAAACCTTCTTGATGGTGATTTCAACAGGAAGATCACCCACCAAGGTAATGGACATCGACTTCTCAGTGTTGCTAGGCAACTTCCCTTGCTCCCTACTCGCTCCACGGTCAATCAACTCTTGCATCTTTTGATGGGCAAGCCTAGTGCACTCTTCCAATAGATCAAGCCTCGCCCTAGTCTTCTCAGGATCTTCTTCATAACGCTTAAGAAAACTTTGGGTGTGATCAACCATTTTTTCCAAGTTCTCCATGAGTAGAGCTGTCTTCGACTTCGGTTGCTCTTTGGGAGCGGGATTTTCACAGTGATCATTACCATAGTTAAGCCTACTACGGTCTTGGTTAGGGCCATAAGTTTGGCTAGACGGTGCATATCCTTGATTATTCCGGAACCCCCTTCTCCAAAATCCACCTCGAGGATTCCTACCATCTTGTCCGTAGCTAGCTTCTTGAGTACCAAATTCCGTTGCAAAGGCTTCCTCTTCGCCTCCTTGGACCCAATTGCCATCATCATAGGCAAGCTCCGATCTACACATATGAGCTCCATGCCCATATTTCTTGCATATTCGGCCAACCTCATTTGACATAGCTGTTCCTGCGGAGTTCTTGAGGACTTGTTTCAACTCGTTGGTAAAGCACTCGAATCGATCCCCATTCCCCCCATACATAGGGGCCTCTTGGGTAGGTGGAGCTTCAGGTCCACGTCTCCTAACCATTGCTCTTGGATCCTTGAATTGCGAACCCTTAGCAAGCCTTTCAAAAACCGCCCAGACGGCTTCCGCGGTTTCCTCCCAAATATTGCCACGGCATTGGAAATCCACCACTTGTTAGTTCTCAAAGGTCAGTCCATTGTAGAAGTGTTGGACAAGATCCGAAAGCTCAAAACCATGGTGAGGGCACTTGTTCATGAGGTCTTGGAACCTCTAAAATGCGGTGTAGATGGTCTCATCATACTCTTGTTTGAACCCAGTGATTTGCGCCTTAAGCGCGGTAGTCAAGGTGTGAGGGAAGTATTTCTCCATGAATGCTAAAAAACCTTTTCCCAAGTGTCCAGCGAACCCGCCGGTAGAGAACTCAACCATGACTTGGCCCTGTCGCCAAGCCCCATAGCAAAAACCTTCATTCTCAATTCATCCGTTGTTATTTCAGCTCCGGGTCGTGGGAGTTGGTTGACGAAATCATCGATATCGTGCAAGTACCCCATCACATCTTCCCTTGCTAAGCCATAGAACCTCGGAAGTTGTTGGAACTCGTGGTTTTTAATTTCCAGATCTCAAGTTACAGACGAAAGAACAATCAGCGGTCCCCTCATATGATCCTTGGAGGGTTGAACCCATGCTTTCAGTGGTCTAGCTTCTGCCATTAAGACGATTTCCTTAAAAAGACTGTGTAGAGATTCAGAGAAATCGGTATCCTCTATTTCTTCTAGTTCACGTCGTCGAAGTAGTCGCCTTCTTTGGTGGTAGACTCTATCGATTTTCAGCGATTGATTCAGCAAGCGGTGTTCCCCTAGATCGTGTACTTCGCATACACTATCTGTAACAAGCTAAGAAAGGAGTATCAGAGAGATCAAATAGAAAAAATAAAAACTACTAAAACTAGGAATTGAATGCTGAAAATATATTAAAGCTAAACAGAAAAAAGGAGTATAGCCCCCAGCAACGACGCCAAGTTGATGAACTGAAATTTGTCAAATTCAAATTAATCAAATAAATTTGTTTTTAACCAAAGGCAATTCACAACTACAACGAAAACCGTAGTGTAGCAGTAAAATAACCTCGAGTGTCGATCTCTAAGGACTATAACTAACTTTATCTAATCTAACTTAAACTATAAAATCAACAAACGACTTAGCACAGGTTTTTCTTATCAAGATAATGGAAAATCGTGAGATACAATGTTACCGAAGGTTGTCAATCTCCGAAGAATCGCGATCTCAGAAGCTCCAAATCGATAAGAAAAAGTGTCTCCTATGCTAAGAATTCCCAGAACGGGCTCTGGAGAATTCCTACCTAAAACTAATGAGAAAGGTATGAAAAAAGGTCTGAGAAAGTATGAAAAAACATAGAGAAACAGCAACTATATATAGGAGTTCGGCAGGCGTGGGGCGAGTCGCCCCACACACCGGGCGAACCGCCTGGTGTGGGGCGAACCGCCCCACATCCCGGACAAATCGTCCGGGAGCTTCAGTCGGCGAGAGACGCGTTTTCGACTCGTTTTTGAATTTCTTTCCCTTTTCGGACTCGGTTTTTGCCTTCTAGTGACCTTTTAGCCTTCAGACTCGACCCCTAGACTTCAAATCCCATCCGGAATCTTCTAGATACTCCAAAAATGTCATCGGAACACTGATTCTTCGTCCTCTTCAATATAATTGCCCGGAAAACCACGTTTTTCACCTAAAACCTGTAAAATGCAAACTAAAGGGAAACGTGACACTATTCTAATAAAATGCACTATAATATAGCTAAATTAACACAGAGCATAGCTAAAATAGGTGAAAAAAGACTCGAATGAAGGTGTAAAATACACGTTCATCAACTAATATATATAGTAGACTATTAGAGAGCTTTTATAACATGGTTGAAAACAGTTGATTCAAGATCATTCTTTCAACCAGTTTTCTTAGAGAAAATCAAAGCTCTCCCCTACCTCTCCATAAGCCGCGCGCGCCACTCCTAACGGAGGAAAACTACCGCCCCATCTTCTTGGCCACATAAAGAATATCCTAGCATTCTTTCCGATAAGCTGTTCATCCGTGGATACCAAGGTTGAGGTTCCAAGAGCTGGAAACTAACTTTTATGGTCTTGCAGATAATCAAAGTATTGCAGATATCTTTGACTTCGACGAAGGAGAAGATTCACCGGACTATTACGAAGACTTCATCGATTGGCGTATCGATTCGATACCTGTTCTTGTTTTGGAGTATGTAAGTCTTCTGATTAATGTGTTTACTATATACGCTATATACATGAGCAATTAACCTGCCATGTTAAGAAAATTTGAAATTCCGCTGCGTACCCTAGGGGTAACTCTGACCATATTTTCTTACAGTTGTATCGGAGCCAGG
>CM051458.1:12517235-12615496 GCA_028274465.1 Plantago ovata
GAAAGTCAGACGAAAAATGCCTTGAGTGGCCAGACGGAGTTATGGCTGTTAAGGGTCTAGCTCTTATGGCTTGAGCTATTGTTTGATTGTCATCATCTCTTCATCATCTTCATTCAGATTGTGATGACTTTCAATGTGACAGAAATCTTGAGTTTCAGCAGCGGTTTTTCTCTTTTTGGTACTTGCTGAATTTAACTCAGTTTCTGCTTGTCTTTTAGAACTTTGCTCTCTTTCAGCAAGAGGTTCTAGTGGAAGTGGCACATCAGCAGCAGGAGTAGGAGGGGTTTGATTGCTTTTCTAGTCTTCTTTTCCCCTTAGACATGGATTGCAACATCGGAGTGATGTGCAGAGAATAAAACTCATTGCAATTTTCAGCAAGAGTGTTGAGACTGTTATACTTTCATGATGATTTCTTGTTGGTCAGAGTTCATTGTTGCTAACTCTTTTTGAATATTCATCATGTTCTCTTCATGTCTTTCTCTGTTGCGGCCTTCTCATCCATAATAGTCTGAGCTTTGACAAGAGCACTCTTTGCCAGCAAGAGAGCTTGACTTACATCTTCTTCATAGCTCTGTGATAAAGACTGATGTTCTTTGAGCTATGGTTAAAGTTGTAGTGCGTCTCAGCACCGTAGCCATATTTTTCCAATGTCAAGTGGGCTCTCAGCAAGCAATGCCTCATCTTCAGCTTTGCAGGCATCATGGACTTTCTTTAGTGCGAGAATTCTGGGAGTAAACTCCTCAACTCTTGGGAACGGCACTAAATTAGGTGTCAAGGAGTGAGCCTTAAGTTCAGTAGCAAACTGATCATCTTGTAAAGCAACTCAGCCCTTAATGAATCTCCTTCATAGCATGAGATAATTAGGAGGAGGAATCTGAACGACTTTTGGTCTCGCTTGGATTGTTCATCTTCATTTTCTGACAAGTCGTCATCATCCTCATTCATCAAGTTGAGCGACTTTTGAGCCTTTGTCAGTAGCTTCACTTCCTTTTTGTTGAGTGGTTGCTGATGGCAACGCTTCAGACTCAACGACTGGAGTTTCACCAGTAGATAGTTGTTTCAATTGAGTTTGGGGCTCAATTACTGGAGTTTCGCCAGTAGTTAGTTTTAATTGAGTAGTTGCTGAAGGCAACGTTTGAGACTCAATAACTGGAGTTGCGCCAGTAGTAAGTGGAAGGGATGGAACTTCCTTTGATTTTGGTCTTGAAGATTCACCAATTTCCAGATCCTGCGTATGCCTTGCATGGATCACGAGACTATTTTGTAAGCTCGTTGGTAATCTTCATCTTCTTCATCCTCATCTTCAAGGTTTTCTTCAGTAACCTTGGCATCAGAAACTGGACTTTGCCATTTTTCAAGGCAGCCCTTTTTCTGGCGTATTCTTCTTCAGTATCAGCACCTTGTACAGGTGCTTGATTTTCAGCAGCAGCAGGAGGAGGTTGAGATTCTTGCTGAGATTGTTGTTGTTCAGCTTGCTGATTGTCAGAGATTAGTTTCAGCAGCTGTCAACTTTAATCCACCAGCACCAGGACTTGGACCTTGATTGTCATCATCTCATCCTTTTTGTCCTTAGAATCTTTCCCTTCATCATCACTGGGATCAGTGGGAATGTTCTCATCTTCTTCTTCTTCTTCATCATCTGTCAAGATGACTAGCTCAACGTGCTTATACAAAGCAACACTTGTCACTTCCTCTTCCTCAGTTAGTTTGTGGGGATCAGCCACCACAGGAACAAAAGAGCCTTTGAGCATCACAGCTTGTTCAGCTGGAGAGGCACTCTTAAATTTGGCCTTCATATTCTCTCTGATTTGAGCAATCAGATTTGAACTCATTTGCTGAGAATATGTCATTTCTTCAGGAAGGATGGAGTGGACAAATGTTTCGAGCTTCACAGTGAAGATCTCTTTTTCTCATTTGAGAGATGAAGGTGAAGATCTGAGAAGTCCATTCTCCTATATCTTTGCCAGTTGCTGACGGACTTAGCAACTCTTGACAAAGTTGTCCTCTTGAAGCTCAAGTAAAGTTCTTCAGAACTTACTTGCTGATCTTCAGTGATGAGTACCACTTCAGTGGTCTCCTTTTGAGCCTGAAAAAGAATTTTATTTAGATCAGGATTGGTTTGGAGAATTGTTTTAGAGTTTAAATCTGAAACATGATTTACCTGCTGAGAGTCAGCAAGCTCATGTAGTACAATTTCCATTCCATGAGGAGCTGGGTAGCATCCTCCATTTGTTCATCCTGAAATAAATTAAAATTAGACACAAGTACTAAGCTGTCAAACTTAGTTTTTATACCAAAATTATTAACTACCTGCTGAGCAGGGTGTTGGTTCTGGTGCAGAGGCTTCAGCAACCATCTGACTTTATCTTGAGAAGTCTGTAGAGAAAGTAATAATATAGCAAAAGAACAAGTTTCAGAATTTGAAGTTTTACTGATGGTTGAATTAACTACCTGCTGAGGAAGGACAGGTTGTGGCTCAGTCCTTTCAGCATTAACAGTTTCTTCAGCTTCTTGGACTGTTTCTTCAGCAGACTTCTGATTTGCTCTAACTGAGAAAGCTGTGCGGTTTCAGCAATCTCCCTTGTCTCTGAATTGACAAGTTGAGCAGAAGCATCTTGACCTTTAAGCTCACTGCTTGTCATGAAGAGATCAATTGACTTGTTGGATGATTCTTCAATCTCCAACTCCATTTGTTTGCTTAAATCTTCCAGTACAAGCTGGACTTTGTCAATTGAAGTCTTGGGTGAACTTGGGCCAGTATTCTCAGCATCAAGATGCGTCTTTGAATAATGCTTCTTGAGTTTCAGCAACTTCAGGAACTGGACCATTGCTATCTCAGCAACTGGTCCATCAGCAAGCTGGGTTTCAGCAACTTGATGAGTTGCTTGTTCAGCAACCATCTGTTCAGCAGCATCAGCAAGTGCCGCTCTTTGCAGATCAGCAGCAATGTCGCTTACTGGTTCCATGTTTGATCATCTAGATTATCTACAATGTAGATATCTGGGACTTGGGCAGGAATTTCATTTCCACTGCCTTGTGGTCTATTCTCAGTAGAGTTATCAACGTTAAGTTGATTGTTGAAGGCTTCCGCAAACACTTCAACATTGCTGATGTATGTTTCAGTAATTATTTCAGCAACATCTACTGGCAAATGCGTTTCAGCATTTGTCTGGGAATTGACTGAGGAGTCTTGGACATTGGGACTGACTGAGAAGCCAGTGTCTTCTTTCTTTTGTTACTTGTCCGTTTCCTCTTAGGTACGGGATTTGCTGATGACGCTGCAGTCTGAGTGTCATCATCAGCTTTCCTCTTTTTCTTTAGATTTCTCCAGTTTCCCAGAGTCATCTATTGTTGCATTTTCAGCAACGGCTGTTGTACACGTACCTTGTTGATTTTCTACAGCAGTTTCATTTGTGTTACCACCACCAACAGCAGTTTCATCTCTAAGTTGCTGAGTGGTAACATCTGCAGCTGTTGTATACCTTTCTTGCTGGCTTGTGCTGACAACATTTGCAGTTGTTGTCTTCTTGGTTTTCTTTCCAGCAATCTTAGGTACATTCTGCTTGTAGAAAGATCTTCCCACATTGCACACAGATTTCTTGATTGGCAATGGGTTTCTTAGCTGAATCCTGAAATGTTCAAGGATATAGCATATCTTGATTCCATACATAACTGGAAAGGAAGGTGAGACCTTGTTGTCTTCTACCTTTACCTTAAACTTAGTAACACAATCAACAAGCCTGTTGAAAATGTACTTAGCCCAGTTAAGTTCCGATTTATTTCATGGATATGCATCAGCAATGGCCATCTTCTCAGGCCTACTTGGTCAATTCCTCCAACTTGGGAGTCAAGAACTTTAATCAGTAGCAGAGCTACTAGACCAAGTGAAGGCAGAGATGCTTTCTCTTAACGTGCTTTGTCCAAGTCACGGGAGCTATCTCGCCTTTCTTCATTTTGCATTTCTGACGTCACTGTAGAAAGCTTCAATTTCTTCGTCAGTGCAGTGACGTCATCTTCAGTTCCAGTGGTTGGAATCTGAAAAATCTCCGCTAAATCAGTCCATTTCAGGACGATTTGCGTGTTCTGAACATAAGTAAGGATCACTTTTTCAGTGACTCCATTACTGTCTGTAAGGGACTGGATTTCTGCATTGTTGTAGAACTCCATAGTATCAATCATGCTCACTTGCTTAGTGCGAGCAGAGATAAAGTTCATGAGGCCTTGCTGCTTGATGAACTCAAGCGCCTCTTCATTTTGGTCATCAAGTTCTTGTTCATAAAAGTACCTAATGTACTTTTCTTTTGCAAACCTCCCCATTGCATCAACATCTCACACTTTGCAGTGTCAAGATATGACGGAGGCATAGGTTTTTCAGTGATTCGGTCGTTTTTCAACACAACTTTCGCTGTTTGGGGTCAGAGATCACCGGAGCAGTCACCGGAGCAATGCGTGTTTCAGCACTGTCAACCTTTGACGATTTTGAGGACTTAGATGACTGTCTCTTGGGAGCCATTTCTTTATATAGAGCAAGAAATTGTACGAAAAAGATAATTTGCTTTTTTGATCGGAGGTATAGTAGTTTCAGGCTAGAAATTGCAGAGAAAGGAAATGTGAGTTAAAGAATTTTGTCATTTCTCTAACTCCTTCTTTATATAGTGTTTCTGGTGTGTGAGAAACTCAATCGATTTGAGTTCTCAGCAAGGGTAAAACAGAGAAACACTTGAGATAGTGGAGCCTTTGCATTGAATGCGTAGTGGCCCACTAACTAAACCGTCAGAGCACTCTCTCTCTTTGTTTTGTTAGCCGTTAGATTAATAACTCCTTTTAATCAATGGCGACGATTGAATTTCATGTCATGATTTATTGCGAGTTTATCTGTGCCAGCTTAACGTCACAAATTGATTTTACCGAGTAATAAGGGATAGATTGCTTGCTGAAATAGACAAGAATCTTTTCAGCGAGTTTGAATTAACAATCTAGCTTCTTGCTGAAAGTTCCCCCTTACTTAGATATCTCATATTTCTAAGTTTAAAAGATATTTCTGATTTCCCGTATCAGTAAATTCTTTTTGCAATTTGAGACATCCTTTGGTAAAATCTGAGAGATGATTTTGCTCTTTTTCTGAATTCCCGTTTCAGAAAATTCCTTTGATACTTGAATACCTGTTTCAGTATTTTTGATTGTCTAAGTACCCGTCTCAGCAATCCTTAGTTCTTTCACTTACTGAGTTCCTGTCTCAGCAAGTGATCAAGTTTCCTAACAAATACCTGTTTTGAAGGAATTACTTGCTGAATGCCTGTTTCAGCAATCATGTTGTGACTTATCATTTCTTAGAAGAAATCAGTGACTTGGTCTTTTGGACAGGAATACTTTGGCTTGCTGAATACCTGTTTCAGCATTCTGCCAAGTGTATCCTTTATTGAGGTAGTTCAATCAATCCAAGGTTATACCTTAGCATTGCGAACCTATTATCCGGTAGGGGCTTGGTAAAGATGTCAGCAAGCTGATCTTCAGTCCCTACTTTCACGACCTCAATATCACCTTTTTCCACATGATCTCTAATGAAATGATGTCTAATATCAATGTGCTTGGTCCTAGAGTGAAACTTAGGATTTTGCGTAATTGCAATAGCACTTGTATTATCACAAAAGATTGGTGTTTTCTTTGCAGAAATACCATAATCTCTTAATTGTTGCTGAATCCATAGGATTTGAGTTGTGCAACAACCAGCTGCAATGTATTCAGATTCTATAGATGAATTGGCGACACACGTTTGCTTCTTGCTGAACCATGATATTAATCTAGTACCCAAAACTGACAAGTTCCAGAGGTACTTTTTCTATCAAGAGTTGATCCACCATGATCAGCATCAGAATAGCCAACCAATTCAAGTCCAGAATCTTTTGGATACCATAATCCAACATTGACTGTACCTTAACATATTTCAGTATTTTAATTGCCTTTTTGTAATGTGATTCTTTTGGATCCGATTGGAATCTTGCACACACACAAACAGCATACTGAATGTCAGGTCTACTTGCTGTTAAATACAACAAGGAACCAATGAGCTTCCTATACTTGTGTTCTTCAACACTTTTGTCCTCTTTAGTATAGCCCAATTTGGTACCAACACTCATAGGGATCTTTTCAGGTTTTTCATCCTCTTTGATCCTAAACTTTATGAGCATTTCTTTCGCATACTTTGCTTGATTTATGAATATTCCATCTTTGAGTTGCTTGACTTGCAACCCTAGGAAATAATTCAATTTTCCCATCATACTCATTTCAAACTTATTTGTCATGAGTTTGGCAAAATCCTCACAAAGTTGCTTGTCCTTAGATCCAAAAATTATGTCATCCACATAAATTTGGACTAAGATTAATTTACCATCATGGTTCATGGTAAAAAGAGTTTTGTCAACTTCACCTTTCTTGAAACCATTTTCCAGCAAGAACTTAGCTAAGGTATCATACCATGCTCTTGGTGCTTGCTTTAGACCATATACAGCTTTCTGAAGCTTATATACCATCTTGGTTTCTGAGGGAAGTTCAAAGCCGGGGGGTTGTTCTAGGTAGACTTCTTCAGCAAGTTCACCATTTAAGAATGCACTCTTAACATCCATTTGGTAAACAATGAAGTCATTGTGAGCAGCAAAGGCCAAGAAAAGCCTAATTGCATCCAATCTTGCAACTGGAGCGTAAGACTCATCATAGTCCAATCCTTCAGTCTGACAGAAACCTTGAGCAACTAAGCGTGCTTTGTTTCTTGTTACTTCACCAGACTCGCTCAGCTTGTTTCTGAACACCCACTTTGTACCAATAGCTTTCTTATTTTCAGCAAGTGGCACAAGTTTCCAGACTTTGTTTCTTTCAAATTGATCCAATTCTTCTTGCATTGCCTTTATCCATTCAGAATGCTTCAAAGCTTCTTCTATGGTTTTAGGTTCAATTTCTGAAACAAAGCAAGAGAATAAAGATTCTACTTCCACGACAGTTGCTTCTTCAGCAAGTCCTTGAGTAGCTTTGGATCTAGTCACTTGGCGTTTATTAATATCGCCAATCATATCCGTAGAGGGATGATCTCTAATCCATTTATTAACAGGTTTCCTGTTTGTTGGATCAGGATATGTTTGCTCATCAGCATGTGACTCTTCAGTATGTACTTGTTCAGTACTACTGGGAATTTGTGTCTCTGCTGAGATTTGATCGTCAGCAACTGCTTGCTCAGCATTGCTGGGTTGAGATATTTCATCAGCAGGCACTGGAGATTGCGTAATTTCAGCAACTTCCGGAGCAACCGCATCTTTTGCTGGAAATTCCTTGTCGTGAACTATATTCATCTTGTCATGACTCGGGGGAGGAGAATCATTGTCAGAATCATCATTTAGTTCAATTGACTTGATTTGCCTAGCATCAGATTCAGTTCTTTGCTCATGTATGATTAGCTTTTCATACATTCTGATATTTCTTCTTTAGCAGGCACACCTTGCGTCTTTTCGTAGAATACAACATGCACAGATTCTTCAATCTTTTGTGCCTTTTTGTTGTAAACTCTGTAAGCTTTACTATGCAAATAGTAGCCAAGAAATATCGCTTCGTCTGCCTTTGGTTGAAATGTTCTTAGGTATTCTCTACCATTGTTAAGAACGAAACACTTGCAACCAAATACTCTTAGATGAGTGATGTTAGGAGGTCTTCCAACAAACAATTCATAAGGAGTTTTGTTGTATTCCTTAGTAATCAAACATCTATTCTGAGTATAGCAGGCGGTATTAATCGCTTCAACCCAGTAAGCCTCACTTATCTCAGTGTCAGCAAGCATTGTTCTTGCGGCTTCCTTCAGGGTACGATTCTTCCGTTCAGCAACACCATTTTGCTGTGGTGTCCTTACTGAGGATAACTGATGTTGAATACCTTTGGAGGTACAATATTCAGTTATGTACTGGTTTACAAACTCAGTACCATGGTCTGTCCTTATGACTCTTACCTTGTCATTTTTCATGACTTCAAGCTTATTCAGCAAGTTAGGTATTTCAGTCTTGGTTTCAGATTTGTGCTTGATGAATACTACCCAAGTGAATCTTGAATAGTCATCTACCACGACTAGACCATACTTCTTACCAGCATAGCTTGTTGAAGAGGATTCAAACAAGTCCATGTGCAAGAGTTGTAAAGGTTTTGTAGTTGACGGTACTGCCTTGTTCTTGAAAGAAGATTTGGTTTGCTTTCCTTGCTGACATGCATTGCAAACACCATCCTTCTTAAAAGTAACCCTAGGTAATCCAACTACAAGTGCCTTTTTAGACAGCTTATTCAGCGTCTTGAAGTTTAGATGACTTGTTCGTTTATGCCATAACCATGCTTTTTCAGCAAGGCAATCATGATCTGAGACAAGGCATTTTTCAACGTTTGCTGAAGACCAATCAACGGTGTACAATCCTCCTGATCTTCTTGCAATCATTATAACCTTTTTAGTCTCAAAATCTACAAGTTTACATTCATCACTTTTAATTTCGATGAAGTATCCTTTGTCAGCAAATTGACTCATGCTGAAAAGGTTAAACTTAAGATTTTTGACATAAAGAACTCCAGAAATGGTTATACATCCCAACTTCACATCACCATAGCCTTTTGTAGATTCGGAGCCTCCACCAGCAAACCTTATTGTTGGACCTTTAGACCACCGTCTATAGTTTATAAGGTTATTCTTGTTGCCCGTCATGTGCTTTCCACAACCGCTATCAAAGTGCCAGATTGCATCGTTTGTCTCCGTGGCTGCAGTCTGCACAATCAAGAGCAAACAAGTTAATTATCCATTGATGGATGTCCATTAACATGTTCAAGAATGCGTCCAGTGGAAACCCAAGTCTGAAGTTTTTCAACTTTGACTTGTTTTCTACTTGATGAGGAACTAGGAGGTTTTGAGCTAAAAGACTTTTGACTCGTGCTGGTCAAATCCACTTTCTGATGTGGTGTCTTGCTCTGTTGACCTTTTTGCTGAACATACTTTTCAGTAAGTTCTTTTCTAGCAAGGTTCCTTCTAGTCCTAGCATTGGGAGTCCTTTCAGAACTCTTAGGCTTGGTTTTCTTCATCTCTTTGAAGTATCTTTGCTGACTTTGCTTATACTCATGAAAGAGTTGACTTTGTTTGGTTTTGAAACCGAGTCCACTCTTTGGAGAATGCTGAGCTTTAGCATCAGCAACCTTACTTGATTCAGGTTTGTCAGCAAGGAACTTCTGATTACTTTTGGTAATCTTGCCTTTAGACTTAACAACTTGCTTTTCAGCAACTTGTTTAGCGGAATGCTTCACGGCATTCTTTTTCTTTCCAGTTTGCTTCACAACAACCTGTTTTCCTTTTAAAGTCTTGTTACTTTGAGCAGCACAGCGGGCTTTATGGTCATAGGTACTTGATTGCATGTTTCAGCAATTTTAGTTTGACCAAACTGATAGATCACTGGTGGACTACTATCAGTAGCACGTACAAAGGAGATAGGTGATTTATCTTTTCTCAAGATTTCTACGTTATCACCTTCACACGTTGCTCCTAAACCTTCTTTCTGAGATGGATCTCTCAAATAAGAGTTTAGTTCAGTCAGCGTATTACTCGCTTCCACATAAGATTTGAAATTGATTTTCATCTTTTTCATTTCTTGGATTTTAGCAAGTAACTTTAGAATTGAGGACTGATACTCTTCTAATTCTAACGCCATTTGAGAATTTTCTCTGCAGCCTCAGCAATTAACTTCTTAAGACGCCTTATTTCAGCATCCTTTTCTTCTGTCTCTTCCTTCAGCAAAACGTACTTTTCAGTAGTTTGCTTGGTCAGAGTTTCAGCAAGTTGAAGTTTTTCTTGCTGTTTGCTGAGAGTTTTCTCAAATCTTTCGATTTCTCCTTGAATCTTGTCAAGGTCAATTTCGTCTTCACTGTCTGAATCTGAGTCAGGGGTAGAATCATTTACCTGACCGGCCATGAGGCAGAATTCGTAGTTCGACACATCTGGATAAGCTTCCATAGCTATTCCACATACTTCTTTGCCAATCTCTACGTCTAGAGTGGCTTCCTCATCGTCGGTGTCTGAACTTTCATCCTCACTGTCTTCGGAGCTTGTCTCAATGCACAATGCATCGATTTTTGCTTGAAGCTTCTTCTTTTCTTCAGCAATGAAAGCTCTTTTGAACTTTTTCTTCTTTTCAGCAGATTTGCCTTTCAGCAAGGGGCAATTTGCTTTGAAGTGTCCAGGCTTTTTGCAGTAAAAAACATAGATCATTTCCAACTGCTGGCTCTTCTGATGATGTAGTTTGCTGAGCTTGCTTGTTCAGCGAGCTAGTGTCATTCTTGTACTTATGGTAGTTATTACCAAGATGTTTTTTCAGCTTCTCTTTTGCTTTTCGCCTTTCAAGTTCCTTACTGATGAATTTCTTCATGTTTTTAACAACTAAAGCATTTTCATCAGCAGGCTCTTTATCATTCTTCTTTTCAGAAGATGACGGCTTTGCAGCAAGAGCAATGTTTTGCGATTTTTCAGCAAACACATTTTCTCTTTGCTTTGTCTCATAATTGACAGTAGCAAGATGAGAGAACAACTCAGTTGGTGTAATGTCAGGCATTCCTTGATTATAATAGAAATTCTGAGTATGGATCCATTCTTGATTCAAACTCCTGATGATAGTTTTCACTTTCTCAGAATCTGAATAAAAATTTCCAACACCCAGCGCTGCCATTTCACTAACAAGAGTTGTGAATCTGAAGTCCAAGTCTTCCAGTGACTCGTTAGCACCTTGCTTAAAGTTTTGAAACTTCAGCTTAAGTACTTCAAGTTTGTTTTCCTTGGTCTTGTCAGATCCAGCACAAAGATCTTGAACCATTTTCCAAGCCTCCTTAGCAGTCTTAGCACCCCACAGTTTGCACTGTATGGTATCCGGAGTTGATCTGATGATGATATTTCTTGCTTGGCCATCAAGACGGAATCTCTTAGCTTCGTCAGAAGTCCATTCCTCTCTTGGTTTAGGCACAACCGTATCTGATGGTTCGCCTAGGATGGTTTCATTTCCAGCTTCAGTGGTTTTATGAGGGAAACTCCTTTCAATCTTGGTGATCTTGATAGGTCCATCATTAATGACGGTGACCATCTCATCACTAATGGCCTCAAGATGTAACATCATGTTGTTTCGCCATTTCTCGTAATTTTCCAGCTTCAGCAAGGGAGCATCTCCTAAAGACATCCTGTCAGCAAAGCACTACCAAACTTGATCAAGTGAAAGTGATTTAAGGAAAGCACTTAAGGGGATCTAGGTTCAGTGCAGAAGGCTAAAGAACCTCCTGCTCTGATACCACTTGTTGGTCCCTTTAAACAACAAGAAAAGACTAGAGGGGGGGGGGTGAATAGTCTTTTCAAACTTTCGTCGTTTAAAACTTTCTCAGCACGTACTTATTACTTTTCAGTAACGAGGTTGCTGATACTTAACTTTCTCAGCAAGCGTAAGTTACTTTACAGTAACTTGGTTTGCTGATACTTAAAATCAGAGAGCGGAAGTCTTTGAAACAATAAGTGCTTTTTCAGCAAGTAAAGTGTTTCAGCAAGTGATGTGAGTGACTGTGTACAGACAGATATAATTTGCTGAAAGCTAAATGCAGTAAGTAAATCACACAAACGCTTTTATAGTGGTATCTGAGAGTGGCGTAATCTCTCAACTAATCCACTTTGTCCTTTCTAGGACTGAATCCACTAAGATATGATTGATGTTCCTTACAATCTCCTATCTAAAGCGATTCAACAGAAACCAAAGCACACTTGCTTCGTTTCCAACCTAAACTAGAGAACTCAACCTTGTTCTCCACCAAACTTGGTACTTTTAATCAGCAAAACTATGCTTGATTAAGTTCCCCCTGAATATCACGCCTGAAAGGGTGTATTTTCAGTTAGAGAGTTTTGGGGTGAGATAACTTAATTATAAGTTCTTCAGTTACAACAAGTAATCTAAGAAACACAACTTGGAATACTTTGCAGTAAACAAGTTTGATTGTTTCTGGTGTCAAGACTTGTTCTTGTTCGAAAGAAAGAACACTTAACTAATTTCTTAGCCGAGTTTGTTCTACTTCTTCACAAGTAGCTTTTTCAAGCTTTAAGTCTTGGAACGGATCAATGGCAGTAAGAGTGTTTGAAGATTTGTGAATTTTAAGCACAAGTGAGAGTTTGATCACGTTGTTGACACACTTCAACTCTTTGCCGGATGACCTCTATTTATAGTGCAAGTAAGGAGCCGTTTGAATTTCAAATCCTAAGGCTTTTGTTCCTTAACATGTCACTATCTTGCTTTTGTACTTTCAGCAGCAACCTTTGTTTGTCTTCTAGTCTTCGTGTCCTTCGCGTGTAAGCTTTGCATTAAATGCACCTTTGAATAGAATTCAAACAGTAACAATGGAGCGCAAAATCTCGTACATTCAGCAAGAGGTCACATATGTTTATCAGCAAGTGTTTATTCTCAGTTTCAGCAAGCACAACCTACTCTGTCTTTCAGATTTTCACTTATGCAATGCTGTTGCTGAAAATTTCACTTTCTGAGCAACACGTGCCTTACCAGTCTTCAGCAATCTTCAAGTCTTCAAGTCTTCAGATCTTCAAAAGTCTTCAAGATTCTGACCGGTTTCTTATTTGCTTCAATAATTTGTTTATAATAAACAAAATACATCTTCAGCAAATGCTTCAATAGGTCATTTTCTTTTCAGAAAATAAGTTACATCAAAGCTAAGCATCAATAAGATATTTTCTTTTCAGAAAATAAAATACATCATACGCTAAAGTGTCAATAAATTAATTTCTTCATAGAAATTAAAGTACGTCATCCACAAGGATAAAAACTTATCTAACACCTATCTAAGTCATCAGCAAACGTTCCTCTTTTACATTGTCCTTTAAAAATTCTAAAATCCTATGGACCTTAAGAGTACTAGTTACTGGACTGTTCTTAATTTAGCATGGTTAATTGCTCATCAAAATTACAAGTTTCCTAACATTTGGGAAATCTGAAAATCTAAAGGACCTTTTTGCAATTTTTCCTTTGACCGTAGTTGACTGACAGGGGACTTGTTCGTAAACCATTTTATTCTTTGAGGACCGATTTGTATGTTTGGAAACTTCTGGTTTTGTTTGAACTTTCTGTTTTTGAAAAGGATCTTTTTGCAATTTACCTCTGAGGGTATTTTGGTAATTTCCAGAATCTGAAAACCGAAAGAGTTTCTGAAAATGTTTCAAACCTAGTTTCTGTTTTTGTAAGTTAGTATTACTTGACTTGCTAGCCTAGTTGGTTAGGTTCTTGCTTGACTAATTTAGAGGTCCCGAGTTCGAACCCCGTTTTTACCATTCTTTTTTCAACCTTTTTCCTTCCGTCCGTTCGACTTCTGAAGTGTGTTTAGTACTTTCTTTTTAGGTTCTCCGTTGTTCGTTAACCCGTAAGCTCGTTACTCGTTGGAGATCGTTTGCTCGCAAGTTAAGGTGAGTGTTCACCCTAAACCTATTATTTGCGAAAAACTGGAAGGTTATGTGACTGTTTGTACCTATTACTATATACTGTTTACTGTATGCTTCCACGTAAAAGTATAAGTCCTAAGTATGACTTTTTTACATTTCTGTTTATTGCTACTCTGTTCTGGACTGACCTTTCTGCAGGAACACCTCTCGGTGTTAACTATCTGCATCTGTTGTTCTGTATCTGCTCTGTTTCTGTGTGACCGGTCGATTAGGTTATGATTAGGTAGGACTGGGTAGTAGAGGACTATCGGGTTTGCTTGGTTATTGCCTAGTCTAATCCCTTTTAGACGCGAGGCAGAAGTCGTTGAGGTCTATTAGGGTCGTAGGATCTGTTTCCCCAAAGTACACGGGGGTTTCTGTTTCTGTCCGGAGTTGTGCACCCTCTGGAGGGAGTTATAAGGGCATTCTGGGAGTAGGAGCAATAAGGCGGGCTGCACCAACGGTCTACAACCTATCTGTTCTGATATTCTGTTATATGTGATCTGTTCTGTTTGTTTGTTTTCTGAAAAGGATTTTGATTTCAAAATTGTTTACTTTCTGTTTTAAACTTAGAACCTCACCGAGATCCTTTATCTCACACTCTTTTGTTTTCAAAATTCCTTCCTTCCAGATGCTGCTGAGGATGTGCGTGACTAGGATGCCATCGACTGAGAGAAGGGTTTGGGGTGTCATGGGTTTCTTTTGCAAAATAAGAAGATAAACTTTTACCGTCTTCATTCGTTGTTTCATTTGAACTTGTGTTGTCATTGGATATTTGTTTATTTCTGTCAGCGTCAAAGATTATTTTGGCATTAAATGCCGACCGTTGCTATTAAAGTTATTTTGATCTTCTTTTCAAGAAATTATTTTTGTTTTCAAAACCGGTACCGTTACAATTGCGACGGATGAAATCATCCGTCGCTATATTGCTAGAACACGTGTCAGGTGCTGGGCAGACGAGATTTGGCGACGGATGGTTTAATCTGTCGCTAATTGGTCTGGAATATATTTTTTTATTTGTTTATTTATTTATTTTAGTTTTTTTTTTGTAGTTGTACACCGCAAATACGTAAACATTTTCGTAACTAAACATTATATACAAAAAAAAAAAATTGTTCTAAGCATTAATAAAATGAAAGTACTAATTGTCCTAAGCAAATGAACATGAAAAAAAAATTGTTCGAAATAGAAAACAATTGTTCGAAAAAGAGTACTACTGCTGAGATCCTGGGGGGGCATCGGGGCATCATCGAACATGAAGAAGTCGGGAGGTGGCGCTCCACCGGGGGGGGGGGCATACTGCGCCATGAGCCACTCGATGGATTTCTTGAATCCATGCCTCATCCTCGATCGTCTGCTCTGCCCTCAACCGAGCAGTCTCCTGGACATGCTCCTGGACAGTCATCTTCAGCTGCTGCTGCTCCTGGAGGTACTCGGGAGGCACATCGGCTTGTCCCCTTCGGCGCTTGGAGGAGCTGGAGGTGGAGCCACCCTGATTCACCGTCTCCGCTATCGCCTGCGAGAGGTTGCCCATGCCGAAGACACGCCCCTTATCATCGAGATTCACGATCTCGAGATAGATGGCGTTCTCCTCCTTGGCCGTGATATCAAGGTTCTCAGTCCTGGCCAGGAACTCCGCCTGAAAATTCAAACAAACAATTAAGATTTAATTAGTACGTTATTGATCGAAGAATCAAATATTCAACAAGAAGCTCAGGAATCGAAAAAATATAAAACTTACCGCGATTTTTTTGGCCCTATCAGCCGGGAAGATCATCTTGCCATCCTTATCTAGCTCCCCGTGAGCCTCACAGAAGTGCTCCCACATGGTCTGCTCCCTTCCCTCCGATATCTTCATCAAATATATATAAATTAATAAAGTAATGATTGAATTGAAATAAGACTTAAGACAGAAAAAGAAACTATAACAAAGTACGTGACTTACCGCGTCCAGGTGGCGCGCCAACTGGGATTTCGAACTCAGCCGATGCTTCACCGAGCCTGTCCCATCCGGTGGATTATGGGACCGGTTCTCCCTGTTCTGCTCCGACAGCTTCTGGGCTTGAAGGTTCTCTGCCCAATACTGCTTCCACATGGGCCACTCCTCCTCCCCAATCCACCCCGGCTTCTTCCCCGATGCCTTGATCTTGGCGACCTTCTTCCGGAAGGCTTCGGAGCCTTCATGTTCGAAGGCATACCACAGCTCTGACTTGAACTTGTTGGGGAGGAAGAATTTCTCCTATATTTCAGAAAGTATACAAAATTCAGACTAACATATATATAACACGGTGACTAACATATCACCCAAACAATTGCACATTGTCCTATTTCAACTAACACACGGTGACTAACATATCACCCAAACAATTGCACATTGTCCTATTTCAACTAACACACGGTGACTAACATATCACCCAAACAATTGCACATTGTCCTATTTCAACTAACACACGGTGACTAACATATCACCCAAGTAATTGAGAACATACCACTTAAACCATAAGAGAAGAAGAAAGATTACTAACCTCCAGAGCATTCCAAATCTATGCCTTCCGCTCCGGAGTGAAAGTATGTCACTGGGCTCCAAGTGGTGGAAGATCCACTTTCTTCGTGGATTCCTTGCTGATGAACTTTGCAGCCTCCCTCGGCATCATCCTGTTGCAATAACATACACAAATTAATCCAACTAAATAAAACATACAATACCAAATGCACAAATTAATCCAACTAAATAACTTACACATGCCCAGGCATGGGCCAGACGACGAGCTAGCCATTCACTCGCTCACCCGCCCTGTACACCTCCCCCCATACCCATCATCCGGCAGGTTAGCAAACACGTCTGGGCCAGTAGACCCTGCACTGCTACTAGAACGGGGGCCAGGGGACTGGGTCTCGCTGACATGAGTCGCCGAGGTCCCCCCCCCCCCCCCCCGACTCTGGCTGACTACTAGGGGTGCGGAATGGCGAGTCTGGCTCGGCGTAGCTATGGCTGCTGGCCGCCAACAGCTTCCCCGGTTTCTTTGGCCTCGGCATGATCTGCACGTTTAAGAACAACCGTAAGAAACAATAAATGGATTTTGAGTATACACTGATAAGAAACGACACTGGACTTTATGTTTTACAATCTTCATGACTCATAACATAACATAATACCAAAAATGTAAAATTAGCTACTTATATATTCACTTCCAAATATACCAGTTTGAAATAAACCCACTTATATATTCCCTTCCAAATATTAAGTTCATTTGTGCTTCCAAATATTTTAAATTATAGGTTACTATCTAAGGAAAAAAATTACACATGCCATTTCATAAATCTTCGGAATTCACATATCAGAAACTGTTCCAATCTTCTTGCTATTAAACACTATATCCTACTCTATACCCTTATCAACCCCAATCAACTCTAGCAAAATTACAATGTGTGTGTGCAGATAACAAACCACATACCCTAAATAATCGATAATCGATTTCAACTGCAACACACATACAAGTAAACAATTTCAGAGCAACAGGGGAAATATTAAAATTCATAACTTAAATCATATCATAGACCCTTCAATTACAATTTACACATAAAACACTGAAGATAGAACATTCAGCTCTAATTATAGAAACATGATCGAACACAAATTAACACTCAAATCAATAAAAATCAAAAAAATTACAAAGAGAATTAGGGATACTAACCTAATTAAAACAGTAACAATTACAAAGGGAGTTATCCAAAAATTATCCAAAAAATTAAAATGATTAAATTAGGGATACTTACGTAATTAAAATGAAGAGCACAGAGGGCAGGAAACACTCCGGTGCGGTGGCGGTGCGGTGGTGGTGCGGTAGCGAGGCCGAGTGGTGATGGTGGTTTTGCCGATTGGATTGGGGGAGAAAATGGAGCACAGAGATGGAAGGAATAGGCTTTTGAGAGTTAGAGAGAAAATGGGAAAATGGGAGAGAAGAATGGTGGTCCATCGATGATGAGGAGTGGTGGTGGTGGTGGTTTTCGCCGGTGAAGACGGAAGAGTTAGGGATTGAAAAAATCGAAATGGGGAAGAAGGGGGAAATCGTGTTCTGTATATAAGGATTCAGCGACGGATGAACTCATCCGTCGCTAGGTATTTATTTTATTTTATTTTCCATTTTCCTTATTTAATTAACCAGTATGGTCAACGAGTTTAGCAACGGATGAAATCATGCGTCTCCAATATAGCGACGGATCGCTTTCATCCGTCGCTAAGCTTGAGCCAGATTAGATCTCCAGAGGCACGAACTGGACTTAGAGCGCGATTCGTCTTTATCCGTAGCGATCCGTCGCTAATTAGCGACAGATAGTATCCGTATCTACTAATCCGTCGCTAAATGCCTGATTTCTTGTAGTGTAAGGTTATTCTCTATTGGGCCAAATAAAGGAGGATTCTGGGGAATTTTTAAGTGGATATCAGATAAGAGCTCCTTGTTTTTTTTAATCTCATCCGGTAAATCTTTTAAAGTTGCAAGAGGCCACTGCACAGCTTGGTCAGCAAAGGAATCACAAAAAGTTTTAAAACTATTTTCTTTTAAAGTGATTTCCTCGTTCCAGAGCTTATGCAATAATTCTTTGAACACTTCATTTTGTTGCCATCTATTCTCAAACCTAAATCTTCTCGGTGATTTTTTAACTTCATCCCTTGTATCTATTAGCAAAATGGTGTGATCAGAGGTTGTGGAGGGTATATTTCGAACTATTGTATTTGGAAAACTCTTAATCCAATCATTATTTGCACAAGCTCTGTCTAGTCTTTCGCAAACAAAAGATGGACCAAACTGCCTATTTGACCAAGTATAAAGCGGACCACAGAAACCTAAATCATCTAAGTGACAATTCTGCAGGCAGTTCCTAAACTTATTCATTCTAGTCCAGCTAGGTTTCTTTCCCCCTAATTTCTCATAAGGATGCAAATAATTATTAAAATCTCCACAGACTAGCCATTCTGTATTAAATTGCATAGAAAGTGCTTCTAAATCGCTCCATCCTGCGCCTGCCTAGCAGGTTGCGGTGGGTTGTACACTGTTGAGATGTTGAACTCCCTTGTGAATTTGTTAATCAGCATGGTTGTATTAACAATCCTGTCCGAAACCTGCGTCGGCTTGAGCTTGATGATGTCTCCATTCTAGAGAATCCAGAATCCTCCAGTCTGCGGTGTATCTGGTGCTGGTGGATAAATCTTGTAACATTCCACTTTCAGCTTCTTGATTATGGGCTCGGATGTCTCAGTGCTTGCTCTAGTATCAAACAACATCATCAGTACGGGTCTGTACTGGTGAATGTAATCTTCCAATTCTCTCACAAAGTGTGGGCTTCCAACTCCTCTAACATTCCAAACTACACATCTTCATTGTATTGGATTCAATTATCCCTTGGGGTATTGCTGGCAAGTATGTCTTCTTTGTTTCCTCCTCTTCTGTGTCTTTTAGCAGATGAACTGCTCTCATTGGCGGAATTATTCCGCTTATGTAAGGCTCGATCCTCAGATTGTGCATCAACTGCGTTCCCAGGAAGTGATCGACTTTGTAGTTGTTGTAGACAATCGACGCTGAAGTCGTCGTCTTCAACATTTGAAAGATGTATGCATCCTTGCAGAATGTGTATTTTCTTGCATTTTTCTCTTTTTCCTCTGTTAAGTAGTTGGGTAGTGAAGTGCTTGTGTGTTTAGTGTTTTCTTTATTTATCTTAGATGAAATGGTGGAGTTTGATTTTGACTTGTTACTGTCTGTCAGAGTATTTAAGTTCCTGCAAGTATTATCTCCTCTGGTGTCAGACGCATTCTTCTGTATTTGGGTATAATTCTCTTCTAGCATCGAGTTATCAGTTGTGATGTCAGATGAGACTAGAGTAGTCTTGTTTAATTCGGGTAGTGCAACCGGCGCTGGCATGCAATTTAAATTAGGAGAAGCTGCCAGGTGTGTGTTAGTTATGTTGGTTTGGTCGGTGTGGGTAGTTTCGTAAATATTGGGTTGGTTAGGTTCTGTTTGGTTAGGTAAGTGTGCCTGTTCTTTGCCATTTTTGTTTTCGGTTTTGTCACTTGCTAAATGCGTCGGCTGGTCGGGGGGGGGGGGGGGGGGTTGTTGGATTTTGTGAATTGGGATTATTATCTTTATGGATTTGTTTTTGGATTTGTTCTGGCTGGTTTTGTGAATCTCTTGTTTATGATGTCCCAAGTGAAAGTATTCGAATTCTGAGAATTCGATTCCTCATTTTCTTCAACTGAAGAGTTGTTTGAGGGATGGGGAGGATACGAACATGTGAATAGGAGGTGGCCTATTCGACCACAATTAAAACAAAAATCTGTGTTTAATTCATAAGGTATGGGTTGCCTAACATGACCTAAATGTATAGCTTTTTTCAGGGGGGTTTTGGTTGAAATTTCGACACAAATTCTAGCAAATTTACCTTTCTTCAAATAGATGGTATTATTATCAACTTTAATCGATCTGCCAATAAGTTTTCCAATTTTGAAGAGGATATCAAAATTATAGAACTCAATTGGCAGCTCATTTAGTTGAATCCATACGACCATTTTTTCAGGTAATCCATTGGAGGCTTTAAAGCCAGGACTCCACCTGATGAATTGCCAGGTAATACGTAAACAGATTGCATGGGCCTCTTGTCAGTGCTGTTACATAATCCTCCTTTGCTGTGACTTTTAGGATATAAAAGCCCTCTCCAATTTCTGTTGCTTGCATCTCATTTTTTGATTTCCATATTCCTTTTAAGTGTTTTTCAATTTCAACAATTGTCCTTTTATGGCCTACTGTCTGTATTATAAGGGATTTCTCCCAAGGTTTGATTAATTGTGTGTATTTTTCCTTTGAAAGGGACAGGGCAGGCTCATCTTCCGGGTAATGCATGTTTTCTGGTGGTGTTCTTATCCAGGGGGTTTTCTTCTTCATGTTGTATCCAAGATGGGAAAAAAGTATGTTTAACTGGTTGACTTACCTTCTCCTTATAAGATGGTTTATACGGCCTCCTCTGCTGCTCTGATGGTTGGCTTGGCCCCATCTCCTCTTGATCTTCTACCGACATGTCCTCCTGTTCTTGCTCCTGGGATGGAGGCTCGTCCAGTGTTTCCGGGTTCTGCATGTCTCCTGTGTCCGAGATATTCTCAGAATCATTTGTGTTATTTTCAAGGGCGGATCCAGGATTTATTTATTGGGTTGGCTAGATATAAGAACATTTTTTTTAATGTTAATACTATCATATTAAAAAGTCAAAATATTATTCTAATTTTAGTTTTCATATGAATATATATATTTTTTCATATAAGTGTATACGAAATTGACAATATTATTCTATTGTGTAGGAAAGTAATATAAATAAAAAAATAAGAAAGATTATTGAGAATGTAGAAAAAGGATGAAAAAAGAAGTGAAATCTAAATATTTGATGGTACTGTGATTGAACCACTGACCAAATATACAAACACATGCATCGTATCCACTGCACTAGCTGGCATTATGGTTAAATTATGCATACTACTATGATACTAAAGCAGAGAACAAGGTAGGCTGGAGCCTACCCCAGTCCTAGGGTAGGTCCGTCCTTGGTTATTTTCTTTAGGTGATGTTACATTAGCATTTTGGTTCCTGTATTTTCTTAAATCATCCTGTACATATGATGCATGTTAGGGATCTTGGTCAAGCGATTAAATACCCCATTTAAATGTTCCCCAACCAATTTAAGTCTCGATTAAATCGTATGATGTCACCCATCATAATCGAATGTTAAATTGACTTACTAATCTCATGGGTAATATGCACCATAGTGCTTACTCTGTTTGCCGTAAGAAAGTTGCCTTCATAGGACCATTGTTGGTGTCGTGTGATGGTTATGACTTACTTGACTTATGTCGAGTCGCCATAGCGCCAGGCATAATTTGAGGACATCGATCAAAATGGTTTTGATCAACCAAGAGTTGTATTGTACAATTGGTTCGGAGACCTACCTGTTTGACTATTATAGTGATCATCCATAGCTGGGGCCATAATAGTGCAAGCATGGATCTTGGCTCAATACAACTATTATAAGATAGTGGTTCGTACTCTCTACAGGGGTCAGGAGTATGTAAAAATAGTGAGAACTAAATAAAGCAAAAATCCTAGTTTATTTAGTCGCTGATTGTGATCATAGAAATAATATTAGAGTATTGATTTCAGTTTTATATTTACTTCTTTGGTCAAATAAGATGACCAACTTATCCGATAGAATTATCTTGGAGAAATGCAGTCTTACTAGTCCGAACTTCTTGGATTGGATCCGTAACGATCGTTTTGGTACTAAGGCAAGAGAAGATTGAGTATGTCCTGGACAAGCCAATCCCTACTCCTCTCACTAATCCTGTTCAGCTTGTTGCGTTTGACAAAGAAGCTCATCAAAAGCATAAGGATGAAGCTGCTAATGCATAGTGTATTATGCTAGCTGTAACGACTATGGAACAACAAAAGCAACATGAAAACATAATGCCATTTAAAATGCTGCTACATCTCAAAAGCCTCTTTGAAACTGTTTCCAAGAGTGTTGAATTTGATATTCTTAGAGAAATCTTCAAAATGAAATTTTCCAAATGAGGAATGTATCTGATCACGTGCTCAAGATGATTGGATTCATCGAGAAACTGGCTAGTGCTGGAATTGCATTTGAGAACAATGTTTTAGTCATCATCATCCTTCAATCATATTTAACGTTCATGATGAATTACAATATGAATGCCAAGGATGCTACACTACATGAATTCCATAATATGCTTAAGACTTATGAACAGGCTCAACCTAAGAGGTAACCTGTTTTAATGGTTGGACTGTCTGTGAAAGCTCACCTTAAAGAGCAAAGGCTCGAAAGGTAAATCTGAACAGAATAAGACTGGAAGTCACAAAAGGGTGGTAACGTGGAGAAGGAGACATGTCTTTACTATAAGTAGAAATGACACTGGAAGAGAAACTGCCCAAGACAAGGGGCTAATGGAGTAATGCATTGTGCATCTATCTCCAATCTATGTATGTTTGTCACTGAGATAAATATGTCTACAGAAACTCGAACTGCTGTGTGTTGGATACAACTTGTGGCTCGTACATTTAATATGTACAAGGGCTATTTGACAGCAGACCGGTTGGACCAAGAGAAATTGGCCTACGCGTAACAAATGGATCGTCCATCACTTATTAGCATATAGGAACTCATAAATTAGATTTATCCTCAGATTTTATTTGAAACTTGATAATTATTATTTCGTTCATTCTATTACTAGCAAATATGAATGATTTATATTTGCTAAATTGTAGACATACTTTATTACATCTTCAAAACAAACGAGCTAGGCTCGATAATCCTAGAAATACCACTTACTTGTGGCACTGTAGACTTGATACATCGACGAAACAAGAATTGCTAGGCTAAAGAGGTTAGACTACTTAGCACCAATTGATTTAGAATCATGTTGGAATTATGAATTCTATCTCAAAGGTAAATTGTTCAAGAAACCTTTTTCAAGGAAAAGGCATACGTGCACAACTCTTACTTTATAACTTTTACTGATGATTTCTCTATATTTGGACATGTGTATCTTATGAAACACAAATCTAAAGTATTGGAGAAATTCATTGAGTACAAAGCTGAAGTAGAGAAACAACCTGAAATAAGTATTAAGACTCTTCGATTAGATCAAGGAGCATAATACTTAAGTTGTGAGGTTTTGGATTATATAAAACTACATGAAATTCGATCAGAATTGACTCCTTCTAGAGCACCACTAATGAGTGGTGTTTCGAAAGGGAGAGATCAAACCTTGTTTGACATGGTTAGATCAATGATGAATTTCAGTACTCTTCCAACTTATTCATGGGGATACGTATTATCAAACTCAATCCACATTCTGAATAAGGTTTCATCTAAGTCAGTCGAGTAAGCACCATATGAGTTATGGGATGGCATGAGGCCAAACTTATCACATATTAGAACCTGGGGTTGTCAAACATATGTGAAAAGAATGCTCATTGACATGATTGGAACCTAAAAGTGAGAAATGTTATTTTGTAGAATATCCAAATGAAACCAGGAGGTTACTGATTCTATATGCCAGAAATACATAATATCATCACATCTAGACAGGCGGCCTTTCTAGAAGATGATTATGTTTTTTCAACCAAAGTGGAGGCAATAATATAGAACTTGTGGAAATCACAAGAATAACACTTAGGTAGAAAGGTTGTCAAATGGTTGTGACAACATTTAGTGGGAGCTCAGGACACTACAAGAAACACACCTCTTACCGACGGATGGTATCCGTCGGTAAGAGAGGACCGATCCGTCGGTAAGCCCTTACCGACGGATCGGTCCTCCTTTACCGACGGATAAATAGCCCGTAGCTATTTTATCCGTCGGTAACCCCATTACCAACGGTTATTATCCGTCGCTAACTTTAGCGACGGATAATACCAACGGACTGACGAATAAGGGCATTGACTAGCCCTTATTCGTCTGACCGACGGATAAAATTATCCGTCGGTCATGTTGACCGACGGATAACTGTCTTGACCGACGGATAAAGTTATCCGTCGGTATTTTTTTTAATTTTTTATTATTTTTCTTAATAATTATACAACAACCTGTTTATCGGAAATAAATATAAATTTACGTACAAAAAATTAAAAATCATTAAAATTGAATTGAAAATAAAATTCAATAAAATTCGATTCTTCAAAATAGAAAAACGTTTACTACAAATGTAAATGTGAAAGTTCTACAATAGTACTACAAATACCCAACTAAAATGTCAAAATCTAAGAACGACGACCACTAGAACCACGACCACTGGAACCCGAAGGAGCATGAGAACTCCCTTGCAAACCCGCACTCCCCGCCGTACTAGGGCTTCCCTCCCCGGTCTGAAACACAGCTCCCTCTGCGAACGGGTCTATGCCAATGGGATGCTTCTCCAACAGCTGCTTCAGCACCCTGTTCTGCGTCTCCACCTGACACAAGTAATGATCGATGTAGTTAAGAATATGAATGATAGATGCAAACAATGTAAATGAGCATACAAGTGGTTATACATCTACATGACATATCAACATAATCTTAGCATACAAGTGAATATACCTGAGACACAAGTGTGTCCTGAATGGTCATAATCCTAGCATTCTCGGCCCTAAGTGCTGCCATCTCCTCAGCCAATCGAGAATCTGAGCTGGAGGTAGAACCGGATGAGCGCTGAAATGATTCAGCTGCAAGAGAATGTCCCAAGTTCCCTAAGCCATAGACCGACCACTTAGGGCCAGGAGGGTTCACCTCGAGGAAGGCAGCGTTCTCTTCCTCCGTCGTAAGTCCGTCACCCTTCTCTTGCATCTTAACCACGTACAAAGCCTCAACGTCGTCCTACAAGCAGTTAATCAATACATGAGTTGATATATTACAATACATACACAAACTTTTTTAAAAAGAAATACAGTACAAGTAACTGGAACTACTCATTTATGTACTTACATTCAGTTTCTAGGCAGAATCTTCCCATGCTTGGTCCGTTTATACATCCAAGACCGATCGGGTTCCATTTCAACAATGACTAACCTGAAATTCTTTAATTATTAAATTCATACATTTTCAATATTCATATTTAAAAATGTAGTTTTAAGGATATTTATATGTCTTATACACATTTGAAGTTAACATTATAATCATTTTATTATTATGTTATAATCATTTCATTTAATTTTAAGGACAAATTATAATCATCAACCAACCATATCACCAATCAACCATATAACAAAAACATCTCTAGCCTAACATCATCAACCATATCACCAATTTACCAACCATCAACAACATCATCTCTAGACTAGCATCATCAACAACAACCATATGAACATCTCTAGCCTAATATTATCAACCATATCACCAATCAACCATATAACAACATCATCTCTAACCTAACATCATCAACCTTATCACCAATCAACCAACCATCAACAACATCATCTCTAGCCTAGCATTGTCAACAACAACCATATGAACATCATCTCTAACCTAACATCATCATCATATCATCATCTCGAACCCATTTTCACTTTATTTCAAAACCTCCAAATTGAGCTACAAGTCTCGATTTTCATAAATTACTCAATTTTATCGTATTCAACTACAAAATTAACCTTATATAAGTACATAAGCTAGTTATGGAACATGAAATTCGATCAAATACAAAACTAAAAAAAAGCCCTAAATTGATCTAAGTCTCGATTTTAATTAACAAACCCAAATTAACATAATCCAAAACTAACATTCAACTATAACAACTAATATCTACTTAATACTAACATACATTTCCATAATTTAAGAAATCCCCAAATTAACAAAATCCCAAAATCGATTCATTACTCAATTTTAACAACAATCAACTACACATTTAAGCAAAATAGACTTGTATCAACTACTATGTAACATACATTTGACAATTTAACAAACAATTGGATAATTCCCAAATTAAAAATCAAATAAGGGTTAGAGTTCATACCTTTGATTTTGCACAAATTGACCAAAAAAACTTCGAATTGAAGGTTGTTCCTAGTTGCTTGTGCAATAAGCTTCAATTTTCTACCAAAATGGATGAAAATGGTGGAGTTTTGAAGGAGAAATGGAGATGAGAAGAGAGAAAACGGAGGAGAAGAAGAATGGAGGAAAAAGAATGAAGGTTTCTGCCGGTTTCTTCACGATATAGTGAAGCTTACCGACGGATAACGTTATCCGTCGGTAAGCTTTGTTTTTTTAATTTTTTTATTTATTAAAACTGGTAATTCAGCGACGGATAACGTTATCCGTCGCTAAATTACCGACGGATCGGTCCTCTTTAGTGACGGATGACGAACAAAGTGGTCAACTTTGTTCGTTATCCGTCATCCGTCGGTAACGGGGAGCGATCCGTTGGTAAATACCGACGGATAAAATCCTTTATTGTATCCTTCGGTATCCGACGGATTTTTTGTAGTGGGAAAGGTCTTATGGCTCAAGGTACATCTCTAGGTAGATATCTGCCAGCCAGTGGGAGCGTTTTAAGAAATTTTGAGAATTTCAGAGATGCCCCATCAAACCTCGACCCCTTGACTGAGCTGACGGGAACGGTTCAACCGGCTAAACCGACGGGAACGGTTTAGACGACCGAGTCAGTGGGAGCAATTCAACCGACCGAACCAACAGGAATGGTTCGATCGGTCAAACCGACGGGAACGGTTCGACTGACCTACTTGAGGCTAACCACTCGAAATTCAGCCGCAATGGTTGCTCCTGATTCTTCTACAACTATTCAATGGACTGAATCAGTTCAACATTCTCACAATCAGAATAAACTGCCAGTACAAACGAAATATATGTCGCACTCCGTAAGTCTAAGAGGTTAATGGGAAGCTCCCGAAAGGATAAGTTTACTCTTGGATGATGAAAATTTTGATATTGACTTATCTCAACAAGGTGCCCTAAGACTTACAAAGAAGCAATGTTAGACATTGATTCAAAGAGGTGGCAAGAAGCCATGAAATCCGAAATAGACTTTATGTATGAAAATCAAGTATGGGACTTGATTGATGCACCATAAGGGGTTAGACCCATTGGATGAAAAGGGGGTTTCAAGAAGAAAAGCGATGCCATTTTGCCAAACATACAAAGCTAGACTGGTATAAAAAAGCTTTAGTCAACGATATGGTATCGTTTATGACGAAACCCTTTCCACCAGTAGACAAGCTTAAGTCTATTCGAATTTTACTTACTATAGTTGCACAACATGATTATGAGATTTGGCAGATGGATGTGAAAATTGTTTCCTTAATGAGAATCTTGAGCAATAGGTGTATATGATACAACCTGGAAGATTCTACATCCAAAGCAAATCCCAACTAAGTTTGCAAGCTATAAGAGATCCTATGTGAACTCAAGCAAACCTCAAGGAGTTGGAACATTCGCTTGAATGAACTTGTCAAATCGTTTGACTACATCTGTAGCGTAAAAGATCCATGCGTGTATATCAAACGCAGCGATGCTGGAATTGTTTTCATGGTTATTTATGTTGATAACATACTAATTATGAAAATCATATTCCAATGTTACGATCCACAAAACATTGGTTATCTAAGGCTTCCTTGGTGAAAGACTTAGGTGAAGCTTATTACATCCTTGGCATCAAAATCCATAAGGATAGACCGAAGGAACTGTTAAGGCTGTCACATTCCACATATATTGACAAAATAATGAAACGCTTTAATGTTGATGGTTTAAATAAAGGTTTCTTATCAACTAGGCATTGCATAACTCTCACTCATGAGGATAGTCCTTCCACGTGAGAGTATATATATATATATATATATATATAGAAATCATGAAGAAAGATCCTATATGCATTGGCAATTGGATCTATGAAATGCTCAAGGCCAGATGTGGCTTATGCATTTGGTTGTACTTGTCAATACCACCAGAATCTAGCTATGAAACACTAGAATGATATGAAAGCAATCTTAAGTGTCTTAGAAGAACTAAAGATTCCTTTCTGATAGATGGTGGAAACCGAGAGTTGCAAATGAGTGTTTATGTCAATACTGGTATGCAAATTGACCTGGACGACTTCGAATCACAAACTAGGTATGTGATTGCACTCATTGATGGTGCCATCACTTGGAAAGGTTCCAAGCAACCTACCTTAAATGATTCTATTGCTAAGCCCGAGTACATAGCTGATGCAGAAGCTTCAAGGAGGTTGTCTGAATTCCATAATTCCTGAAGGAACTAGGGGTAGTTCCTAATAGTGGTCCCATCAAGGTCTACTGCGACAGCCAAGGTGCTGTTACACAAACAAAGGAACCAAGATCCATAAACTGGAACAAGCATGTACAGAGGTAGTATCATCTGATTGGATAGATGATAGCTAGAGGGGAAGTATCTATAGAACGAGTTCCCACTGAGGAAATTGTGGCTAAACCTTTCACCAAAATGTTGAGTTCGGATAAACATGTTAGACATTTCAACACAAGTGTTAGACACGTAAGTGATTGGCTCTAGGCCAAGTGGGAGATTGAAAGTATATATGTCCTAGAGACAACCTACGATAGGGACGATATGTATTTGATCACATTCAGTTATTGTATTTATTTATACATTATTAAATACAATTGGCATTGCATTTTATGAATAATATATTTGGTTGTTTAAATTATTCAATAAAATGTTCCCAAGGACTTAAGGTAATCACCAAGTTAGTGGGAGCTTGTGTGTCAACAATTAAGTCCTAAAATAAGCCACTAGCTGAAGGTCATTGAGATGCGGGATATCAATGATGCGATTGAAGCTAGCATATGTTGCATTAGATCCTTCGAGGATGTAGTAGGTCTCACTGCTACGAATGAACTTGGTTATTCATAATGAACATGTGGACACTTTGGAGAGTGTTGGCATACCCGATTGAGAAACCATTTGGTAAAGCTATTTAAGTATCTATGGTAGTATCGGTGTGTAGGGTGATGTTAGTAGCCCTTAGACTTGAGGCCAATACTACATCATATGTGAAATAATGTACTTTGACCATGCGCAACGCTTGCACTCTTAAAGTAGGGTAGATACGGCATGTGTTGGGTACATTAGGAAGCATATGGTGTGAGTGATTGGGCCAAGAAAGGATTCATTCCTCCGTAATAGATACAAGGAGAGAATACTCACTTCTCATATTTAGTGCGATCATAAAACCGGTGGCCACCGTAAGTGAATATGTCAAAATGGTGTTTGGACATAATTCATAGATCGACTAATAAGATTGAGAGACCATGAATGAGTTATTAGAATAGACACATAACCATATTCTAGACTCATTCGAGTATTCGTGAATGAAGGGACCGTATCATCAAAGTACCCTACGCTACAGGTGGTTTGTTTTCCTCACAAACGTTCCTTGCATATTAATATTGTCTGATAAATTGTCTAGGAATTTATTATGACCTTAATTGGATTGTTGCTTAATATGCAAGGCCCTATGGGTCACACTTCAAGGTGGTGTTTCTACAAACGAGCTATGTATATTGGATTAAATATTAATTAGATTAATATTAAATTATTATACATAATTATAATGGAATTATTATTAACTAGATTAATATTAATTTATTATATGTGAAATGTATTTTAGAAATATGATTAATTGATTTGAATTGGATTTAATTAATTAATTGAAGACTTGTGCACTTGGACGGAATTTGGAATGAAGCCCGAAAAGAGAAGGTTGAATGAAAAAAGGAGTTGGGCCCAAAAGGCCCAGCAAACAGTAACCGAGCAGCTGGGCTGCGCTTGCGCCACACGTGATCTGATGGGGAAAGCTTTAGCTGTCCCCATTTTGTCTCTCTCTCCCTTTATTTTCTTTGACCAGATCATTTAATCTTTTATCTGTTTGTTTTAGTTAGTTGAGGACTTTTGAAGTCTCCTAGTCAATAAAGATTTACTTGGTAAAATCTTACGTGATTTTCTGAACAAACTAACTAACTAAATCAGAAAGGAAGAAAATAAGTCATTCATTCCAACATACGTAAGAAAATACTCTCTGATAGCCAGAAAGACATTTTCTCTCTAAGAAGCTCAAAATACAGAAGAACATCCTAGTGTTCTTGGTAGAGACACTGCCCGCGGATACCGAGATCGAAGGAAGCAATCAAACCTGTTGATAAGCCATCTTGGAGATTCCATTGACGAGAATTTCATTTCAGAAGACGAAGAAATCAACCAGTTACCGGGCGAGGAGATTGCAAAGCTTTTTCTGGAGATTGATGAACAGCTGCCCGGTGAATTTGCTTATCTGCTGGAGGACACGTGAGTGATTATCTTCTAGCATAATAAACGTAATATAGTCATATCAGTTTAGTGAGAAATAAAAATTTTAAACTTCCGCTGCTTAGCCTTAGAGGCAAATTTTCTCACATTTACTAACAGTTAGCACTCCTGTTGTCACATAGAAGAATAGGTGTCGCTGAAGGCAAAGCATGAAGATCACGGAGTAGGTAAGTAACCCAGACAAGCTCCGCAGCGGCATTGGCAAAGGCACGATATTCAGATTCACAACTCGAGCGTGCAACTTTCGGTTGCTTTTTAGCACTCCAAGACACAAGGTTATCACCAATAAAAATAGAGTATCCATAGGTAGAGCGACGAGTGTCCGGACATCTAGCCCAATCGGCATCGGAATAGCCAAGTAAAGAAGGCATGCTAGAAGAACAACGAAGCCCATAATGAAGTGTGCCTTTAACATATCGAAGGAGATGCTTGAAAGCCTGGAAATGCTCAATAGTGGGAGACTGCTGAAACTGACAAACCGTGTTAACGACATAAGCACGGGTCGACATATAGTATGATATTGTAGAGCTCCCACAAGTGAGCGATAGAGCGACGGGTCAGAAAATGGCTCACCATCAACTGAAATGCTTGATTTGCTGGAAGAGGAGTCCCAACAATCTTAGAGTCTAACAATTGTGCTCGCTTTAAAATATCACATGTATACTTATGTTGACTGAGGAAGAGACCATCATCGATATATGAAACTTCAAGGCCCAAAAAATAGCTCAACCTACCCATATCTTTAATAGAAAATTCACCATGTAGGTGTGAGATAAACTTGGAAATTAAAGATGTATCATTTCGAGTGAGTATAATATCATCCACATAGACCAATAAGTAGAGTAAAATCGTCCCGCGATGAAATACGAAAAGGGATGGATCTGCTCGACTACAAAGAAAACCAAGCCGGAGCAGAAAATTAAATCACTTAGACGTTGAAACCAAGCGCGGGGAGCCTATTTAAGACCATGTATAAGGCCTTTTTTTAGGCGACATACATGCTCGGGAAATCGAGCGTCAACATAATCGGGTGGTTGATCCATAAAGACGGTATCATTAAGGGCACCATTTAGGAAGGTATTTTTAACGTCAAGCTGATGAAGGGGCCATTTTCGCATGCGGAAAGAGCAAGAACAACTCGAACGGTGAATGCTTTGACAACCGTACTGAAGGTATGAGA
Source organism: Plantago ovata (assembly GCA_028274465.1). Classification (NCBI taxonomy): domain Eukaryota; kingdom Viridiplantae; phylum Streptophyta; class Magnoliopsida; order Lamiales; family Plantaginaceae; genus Plantago; species Plantago ovata. Next base: position 12,548,813 of record CM051458.1, read on the forward strand.
GTAATCAAAACCAGGGATTTGAGTGATACCTTGGGAAACTAACCGAGCCTTATAGCGATCAATAGAACCGTCCGATACTTGGTTCGATACACCCATTTGGAGCCAACAATATTGTAACAGAGGACGAGGTGGTAGGTGTGGATAGGGAAAATTGCAGTTTTAGTCCCCCATGTCTCGGTCCTACGCGATTTTGGTCCTATATTTCGTGAATTTTGCGAATTCAGTCATCGAATTCGTATAATTCGGCGTATAAACGCCTTAATTCTCGTAAGTCGCCGTATACCATGATAATACGCCGTCCAGTCACACAAAGGGCTGCCAAATCACCTCCAACTCATGTCCATGGCACCCCAAAATCAAAACAGAGCTTGATGAAGCTCATTTACAATAATGGATCAAAATGAAGCTATTTTTAAGCTCTGTACAGATCTAGAGCTTCATTATATCTATAACCGAGCAAAATGAGCTTCATTTCACTCTGTTACAAAGTTTAAAATGAAACTCTGTAAACAGAGCTTCATTAGCTCTGTTATAGAGCTAATGAAACTCTGTTTACAGAGTTTCATCAAGCTCTGTAAATGAGCTAATTTAAGCTCTATTTACAGTAACTATCAAGAGCAGGAAATGTGATGAGCATTTTCACTAAAACAAGTTTAAGCAAAAATCAATTCGGGAAAACAAATGAATTAATTAGTAACACCAGTTGAAGTAAAATTAAGATTTACAACACCTGCTGAGTAGAGAGTTTGATGTTGGTGAACTGAGAGAGTGCATCAATCTTTGGTTTGTTGATCTCTTCATCAACTTGATTCGTCGTCTACATTTTTAGTGCTCTGGCGTCTTCAATTTTGCTGAAATGAATTTTGAGTATTTCTTGATATTTTGATACTGTTAAAGAGCTTAATGAATATTGGCTATAACAACTATTCTTTACCTATTAGTTATGTAGTATATGTCATGTAGTAGTATTCCTATTCATATATATGTATGCATAACATCAGGTAGAAAATGAAAAATCACCTGGTACTAGTGCATTTTATCATTTTTCTAGCATTTTTTTAATGATTTGAACATTACTGTAAAGTGGCTCGGTTTGTGTACTTTTTTCCAGGGAACAATGCATGTCATGAAGTCTAATATCATTGCAAAAGTTCATATTTTGAATCAGTAATGAATAACTACTGCAGAAAATGAAAAGTGACCTGGTGCTGGTGCATGTATATTTTTTCATTTTTACAGCATTTTGCTTTATGAATTTAACAATTCTGTACAGTAGCTCGGTTTCTGTACTGTTATACAGGGAGAAATGCATGTCATGAAGTCTAATATTATTGCACAAGTTCATCTTTAGAATCAGTTTTGAATAAATACTGCAGAAAATAAAAAATGACCTGGTACTAGTGCATTTTTTCATTTTTACAGCATTTTTTTTATGATTTGAACATTGCAGATACAGTAGCTCGGTTTGTGTACTGTTTTATAGGAAAAAATGCATGTCATTAAGTCTAACATCATTGCACAAGTTTAGATTTTTAATTAGTTTTGAATATATACTGCAGAAAAAAAAGTGCTATGGTGCTAGTGCATTTTTTCAATTTTTCAGCATTTTTAAATGAATTGAACATTGCAGCTTTTGGCCTAGTAAATACAAGCTACTGCAGGCCATGTGGAGTACTTGTAATGGAATATAAAGCTAATAAAAGCAAAGTAGCCAATTCGTCCAGTTCGCGCGTCTTCAGTCCGTCTTTCATATCGTGTTAATTCATTTCGCCACCTCACTGTCCAGATCGACGCCACATAAGCAGGAAGAACCAAAATCGCGTGAAAAACGGCCTAACTCTTATACGTATGGAAATTAGAGGACCGTATATCATTTTCAGGGGACCGTAACCGTGGAGGACCAAAAGTGCAATTTACCCGATCAGAGGTGGTGAGGGTTGGTGGTGGGCATGGAAGTGATCCATCAAGGTAGCTCATGTAGCTTTTGTAGGTGAAAAGAGGCACGGCATTATCATGCCACATAAGAAAATTGGTGGCATTCAACTTGGTGCTGCCAAGAAGGTGCACCATGGTATTAAAAGTCAGGGAATCATAGGTGGTTTCTGCCATGGAAAAGAAGGGAGAGAAAGATTGACGGTGATCAGGAAAGAGAGGCGGATACGATGTAAGTGAAGTAATCACTACAATTGATGGTGAGACTTTGTATATTACGTAACTTATATAGATGCAAATACAACAGAATGATAAAGAGATAAGTATAAAGAGATACAACAAAGTCCTATATACAAGGAAACTAGATGAAGTAGACTAAGTAGTTATTCATAATTATCTAGTCTAACATGAACCATAAATCATCCGATCGATTGTCTAATGTGATCAGACAACAGAACAGAAGAATGTGGCAACAATGTAGTCTTCCTCCCGGTGCAACGAGCCACTACTGCACTACAACTCCAGCAGCATTTTTCAGTGTATTGGGCAGAGCAGTCAAGTTCTCTTGTAGTTTATGGTTCAGGCCCATAATATGGCACCATCGCACCAATGCACCAAGCAGGCCTAAATTGGCTTTACTGAAGGTATATTACTCTCTGTTGGGAATTTTATTTAAAACGAATGCGCTTTCAATTCGTTCGTTGTATTGGTCTAAGAGTGCCCAACACGGTTTCGTAATCGTGTGTGTCACTAGAACGTGTTAAATCACTAAAATCCCCTTGAGGTGAAAGGGTGATTAATGCAATAAGTGGATAGATCAATACTTGAATTAATTAAGGCATTTATACACACATGGATGAAAGTTCCATTGTGCTAAAATTCATGAGAAAATTAAAGAGGTATGTAATATGCAACCAAAATTGTATATAGCATAGTTGGAGATGAAAATAAGGCCCAAAAAGCCCAAAAATAAAATTTGGGGATGCTGGGGTTCGAACACAGATCCTCCTGGACAGCCAGCTTGAACTCATGCCATTTGAACCAACATGTCTGTTGGTGAAAAGTTGCATGCAACTAAAACCTATTCAGATTCAAATCTGGCGAAAAGTTGTGCCTTTTGGTGATTGGTTGTGTTTTCAAAGTATATGACTTTTAATGAATAGTTGTGTAACTATTAATTAAAACATTTCTGAAGGGTCTTGAACACTTTCAATGATGACTCTTGAGAAGTATAAATAGAGAAGGAGATTCATTTCTCCAACACACTTGAAAACTCCATCTCCTTCTCTCTTCTTCTCTTCTTTCTCTCTTGCATTCTTCATACTCAAAGTAAGTTCGATAGATTCGGCTATTGGAGTGCTACTTAGCCGTCTTAAGAGTAGTTTTATCCTGGGAGACTATTGCCATAATTCCGTAAGCACCACGAGCGGGGCAATCTTGTCTTAAGGAGAGATAGTCAAACTATCGACTCTACTCGCCTTGTTTCACTCTATATTGTTCAAACACTTTGCTCCAGAAAATAAAGCCTCACGCTTACAACAAACTTAAGACAAGATTGTGGTGTTTGAGCAATGGCTACTAATGAAGGTTCCCGTACAATCATACCAAACGAACGACCGGAGAAGTTTGGAGGTGCCAACTTCAAACGATGGAAGCAAAAGATGTTGTTCTATCTCACTACTCTTGGAACTTCATCCTACATTCGAGATGACATTCCATCTCCACCCATTCTGGGCGATGTTGATGCAAATCCAAATGCTAATGCCGAAGAAAAACAGTCCATCATTGATGAAAACAAGAGGAAGCAACTTGCCTATGATGGATGGGTGCACAATGACTTCATGTGTAAGAATTACATTCTGAATTGTCTTTCCGATTCTCTCTACATTGTTTATTGTGATGTGGATCATTCCAAAACTCTATGGGAATCACTTGAGAAGAAGTATAGTGCCGAGGATGCTGGCTTGAAGAAATTCATGGTCGCCAAATTCCTCAACTACAAAATGGTTGACTCCAAGTCCGTTGCGAGTCAAGTGCAAGAATTTCAAATGATTTTGCATGAGTTGGATTCTGAAAATTTGAAGCCCAACGAAGCTTTCTTGGTTGCTTCTCTAATTGAAAAACTTCCGCCTTCTTGGGGAGAGTTTAGCAGCTACTTGAAATTGAAGTCCAAGGAAATGAAGTTGGAAGATCTTATTGTCAAACTCCAGATTCAAGAAGACAATAAGAAAGCTTTGAGCAAGGAGAAACAACCTTTGGAGGCTAAAGCTAACTTGGTGGAGTCGAAGGACAAATCCAAAAAGCGTAAACGCTAAGATGAAGGAAATTCTAATGCTCAAAAACCCGCAAAAAGGTTCAATGGGATTTGTCACCATTGTAAAAAGCCTGGTCACATGAAGAAGGATTGCCGTTCTTTCAAAAAGCAACTCAAAGAAGAAAAGAAAGGAAAGGCAAAAGCACACATTGTTGAAGAAACACCCTCCTCTGATGTGAATGAAGTGGAAGACATGATTACGGAATTTTCTGCAGTTGTTCTTGAAGCAAACTTGGTGGAAACTCCGAATCAATGGTGGTTGGATACCGGTGCGACCCGGCACATATGCTCTGACAAGAGTGTCTTCTCTACCTACACCCCAGTTTCGGACAAGAGACTCTACATGGGAAATCAGGCTTCATCGGAGGTGCTAGGTGTTGGAAATGTGATCCTCAAATTGACTTCGGAAAAGGAACTTGTCCTTAAGGATGTGATGCATGTCCCGGATATTCGCAAGAACCTGATTTCTGGATCTCTCTTGGTCAAGGCTGGTTTTAAACTAGCATTTGAGTCTGAAAAATTTGTAATAACCAAAAATGGTTTGTTTGTTGGAAGAGGCTACGTCGCTGACGGGCTCTTCAAGGTCAATGTAATGTCTGTAACCCACAAAGTTGGAAATGAAAAGTTCTCTTCTGCTTACTTGGTTGAATCTTCTAATTTGTGGCATAATAGACTTGGACATGTTAACTACAAGTCACTCAAGAAACTTGTAAATAATGATTTGTTGCCTTCTTTCGACATAGACCCACAACACAAATGTGAGGTATGTGTAGAAGCAAAATTTACAAAATTACCTTTCAAATCTGTAGAAAGGAAGACATCTCCTCTAGAAATAATTCATAGTGATCTGTGTGACTTAAAATTTGTACAAACAAGAGGAGGTAAGAAATACTTTCTGACTTTCATTGATGATAGTACAAGGTATTGCTATGTTTACTTGTTACATAGCAAAGATGAAGCCTTGAATGCTTTCAAGCAATTTAAAACTGAAGTTGAGAATCAACTTGGTTTACGAATTAAAGCAATTCGTAGTGATAGAGGTGGGGAGTATGGAGCACCATTTGATGAATTTTGTTCTCAACATGGTATCATCCATCAAACTACTGCCCCATATCTCCTCAATCAAATGGTATTGCTGAACGCAAAAACCGAACATTGAAGGAGATGATGAATGCTATGTTAATAACTTCTGGTTTACCCCAGAACTTGTGGGGAGACGCCATTCTAACGGCGAATAAAATTCTGAATAGAATCCCTCGCAAGAATAGTAACAAGACACCATACGAGTTATGGAAAGGAAACCCTCCAACTTTTAAATACTTAAAAGTGTGGGGATGTTTAGCAAAGGTGGATGTACCTAAGCCTAAACAAGTAAAGATTGGTCCTAAAACTATTGATGGCATTTTCATAGGATATGCAAACAATAGTAATGCATATCGCTTCTTAGTTCATCGATCCGAAATAAGCGATATAAATGTGGGGACAATCATTGAATCTAGGAATGCTTATTTCTTTGAAAATAATTTTCCTAGAAAAGAAAAGAAAGACTTGAATTTTCTTAAAATTCAAGAAAGAGAACTTGGCGAAGATAAGAATTCAATGCAAGAGATAACCAAGACTCATGACATTGAAGATAAAAATTATGCGCCAAGTGAAGAGAATGGATCAAATGTGGGGACTTCTAGCACGGTACCTAGTTCAAGTCAAGAGATAACCAAGGCTCATGATCTTGAATCTAGTGGTTTTCCTAGCATTTCAATGCAAGAGAATATTAAGGCTCATGACATTGATATTAGTGGAAAGAAACGTAAGAGAAGTTCAATGCAAGAGAATAAAGAGACTCATGACATTGAACCTCGACGTACTGAACGTGCCAAGAAACCAAAGAAATTTGGTCCAGATTTTCTAACCTCTTATTTGGTAGAAAATAATGATCCAAAGACAATAAAGGAAGCGTTGTCTTCTTCGGATGCTCCTTTGTGGAAGGAAGCCATCGAAAGTGAGATAGGATCCATCCTACAAAATCACACTTGGCAACTGGTTGATCTTCCTCCTGGAATAAAGCCACTAGGTTGCAAGTGGATTCTTCAGCGTAAAATGAAAGCCGATGGAACTATTGATAAGTATAAGGCTAGGTTGGTAGTAAAAGGATACCGACAAAAGGAAGGCTTAGACTACTTTGACACATATGCTCCCGTGTCTCGAATAACATCCATAAGAGTATTCATTGCCATAGCCGCTTTACATGACTTTGAAATACTGTAAGAAAATATGGTCAGAGTTACCCCTAGGATACGCAGCGGAATTTTAAAAAAATTTCTTAACATACCGGTTAATTGATTATGCATATGTCGTATATATATAAACACGTCAATTAGAAGACTAACCTTATTTCCAAAGTAACTTCCAAGTCTTCGTAATATTCCGGTGTATCTTCTCCTTCGTCGAAGTCGAAGAAATCTACAATACTCTGTATATCTGCAAGACAATAAGAGTTAGTTTCCAGCTCCTAGAACCTCAACCTTGGTATCCACGGATGAACAGCCTATCGGAAGAATGCTAGGATATTCTTTATGTGACCAAGAAGACGGGGCGGCCATTCCCTCCGGTGGCGGTGTGCGCGCGCGTGGCTTAAGGAGAGGAGGGGAGAGTTTTTATTTTCTCTAAGAAAACTGGGTAGGAAGACTGTGATCAAATCGCATGTAACCGTGTACAAACTTGTATGTAAAACTCTCTCCAATAGTCTACTATATATAGTAGTCTATAGAAGCCTAAAGCATAAGCTATTAGACTTCGTAAAGGAATACGAATCTAATTCTTATCGCACAAGGAAACCAATATCAAGTCTAGATTCATTCCCAATCAAATCAAAACTCAATCAGGAAAATCTAACTTATCCCTTGGACTTCTAATAGAGGAAGGAGTCGAACTCCTTCCCCTATTCTACCACTGGCGCGCGCGCGCCTGTCCTACGGGACGTGGGTCCCACTTTTGGGACCCACATATATTTCCAAGGCAATCCAAACTCCAAGTAGATTTTGCCCAAGTGCATATGTTAATTCTAAATTAACATATCCTTTACGATCAAACCTCCATTATATTTCCAAAATATAATCTTTAATTGTATTTACATAAAATACAATTAATTAGCCAATTCAATTAATAATTCCAAATCATTAATTGAGCCACCAATTATTATAATTAATTCCAAATCAATTATAATCCATCTATCACAATTAATTCCAAATTAATTGCGATTCCATCTTCAAGGATATTCTGATAGGCTGAATCACCACATAGTGTGACCCAAAGGGCCTCACCGTATTAAGCAAGTCCTAGACTAGGCAACATGGAATTCCTAGACGGTTCCATTTGCAGTATTAATACGCGAGGACGTTTGAGAGGTTTCTCAAAGCTAACCCTTTCGTTGCGAAGCCTGTTGCGCTCAACGCGGCGATGGTAACGTCCCTTCATCTGACGTGCTCGGATGTATCTAGGATCGATGAAGTGTCTATCCCAATAATACATCCACGGGCGTCTCAGGGAGTTGTTTGGTTAAGATATACTTATGACCATCATAATATATCATTTGCACTGGCCAGTGACTTTACCAACACAACTATGCAGACTACGAGCAGTGCTCTCCTGTGCTACACTTGAGAGATGAATCCTTCACAGAATCACTTATCACCCCCATTTGTATTTAGCCATAATCCTGGATCGTGTCTTAGGTCAACTGCTTATTCAGAGCTGACATCGACGGGTCCACCAAGGATATGGAGCAACAAATGTGATGATAAAGTCATGTAAGTACAAAGGACGAATGGCATCACTTCGACAACTCACCGGTTCCCATAGACACATTCGGTGTAGAGTATACATCGATGGGAGTGTCCGGTGGGTACTTCCATTGTTCGATAAAGCTTCTTCGAACAACTATGCGCAGTTATGGGAACGTTCCTTGATTGTCCAACAATCCGTTCCGTGGCCGTGGGATTGGCTCACACTTGCTCCAACAAGTATAACCTCCACGCATACTAGTCTTGTCAGGTCCATTCAGACCCCCACATCCGAGATGTACCACGACTAGGGAGAGTTTGGGATAGATGATAACTCACATAGCTCCCACTAACTGTGTGATTGGTCATCTATCCGAGGGGACATGTTCAGTATCTATACAGACAGCAATATAGATATGACATGTTGCAACCTGGTGTAATATAAATATGAAAGCAATACTCAACAGTAAAAATGAAACAAACATATATTATATTACGTTGACCTGTGTAATAGTACTTATATGTCCTCTACAAGGGCACCATGCCCTTAGTAAGGACTGTCTCTAGGACATATACACTATCAAATACATCAAATGGATGTTAAGACAGCCATCTTAAATGGTGATTTAGAAGAAGAAATTTATATGGAACAACCCGAGGGGTATCTTGTTCCTGGACAAGAAAGCAAAGTGTGTCGTCTTAAAAAATCATTGTATGGATTGAAACAAGCTCCTAAACAATGGCATGCGAAGTTTGATCATGCTTTATTATCTCAAGGTTTCTCCATAAATGAGTGTGACAAATGCTTATACATGAAAGGGGATTCTGAATCCTTCGTAATGATTTGTCTGTATGTTGATGATATGCTCATAACTGGGAGCAATCCAAAACTGATTTTGGAAACCAAGAATATGTTAAAGAAATTATTTGACATGAAAGACATGGGCATAGCTGATGTAATCTTAGGAATTAAGATTACTAAGACTTCTGATGGGTTAGCTCTTTCACAGTCTCATTACATCAAGGATGTATTAAAGAGATTTGACGCTTTAGATTTATCACCATTGAGAGCGCCAATGGATGTGAACAAAAGCATTGAGAAGAATTATGGAAAACCCATAGATCAAAGTCGGTATGCACAAATCATAGGTTGTCTTATGTACATAACTAATTGTACAAGACCAGATTTAGCATACCCAGTCAACAAGTTAGCAAGATTTACACAAAATCCAGGCGAAGACCATTGGATTGCGTTGGATAGAGTATTGAGATACTTGAAACATACACTCAACTATGGTCTACATTACTCGAGATATCCAGCTGTCCGGGAAGGATACAACGATGCTAACTGGATATCCGATAACACAAACTCCAAAGCCACTAGTGGGTATGTATTTACTATAGGCGGAGGAGCGGTGTCCTGGAAATCATCCAAACAAACTCTCATTTCAAGGTCGACTATGGAATCAGAGTTTATTGCTTTGGATAAAACAGGAGAAGAAGCTGAATGGCTTCATGACCTGTTAGAAGGTATCCCTTGCTGGGATAAACCTGTGCCTACAATAACGATTAACTGTGATAGTCAATCGGCAATAGGTAGAGTACAAAGTACAATGTATAATGGTAAGTCTAGACATATTCGTCGTAGACATAAGTCCATTAGGCAGTTACTCTCCATGGGAGTTATCTCTTTGGATTATGTGAAATCAAAAGATAACATCGCGGATCCACTAACAAAAGGTCTACCTGGAGATCGAACAAACTGCTTGTCTAGGGGAATGGGGTTAAAACCCATAATATAAAGAATTTGTACGGTGGATACCCAAACATACTGACTGGAGATCCCAAGAATTTGGTTCAATGTGGAAAACTAAGCGGTACGAATTCAGTTTAGCGCTTCGAGAGTGTGTTAAAATACACTAAGAAGTAAGAGCACTCCGGATAAAAATCACTTGTGATTTTTACTCCAAAAATCCATTCCCGTGTAAGACATTTAATGCTATCCTGCAAGGGGTAAAGGATGAGTTTACACTCTTAATGAATCCCAAACTTGAGTTCATCCTTGAATCAAGTGGAACATTGGCAGGATGTTCTTTTTGGGAGTTCACCTATCTAAGTGCGAAGACAGGCCGCTTCAAATGAAAGCACTTATGAAACCAGGAGCTGTCCACGGCCAAAACGGACATACCGTAAGAACCTGAAACGAGTACCGAGTTGTGATAGTGTGAGTATCTTTGTCTTGGTATACATAAAACGCCGACCGGTTCAAGGCATCACGTCCACCGCGTGGCAAGTATATCCGAAGGTATTTCACTACGGAAGATTCAAAGCGGAAGCTATCTATCCCGATGCTATCATTCCTCACTAAATGAATGCAAGTGCATCAATTCCCTTTCATGTGGGGATTGTTGGGAATTTTAGTTAAAACGAATGCGCTTTCAATTCGTTCGTTGTATTGGTCTAAGGGCGCCCAACACGGTTTCGTAATCGTGTGTGTCACTAGAACGTGTTAAATCACTAAAATCCCCTTGAGGTGAAAGGGTGATTAATGCAATAAGTGGATAGATCAATACTTGAATTAATTAAGGCATTTGTACACACATGGATGAAAGTTCCATTGTGCTAAAATTCATGAGAAAATTAAAGAGGTATGTAATATGCAACCAAAATTGTATATAGCATAGTTGGAGATGAAAATAAGGCCCAAAAAGCCCAAAAATAAAATTTGGGGATGCTGGGGTTCGAACACAAAACCTCCTGGACAGCCAGCTTGAACTCATGCCATTTGAACCAACATGTCTATTGGTGAACAGTTGCATGCAACTAAAACCTATTCAGATTCAAATCTGGCGAAAAGTTGTGCCTTTTGGTGATTGGTTGTGTTTTCAAAGTATATGACTTTTAATGAATAGTTGTGTAACTATTAATTAAAACCTTTCTGAAGTGTCTTGAACACTTTCAATGATGACTCTTGAGAAGTATAAATAGAGAAGGAGATTCATTTCTCCAACACACTTGAAAACTCCATCTCCTTCTCTCTTCTTCTCTTCTTTCTCTCTTGCATTCTTCATACTCAAAGTAAGTTCGATAGATTCGGCTATTGGAGTGCTACTTAGCCGTCTTAAGAGTAGTTTTATCCTGGGAGACTATTGCCATAATTTTGTAAGCACCACGAGCGGACCAATCTTGTCTTAAGGAGAGATAGTCAAACTATCGACTCTACTCGCCTTGTTTCACTCTATATTGTTCAAACACTTTGCTCCAGAAAATAAAGCCTCACGCTTACAACACTCTCTAGAAATTCTGGTGGACGACAATATGCCGTATCTGAATTGGATTCATAATCCTCTACCAGAAAAAGAATTGTCTACAACTCTAACTACTATATGCAGAATCGTCTATCATATATACAAAGAATTATCTAACCACTTATAGCTATCAAACAAACATTAATGTCCTGTTCATCGTAACATGGAAGTAAGATAACATACTACATATCATAAAACTTGCAATGCATAACCTTTTAAGTAATTGCTCTATGACAGTGACCACTTCTGCCACAAAGCCTCCGAAGCTCTCGAATATTACCTTGTGAAATGTGAACAACAATGCCACACCAATAAGTAGCACTATTAACGGTACAATATAACAGAGAACATAGTGGAGCATGAAGTAAATAAAATGTGTAGTATATTCACAATGAAAATGTTGTACATGATGATGTGTTTATATACAAGTACTTAGCTTGCTAATCAAGCCAATGCTAATGTGCACCTAAAATATCTAATCTATGCTAACATTGCTAACATGCACCTAACAAACTAACTAACTCTGATAATGAAACCTTGATGATGATGTCATTGATACAGGCTATCTAGCATCATGACTCTATTCCTTGCTGCTGTATTGCTGCACACACGAGTTGGTAGTTCTTTTATTCCTCTATCTTGTCTGCTAGTGTATAAACTACCTCCACGTTATGCTTAGGCTTATTTCTTCCATGCAGCAAGACCTGGTTGACTCTTGTTTGTGTGCTTTGACATCCCCCGCAAGATGAGCATGGAGATCAAGAATCCGCCTTCTCTCCAACTTACCACAACCACCTCAACAATTACTAATGGAAAAATCCAACGTCATCGCAGTGTCGGTGAATTACAGGTTAGCCCCCGAGAATCCACTTCATGTAGCTTACGAAGACTCATGGGCAGTACTAAAATGGGCATTTTCGGGAAATGACACGTGGTTGAGAAAGTACGCTGATCTCGGGCGGGTTTATTTGGGTGGAGACAGTGCAGGAGCAAATATAGCCCATCACATGTCCATCCGATTTGGGCAGAAACTGTATCCGAACGTAAGTATAATCGGTATGTTCTTAAACTTCCCTCATTTCTGGGGGAGGAACCCTATAGGGAACGAGCATAGAATTCCCCGTACACCCAGCCAGAGCGCCGTATACCCGTATATTTCGCCTCCAACTCAGCTCAAGAATGCGAGTCACACACATAACACATGTTAAGAAACAGGCGCACAAATCAATCAAATACATACACAAACCTACAATCAGAAAGATCAACTCTCACAACTCACACACACCTCAATTCAATCGCTCAAATCACCGACAACAACAAGTAACAGACGGAGAACAACCAATTTAACGTGCTTCAGGTCAAGATGAGCCTACGTCCACGGTAACCAACAAACAACCGATCTTATTATGCTTCTTGGTGTTTACAGAATCCTACACCTATGAACAATCAATGGAACAGTTCACAGTCAATTCTAGCTCAAGTTTGCCCTAGCTCTTCTTCTATGGTAGAATTACAAAGAGAAAGATGGACTGGAAATATGTGTGTTCGTGTGAATGAATTCTCTGCTATAGAGATGATGTAACTGCCCCAATTTATATCATCTCTAAGAACCAATAGGAGAGGAGCAAGCTGCAATATGGTAGGTACACACCTCCAATTTGCTTCTTTTATCCAATTCGCTGCATGTGTACACGAGGATCTAAACCACCAAAATCGCAGCCTAAAATAATGCTCTAAGTCTAATTCGTGTGTCATGTCATCATACGAGGGACCGTATATCATATTATATAGGGGTCCATGAGTTTGCAGTACACTGTCATACACCGTTGTGGTAGTAAGTACATGCTTTTTTTCAGTTTCATTTCAAACTCATCCGATCCCATTTAACATACACTGACAAGAAAAAAAGACCTGACTACCCCTGCCAGGCTTCTGGAGACCTAAACTGCATGTAGCTCTGTAGGGAATAGGCCAGGATCCTGATCCTACTGTTCATGCCTTGATACCATTATCAATTAATGATACCGGAAATAATTCGTCTTACTTTATTCCAATTCAACTTGAACAGTATCACCAATATTAGCAATCATTCCAAGTTTTGCAAGAACAGTAGGATCCTCACTCATTTGAGGATCAAATTCATAGTTAATTAATATTTAAACATTTTACTACCCATCATTTCACAATCGACTCCAACAAGCAATAAACCACCATACTCTCTCTCTTCCTCTCCTCACTCTTCTCTTTCCAACCCATTAACACGAAGACCCAGGAGTGAGGAGACCCACCATAGCTCACCTCCGATCTGAAAAACTCCACATATACGAACCAGACTCGACTGGAATGGATCTGTTGGGAGATAGAACGAATGTTTAGGAACTCGGAGCTCGATTCTATTATCGTCATTCCAGTGATAAACAAGACGATGAGATCGGAAAGTTGACTCGCCGTTTTTTAGGAAGCGTTCGAAAGATGTGAATATGCATGTTTATACGAATTTTGGTGTGGTAGATTTGGGGAGTGATTTGGGACGAGCTGCTTAATGTTTTCTTGAATTGGATCAAAATTGATTGTAGGATCGGATTTGAAGCTTCTATTTTGTTGTTGTCTTCTTCAATGGTGATTATAGATTGGTTTTAAATTCAGTCTAATTTCTTGTTGTAGTTATTCACTCTCATCACCATCTTTTGGCTAGGATGCTTTTACTATCATCACCATTTCTTCGGAACTCTGAGAATACATTTTCTAGAGTACTTACTAATTAAATAAGGTAAGGTGGGTAATAAAATGGATAAGGTCCATCACATAATGGATAGGTATCAATAATAAAATGGATAGGTGAGTAATAAAATGAATATGTTCCAACATATCGTGGATAAGTAGCAATAATAAAATGGATAGATTGTATATATTTTTTATAGGTATTAATTGAATGTTTAGTTATTTCATAATATTCCATGTGAAATAATCAATGAATTCCATAACTTTATCTGGGTGTTGGGGGTTTTGTTTACTTAATTTGGATATAGAGGAGTAGATTTAATGATTAATGAAGAATGAAATAAAGGAAAAAAAAATAAATATCCCAGCGATTAAAACTTAATTGAGCACCATGATTTGAATATTGTGTTTGCTGAATGGATTAAAAACTTAATTGAGCACCATGAAACCAACACTGTGTTATCCAAGGATTTTTTTTTTTGTGAAACTAGTAATTGAGCAGAAGGGAATTGAATTCAAAATAAATTGATAATCACTATTTGATCCTACTATACGCGCATTTATTGCAGTACTATTCATGTCACAAATCATGTCAGATTTCATTTGGACATCATAGGGGCATTTTGGTAACATAATTTTGTTAAAAAAATTCTGCAGTGCAAATATCGACTTCATGGCAATTGTTGTGTATGTCATGCAATTGATTCAAAATTGTGGTTGTCTCATACCACAAGAGTGCAAAAAAATGTATGGCCCTGGAAATTATCCTATTATATAGACCAAAAGTCAAGTGGACCAGGACATGGGGACAAAAGTACAATTTTCCAATATTGATGCTAAAACAAATGTTGAACTAATCGCAACTCCTGAAATTAATTAACTTTGGTCTGAAATTAACTTAGAGTAAAACTGAAATACTGATTTTTAGTTTCACAATTTTAATATGGGTAAATATCATATGGTACCCCTCATGGGACATCACTTTGTATATACAACCCTCTTAGTCGGATAATTACATCCAGGTCCACGAGCCTGTTTTTTAGTTGACAAAAAAATACTTCCTCCGTCCCTGCTAAAGCTTCCCATTTGTTTTTATTGACTTTTTTTAGTCTATGTTTGACTCCGAATTAGTCATAATTCACATCGAAAAAGTAATTTTGAAAATTATATTATGAAAATATAAGTTCTGCACTTTCATAATATAATTTCAAATATTGATTTTCCGCTACGATTTAGGATTAATTCAGGGTCAAACAGAGACTAAAAAAAGTCAATAAAATCAAATGAGAAGTTTTAGTAGGGACGGACCAAGTAAGACATTATTCATTTCTCGAGAAACAAACATGACCTAAACTCTTTTTCTGGTTCTTTTTATTTTTCTATTTCATTTTTTCTATTTCTTTTTCTCATCTTCTTCTTCATCAATTCCGGTACCAGAATTAGGAGTTGTAAACAGCTCCGATTTGGGGTTGTATACATCCCCAAAACCAGAGCAATTACAGCTTCGATTTGGAGCTGCAAACAGCTCCGATGAGCTGTTACTGTTTTTTTTCTTTTGCTTTTTTTTATTTTATGTTTTTAATAATTTAGGACTTATATTGAAATATAATTTTTTGTAGGGTTTGTTTTTAAATAATTTCTTAGACCATTTTGAAATATTGTAAAATTATGTGGGTTCGTTTTAAATAAATAGTGTAATTTTGTAAAAATGAAAATATTTGGGTTAAAAGTGTAATAAACAAAAGCTCAAATTGTTTGGTCAACTAAAAAATCTGATAATTGACCAAGGGTAAAAAAGTAATTTCAATGAATAAGTTCGCTAAAAGTCAAGTCTGTGGATTCAGATGTAATTTATATCATTTAACACGGGTAGTGGATGCAAACTCCGGACTAAGGGGGGACTAGATGTAATTAAAAGCACTAACATGCATGGGTGCCATATGCAATTGACCCTTTTTATATTGTTAGTTTTTCGGCGACAATGATTTATATTTTTATAATGTTGATTTCTCTATTTTTGAGGGTGTTAATTTATCATAAATTAGTTTTTAGAGTTAATCTTATTTCGTAGTTATAAGTTTCAACCAGTGGCGGACGCAGAATTTTTATTGAAGGGGGCATAAATAAAGTAACAGAAAAATAAACCATAAAAGGAGTTGCTTATAAATCATGTATAGTTGCCTTTTGAGAGATCGATCAAAGGGGAGCAAGAGGGTAATACCTAGATCACCTGGAGCACGGACGTAAGCGTGAGCGCAAAAACGTCATAATTATAAAAAAACGAAAGCGTGAGCACCTAAAAACTAAAAGCGCGTAATATTAATAGCATAAAATATAGTATATGCGTAATTTTATTAAAAAATTTACGAATATAGTTTTATTATAATGTAATTTTTGAATTATTGTATTATAAAGTTTAAATAACACACAATATAACATAAATATAAATATTTTACTCAATTAAGTTATCAATCTAATAGAGTAAATTGTAGCGTAACTCAAAGTACAAGACCGGAGCGCCTCGAACGTCTAAAAGTGCGAGAGCAGACTCGAAATGCCATAAAATCAGGAAAAGCTTTAAGGTGGTCTACGACTCTATAGTAATACTAGTGTAGTTTATTTTACTAGTTTCAGGGGTAAAAACTAATTTTACTAGATTATCAGGGGTATAATTATAATATAAATAATACCTAGGTGTAATTTCGGTATTTCACATAAAAAAAACAAGAGGGGAACTTGACCCCCTTGCCACATGGTGCATACGCCCATGGTTTCAACACAATATAAAGTTTTAGTATAAAATTTAGGGCTTAGATAGTACGATGACACTTTTTTGTAATAGTTTTAGCAAGATTATGACTTAGAAAAATAGAATGATACATTGTTATAAGAGTTTTAGCGAGCAGATTTTATATATTTAGGAGTTAGTATTATTCATGAGTGATTATATATATAATTTATTTATTTTTAATTATTAACCTTTACTTGTAGAAAGCTGTAACAAAAAAAAACCTTTACTTGTAAAAAGAAGTTCCCTTCAAATTGGCCACAGACTATTGCTTACTTCAAGATTCAATACTTGCTAAAATGAATCCTAAAGTTAAGAGACAATGTTCTCTCTAGAAAAACCTAGGTCTAACACCTCCCTAAAATCATCCTCTATCATCACCTAGCCGCCACCATCCTCTTTCATCACCTAGCCGCCACCATCCAGAAGTCACCTCTTAACCATCATTCCAGGTATACACATTGATATCATACAGAACTCACTCAAGATATTACCCTAGCTTTATTTGTCTCCATCACCCCCCTTTGTTAAGTAGAGATCTATATCTTCTTGAACTCAGAAGATAAGAAGCTATAATCACTACAACATAAAAATAATCTATTTAAAAGTATCTTATATTAATGGTCTGAAACGTTAATTTAAGTTACAAAAGTATTTTAGTGACATAAAGATTACAAGAATTTGGCAAAAGATCATAACAGATTGGTTACATCACGGATAATTTCATGGAGGAGGACCTCATGGAAACGGAGAAAAGTAGCCAACGAGCAGAAGACATGCGGCAAGACTTGCCACTTGGTGGAGGAGAAGAGTATACAAGGCAAGGCATTCCTCAAGGCCACACGGGAGGCACTGCCAAAACAATAACAATGGGAATATCAAATCAAAAAATAGCAATGGGAATACAACAGGGCATGGAAGACAGAATATTCACTCAAATAAAGGAGTAGCCACAGGTGACATGACAGAAGGAGTAGCTACTTCAGATTCAGAGTCAAGATCAGACACTGAAGCCCATGCATCAACATTAAAAAAACCAAATTTGGACAAAAACAACTCAAACTCTAAGCAGTCATTCAAAGAAAAGGTAATAAATTCCACTGTACACACTTTTTTCCCAACCTGGCTGAGTCATATACAGTCCTTTCAATCAGTTTATAATATTCTAGATCCTCAAGATTTTCCGATAGATGAACCACCCCTTATTCTCTCACAAAATGACTTAAGTAAGTTATTTAAACCTTGGGAAAAGGCCCTCATAATCCAAACCGTAGGTTGTTCTAGACCCATTCTAAATATTGAAAAACACCTACAAGGGATTTGGAGATCTAAAAACCCGTTTTATGCCACCGAGTTAGGGGATGGTTTTTATGTTCTTAAAGTTACATCAGAAGAAGATTATATTATGGCGCTTGCAAGAGGACCATGGAATTTGTTCTCTTATTATCTAGCCGTCCAACAATGGTACCCAAACTTTAGAATATCTTTGGAAAAAATGGTAATTTGGGTCCAACTTCAAGAGCTTCCAATAGAATTTTATAAGTTTGAAATTTTATTCAAAATAGGTAAGCTCATTGGAAGGCCAATTAAGGTAGACACTAACACCATTAAAATGGTAAAAGGAAAATATGCTAGAATCTGTGTGGAAATAGACACAGATAAACCTCTTCTAAATGCTATCCATTTAGGGACAATTAGGCAACCTTTAACCTATGAAATTAAAACTGAGTTTGTCAAAATTGTGGTAAAATAGGTCACACAATTTTTACATGCCTTAGAGCCAACACTAGTAGCCAAACTCAAGCTTCTTCTTCAAACCCAAAGTCACAAGAACAGTGGAAAATTATTAACAGAGCTTACAACCCTAAGCCAGACAGTAAAATTTTTTCACAAAATAACCAAGGTAAATCAACACCAGTAGAAAATTCGGATAAGAGGAAAAAGAGCCAAAGTCAATCTCCACAATCTACAGTACAAAGACCAGTTTCTCCTCAGGATAGGGATCCAAGAGAGGTCAATTTGGTACATTCCTCTGATAGCAATATTAATTTAGATGAAGAGACCTCACATGCAAATTTCACAATAAATAATTCACTGCACTCACAACACAAGCAAGCTGCTGACACACGAGTCCATTTCGATATGACAAATAAACTCACTCACACCCCACCCTTACACTTGGCATCACCACATTCAAGTATCCCCATGCAACCACAAGAGGAAGAGCAAATTCTCCTAATCCCTCCTAATTTAAATGAAGGCACTGAATCAACCCTAGAGAAAGGTAATGATATCAATACTAATCATCAAACTATAGGCTTACAGTCTATTGCAGCAGCTAAGATCTTTTTAATAAATTCAAATCCCTTGACCACGAATGTAAACCCTGCACCTGGAACTCAAGCACACGCAGACCCCTATTTAAAGTCTAACCCATCTTTTGGAGAAACTACATTACCCCCCGAAACCACACACACAAGCAAGACTAATGGAAAACAACATACAAAGATTGAGAAATATGGAAAATGCACAGAGAGAGGAATCAATACACAGTTCAGACAGCAACCACTCACCATCTCCGATCAGCACCTTACTTCCTTCTCAACATGCACTCAACAACCACCTTCAGAACCACAATGCAAGACCTCCAACTCCACACCCCTTCGCCTGACAAAATCCAAACTTGTCCACTCCAAACCAAGTAAATCACAACCCAAAAAGAATCTTACAATCGGCGATACAATATCTCAGATCTCAGAACCCACCGAGACCCAGCATTTCCACCAAAATCCGTTAATCCTAGACCAAATTCAACAAATTCAGACTCAGACCCAGGAGACTCAAACCCTAACCCCAAACCAAAACCAGCAAAATCAACAGATAAACAGACCACAACCAGTGCATGCCAGACCAAACCTAACCCCATTACAAATTTCAAATCCGCCAACGCAGAGACAAACAGAAAACTTACCGATCCGGAATTGGACGGGAGAAGCTCATCGGACTCAGAGGGCAGCTTTTCACCCTTGGAAGCCGATTCCGGTTCAGATGCAACACCCAACAAATCAAGCTGTGAATCGGAACCAAGGAATGAATCGTCAAGAAGGAGAGGTTTCAATGTCGCAAGATCTAAGGTCAAACTTAAATCCAGATGCCATGCAGATGGATTGGAGCCATCATCAACAATCAAAGGGCCAGAAGATGGGGCGAAATTCGAATGCAGTGCCACAATTGAAAAACCCATTCAAACCAATCCCCAAACCCAATTAAACCAATTGAACCCAAGACCCGACTTAAACAACTGGCTAGATCAAACAAATCCCAACCCAAACCCGGTTCAGGGCATAGTCCCTCCCCAACCCAACATTCCAGCCCCATACCCAACAACGGGAATGTTGATGGGTCACCTAGTGAACATGGCCCATTTCCCGAATTCACTAGGCCCATTTCTTCCTCGCCCCTTTGTCCCACCAAAACAAGTTCACATCTATCCCCAAAATCCTCCACAATTCGTCCATCCAATTCCGGCACCTTGAAATTTTCCACCTCCCCAAACCCTAAATCTAATCCCAATCCCAATTCTTCCACCTCCCCCGTCAATCAGAGTTGTACCGCCGTCTCAGCATGCGATTCCACCACCAGATCAAATAACCCTCGGACTGGAAATGGCATCGGAGTATGCCCAGAAGGTAATGGCAGCGGCGGAGGAGAAACTAAAGGAGTTCGAAAGGATGGGAAACAACAAATACAACATCCAGCCATTCTGCTCGGATCCATACATATTTCAAATGTCGAAGATGACGACTTCAACAGCGATGTATACGAGAACTTCATCGTTCAACACGTGCTGGGCACCCAAGTGACACACCGCCTCAAGCTGGAACCATTCATAAACGGAATCATTCCAGTGGTGAAGGCAATACCAGTCCAAAGAGATCAAGAAAGCAAAACAGTGATAAGACACCCCTCAATTGAACCTTTCACAATGAAGATCTTAGTTTGGAACGTTCGTGGTGTAGGGAAACCAGAATTTCTCAAAGAATGAGGAATATATTCAGAAGTTTAAACCAATACTCCTGATGTTGTTTGATACTAGAGCCAGTGCAGCTACCTCGGAGTCGTTAATCAGGAAGCTAAAGTTCGAGAACTTTGAAATCATACCCCCTGCCCCGGAGAATCCACAAGTTGGAGGATTTTGGATATTATGGGACGCGTCTAGGGAAAAGATGAGCTCCTCAATCATATCCGATCGGATCGTCAATGCAACACTACTCATACCGAAGGTGAACAAGGTAATTAATGTTACTAATGTTTATAATTCTCCGCAGTATGCTTCGCAATCTCAAGTTTGGTCTGATTTAGAAAATTTATCTATGCAAATTAAAACTGGTTGGCTAGTATGTGGAGATTTTAATAGTTATTTACAAGCCTATGAGAAATTAGGCGGAAAAAGACCAAGCTGGAGTAGAATGAGTAAATTTAGGAATTGTTTAGTTAACTGCCATTTAGATGATTTAGGATTTTGTGGACCTCTTTATACTTGGTCAAATAGACAATTTGGCAGTAATTTCATTTGTGAAAGATTAGATAGAGCTTGTGCTAATCTAGATTGGTTTAAAACCTACCCACATACCATTGTAAGAAATATACCCTCTACGACTTCTGATCATACTTTTTTGGTAATAGACACTAGAGATGAAATTAGAAATAGAAGCCGAATTTTTAGATTTGAGAATATTTGGCAGCAAAATGAAGTATTTAGAGAAAATTTGCATAATCTTTGGGACCAGGAGATTAACATAAATGAAGGGAGTTTTAGGAACTTTTGTAGTAGTCTAGCAATAAAAGCTCCTAAATGGCCTTTAGCTACCCTAAAAGAGATTAAGGAGGAAATTGCAAAAACCAAAGACTTTCTAAACAGTATAACAATGAAGTTGCATACTAATCCTGCCTTATATGGTCAATTAGAAACTAATATAAGAACTTATATTAATAAACTTAGGAAGTAGAAGGCGGCTTATTGGGCCCAAAGAGCAAAAAACAATTGGGTTAAATTAGGGGATGTTAATACGAAATTTTTTCATGCTTATGCTACTAATCAAAAGAGGAAAAATTATATTCATGGAATATTAGATGAAATGAAAATTGGGTTTTTGAACCAAATCATTTGACCACTGTTTTTAAAAACTTTTTCTCTAACCAAAGTTTCACTCAGGGAGTGAACTTATCAGATTTAGAAAACATTACTCTCCCAAAGTTAGATGATATTGACAAAGATAATCTTCTAAATGTAATAACTGATGAGGAAATTTGGGAGGCGGTTAAATCTATAGGCCCTGATAAAGCACCTGGGCCAGATGGTTTAAATGCTTATTTTTACCAACATAACTGGAAATTAATAGGAGAGGAAGTCAGTAGAATGGTCAAAAACTTTTTTATATCTGGAAGGATGGAAGAGGGTATTAATGAGACAACTATAGTTCTAATCCCTAAAAGACCTAACCCTAAGCTAACTTCTCATTTCAGGCCAATAAGTCTTTGTAATGTTGGTTATAAGATAATTTCTAAGATTCTGGTGCATAGAATTAGACCAATTTTAGATAAATTAATCTCTCCCTACCAGAATGTTTTTGTGCCAGGGAGGCAAATTAGTGATAATATCTTATTAGCACATGAGCTTTTGCATACCATGAATAGGAAGAAATAGTCTAAACAATACTACATGGCCCTAAAACTAGATGTAGAAAAAGCTTATGATAGATTAGAATGGGACTTTATAACCTTAGCTTTGGAAAATGATTTCCCTCAGAAGACAATACAACTTATTCAGGAGTGTAAGAGATCTGTTTCTTTTCAAATAAGGGTAAACTCAAATTTGTCTGATCCTTGGCAACCTACAAGAGGAATTAGACAAGGGGATCTTCTATCCCCTTACCTTTTCATTTTAACTCAGGAGTTGTTTGTGCATTATATGTTAAAACAAGAGGAAAGAGGGGTCTTCCAAGCTTTAAAGTCAAGTCAGAAAGGTCCTAAGATACCAATATTATGCTTTGCTGATGACTGTATGATTTTCTGTAAATCAACTAAAAATCTGTAAAAGGAGTAAGAAGATGTTTAAACAAGTATGCTCAAGCCTCAGGTCAGAAGATTTGTTGGATTAAATCAAGAATACTTTTTTCCCCCAACACTAGTTTGAATAGGAAGCAACAAATAATTCAGAAACTAGGAGTAGCAAGTAATAAAAGATTAGATAGATATTTAGGGTTGCCATTCCTCTTTGGGAAAAAGAAGGTGGACCTTTTTTATCACATTATAGATAGGATCACTCATAAAATAGAAAATTGGTATTCTAAATTTTTTTCTTGTGCAGGAAGAACTACTCTTATTAATGTAGTTACTAACTCAGTTCCTTCCTATTGTATGCAAGTTGCTAAGGTCCCAACTACTTGTATCCAAAAGATCAATAGTTTAAATAATAAGTTCCTCTGGAATGCAAGTAAAAATGGGAATAAAAGAGCTAGGATTAACTGGCAGACTGTATGCTCGCCTAAATGCCAAGGAGGGTTGGGGATTAAAAACCTAGAGAATGTAAATACTGCCTTTCAGTTTAAACTAATTTGGGCAATACTTCAGGATGATAAATCACTTTGGACACAGGTCCTTAAAAATAAATACTTCCCCAACACAAATTTTTTTCACACTCAACACAGCATTTCACATAGCTGGTTATGGAAGACCTTACTAAAACATAGGGAAGATTTTAAAAAAGGTTTAATCTGGGAAGTTGGGAATGGTTCAAGTATTAAATTTTGGACAGATCCTTGGGTTGGGGATAGTCTTTTAAAGGATTATGTGAATAATTTTGATGAGAATGAACTAGTAAAAGACTATATAATTGATGGAAATTGGAATTTTGCAAAATTGCAGAAAGTTTTACCCTTAGAAATTAAATATGAACTCATAACTTTCAAAGAATAGATATTTCTAAGGAAGACAAAATCCTCTGGAGAGGAGAAACTTCAGGCAAATTTTCAGTTAAAAGTGCCTATAAAATGATTACACCTTCAACTTTTCCAAATCTCCCCTGGAGCAGGCTTTGGAAACTTGATTTACTACCTAGACTAAAATTCTTTCTTTGGACTGCTCTACACAATAAATTACGTACGGCGACCGACTTCACAAGCAAGGAGTTTTATAAAGATCAACTTGTTCCCTCTGTAACCGAGAAGAGGAAACTCTGCATCACTTATTTTTTGAATGCAACTTCTTTACAAACTTTAGGAACGATATCCTAAGGTCTGGTCATAATTCCTTATTTGATATAGTGTTCAATATGAAACCAAATAATCCAGATCAACTGGTAAGTCTAAATGGTTTTTGGGTGTTATGGAAAGCAAGAAATGAGAAAATTTTCTCCAGCCAGGTAAGTACCTTGTTTATTATGAGGCAGGAAGTCTACAATCTAAGCAAAGACTCATTTGGTAAGTCTCTCCAAAATCCTTTGCGCAACATTCATGTCCAAATCCCATGCAAATGGGAAATGCCGCCAAAAAATTTTGTATGCCTGAATACAGATGGGTCTCTGGTAAATGAAACTAGCCACGCAAGTGTTGGTTTCATTATCAAAAACTCAAGAGGAGAATGTATACAAGCAACCTCAGAGTACTTAGGACGAGCAAGTATTACCACAGCTGAACTTATAGCTATTAAACATGGCTTACATATGTGTAGTAATTTGGGGTTTCTGAATATTATAGTGCAGACTGACTCATCTTATGCCTTCCATTGTTTAAACAGGGAGTGGAAACCAGCATGGCATCATCACCGAATCATCAAGGTGATTGAAGAAGTTAAAAGTACGATGCAAGTTAGATTCAAACTAATCTACAAAGAAGTCAATGGAGCAGCTGATCTTTTAGCAAAAGAAGGAAGTACCACATTAGCAAGGAGAAGTTTAGCAAACAATAGTGCTATTCAGAATCCTTGTACGGATAATATAGAACAATGTATGTCGAACAAATATAATAGTACTAATCTACCAGTGTGGCTAGCAAAAATTTTAACCGAGGATATTAATGTAACCAAGTATAGAACCATAGTGAGAGATGGTTCAAACAATGTAAATTATGGTTAAGTAATGAAATTTGTTTGCTTCTCAAAAAAAAAAAAAGTTCCCTTCAAATTTCAATATGATTAAAAACCCTCGAGAGTCAAGAATAAAATTGACATCTCATCATCTCCAATCATCTCCCCCACCATGGCTATGATCTTATCAACTCTCACCTTCTTCCTCTACACATTTCTCCTAAACTCATTTCCTATTCCATTAATTCCAAGAACAGCTTCACCATCAGACATACTCTACGTCATGTACCCTCCTTACATAAGAGTCTACACAAGGGGCACAGTAGAAAGACTCTTCCCCCATGATAGCATCCCTCCATCAACTGATCCATCCACACGTCCAGTCAAAAGATATCGAAATTGACCCCCTTTCCAATCTATCCGCCCGGATCTTCCTTCCCCGTAACCCAACCTTCAAAAAACTCCCTCTCCTCATCTACATCCGCCTTCTCTCCAACTTACCACAACCACCTCAACTTACTAACGGCAGAATCCAATGTCATCGCAGTGTCGGTGAATTATAGGTTAGCCCCTGAGAATCCACTACCTGTAGCTTATGAAGACTCATGGGCAGCACTAAAATGGGCATTTTCGGGAAATGACACGTGGCTGAGAAAGTACCCTGATCTCAGGCGGGTTTATTTGGGTGGAGACAGTGCGGGAGCAAATATAGGCCATCACATGTTTATCCGATTCGGGCAGAAATCGTATCCGAACGTAAAATATAATCGATCGATATGTTTTTAAACTTCCCTCATTTCTGGGGGAAGAGCCCTATAGGGAACGAGTCAGGCGTATCCATATTCGGACTCAATAGGGAAGATATGGACGTACGCGTACCCAAACAGTACACAGCTAAAAAAAATGGATTATTTACCAAATAGTCAAATAAAGAAGACCAAATTACCATTTGAATCATACCACACAATGGTAATCAATTTAGTCATACTCCCTCCGTCCCAGAACAGTTGTACCATTTTGCCATTTTGGGCGTCCCGTTAGAGTTGCACCATTTCATTTCTTTGCAATTTTGGGACATGTATATAATAATTTTATATTCCACTAACACATTTGAGTGACCATAAATCACCAATAAAGTAAAAGTAACCTTCACTATCAATATAACTCAATATTTAACTCTCATCTTTATTTTTTGTGCTCAAAAGCAAATGGTGCAACTGCTTGGAACGGAGGGAGTATTATTTACCAATTGAGCTAAAAATGAGACTAGATTGAAATTTTTTGGAAGGGGACACGGTTTGGGTGGTCACGTGACCTTCCCCTCTTGTAGGCCACACAAATTTATTTTTGGACCTTTCTTGCTGTCACAATCAAGAAATTAACAGCCCCACTCTTTCAAAATTCATTTTCTTCTTTTATCTTCCTTGTTTTCAAATTTCAAAATCAACTCTACCTTCTCTTCTTCACTCTTTTCTGCAACCACAGAGGATAATGAAGAACAAATAGAAATTGAGTCTCATGTTTCTTCTTCTCCACGTCTCATGGATAATGACCAAAGGCGCCTAAGGTGGGAAGTATAAGAGATGAAAAGACCGATGCCTGCATTTGATTAAGGGATGGAGGCCGTGAATGTTAAATTCATTGATGTCGAAACAACTCGATTTGAAGCTGTGGTGGTGGCGGTGGTGGCCGATTGGTGGTGGGTGCGTATTACGAGTGATTGATGGGGGGCGGTTTGGGTGGCGCAGTGGTGTGAGGTGGTTATAGTGGTGGTGTTGTAGTGGTGTGGAGGTGCAGGAGTTATTGATGATGATCTGTTAATGGCTAATTAATAGTGATTTATTTAATCTGATTTATTAATTTTGGATGAGTAAGAAACAATCCCAACAATTTAGAAAGAGTACTTAAATTAAATTCGGGTACCGGAATATAAGTGTCGAGGTACTAAAACTATCATAGGTATTCAGTGTCGAGGTACTAAAATACAAGTTTCGAATATTAAATCTAACAAACTCTAAAATATAAGTATCGGGTACTAAAATATAAGTGTCTAGGTACTAAAACTATCATAGATACTAAGTGTCGAGGTACTAAAATACAAGTTTTGAATATTAAATCTAACAAAGTACTAAAATATAAGTATCGGGTACTAAAATATAAATATCGAGGTACTACTATCAGAGGTACTAAGTGTCTAGGTACTAAAATATAAGTATAAGGGTACTAATATTAGAGGTACGTGTCTAGGTACTAAATATAAGTATCAAGGTACTACAACACAAGTGTCTGGGCACCTATGTTTTAAAAGCCGGAACCGGAAGTCAAGCCGGAGACCCCCCAAAAGGTCGGACCGGGGTTGGACGGTCCAACCGTTTTAGGCCGGATTGAGCCGGTATAGCATATAAAATTATAAAAATATATATATATATATGTGTGTCCCGTGTACATATAATATTCTATTTTTCATAATAAAAACGAAATAAGTGTTACTAAAAAATGTATTAATTTTTTTTTGTCCTTCGTAATTTTCTAGATCACATAGAACGAAAGTGAGAGCGTAAAAGTTCTAAGAATTACAGACTGAAATCGACTTAGAGCGTTAATCAATAAATAATTAATTTATATATAAATGGAATTTATAATGTGTTTTAATATAATGAAGACATAGTAGAAGAAGCAGCTTCTGCAAGGATTTTTTTTCTTTTTCTTTTTTTTTTTTTTCCAAAATGACCAAAACCGGAAACCGGTGGCTCGCCGGTTTCCGGCTCACCGGTTCTTTACCGGTTTTTTGGACTCCGGCTGAATGGCGATTTTATGTGTGCTTTTGAGCCGGGCCCCCGGCTTGCGGCCGAACCGGTCAAACCGGACGGTCGGACCCGCTTTCAAAAAGACTGGGCACTACTAAAAAAGTTACGGATAATTGTACCAAGATACTAAAATTAACCAAAAATATTACTAGTATACACTCAAGAAAATAAAAAGGAAAAACATTTAAATCAAACACTATCATAGAAACAAGAGAAAAAGGTGTGGAGGTACTTATGCCAGCTAGCACATGTCACGTGAGTATTGATGATGTCATTTAGGGGTAAAATTGTATTTAAACCATACACTTTAGATTAAAATAAAAGGGAATTTGTGGCATAATTCATATGGTAAAAGATGGAAGCAAATTTGACCATCTATTTGGGCGCCCTAAAAAAACCCTTGTAAATTGAGCCCGTGACAATAATTCGGTCCAAAATAAATCGCTCAAGTCCATCTTATATTTTCAGCTATAAAAAATAGTATTAGGCCCGATCTATAAAACTCGTACTAATAAAAGTGTAAGGGGTTATACAAAAAGACAATCTTTTTACACCACTTGAAGACGATACAAACCAATTCAAACACCAAGAAGCATCAAGAAACCAACAAGGAGCTAAAAACCAAAGGAAACCCGAGGGACGGAACACCTCCATACTAGAGAACCACTCAAGACTCTTCCTTATACCCAACTCCCACTATGCCGGAAAATGAGGTTAAAGCGAGCAACTTTAAGAAAGGGACATCGGAGCTCTATCAAATGACAAGCTCCTTCCTTGAAGCAGGATAGTTGTCGACATATGTCGATCCTTTCCCTCCCATTAAGCTCACTAACCACCAAGTGACAAGTAAATTAAAGTATACTCATAAGTATAAGTAAGATACCGGAGAAATAAGAGTCCACACTGAAATAAGAGAAACTAAACCATTAGTAAAAAAAGATGGAGAAAGCAAGTTAGGAAGGTTCATCTAAACTCCATGAAAAGCCGATTTCTTTTCCATGGTTCCGATAGATTCACAACCTATCCTTGCCCCACAATCACTAAACACCACAAGGCCCTTCAAGAATTATCACTTGAATCACCAAGATCCACATATACTTGAAGTTAAACACTAGCAAGGGAAATTTAAGAATCGACCTTAACCGGATCCTCTAACCAAGTCGACATACCCAAAAAGTGCCCCTCCTTTATTAGTCCACGAACCGAGCAGGTGGAACCCAGCATATTCCTGGTAAACAGTTTGGAAACTTGGGTTTATATATTTATTATTCACTCCGTTCCATATAAAAAGCTTATTAAGGTTGATTTTATTTCGAACTTTGACCGTAAATTACTCATATATTACACATGATTAGTATATAATAGAGTTATATTAGGAAAATATACTTGATTTTCCTTCATAATATAATTTTATTATATTTTTTTAGTGTGTAATGTAGGTATAATTTACGGTCAAAGTACGAAAAAAATCAACCTTAGGAAGGTTATTATGGAACAGAGGATCTGAATATACATATTTATGTATGAGAGAATAACATGTGGCTTTTTTTTCATTTAGTTTAAGATTTTTGAAGGCATGGAGGTGCATTGTTTATTTCTATATGCAGTTGGATGGAATCATTTGAACATGGCGACCAGTGTTAATCTTTTGACTATCCCATGTAGGAGGAGTAGTAGTATATTTTAATAGTTCCAAACCTAGTTGTAAAATACTTTATAATCAAATGTGTGCAATGTGTAACCTAGTTTTAATTAGTGAAGTCAGCACGCATCTTGTACTTAATTAATTAGTTTACTCAACCAGGAGCCAGCACAGTTGTACTGTTTATAAAGCTAGGTACGTAACCTCAAACGTCGAAATACGTACAGAACAACCTCAAATTAACTTGTAGGGAAGGGGAAAAAAGAAAAAAAGAAATTTGAAATGGCTACATTTATCACCAACATTCCATATGTTCATCAGTCTTTTAACATGAAATTGAATTTCAAATCCTCATCAATGTTACCATCTGTATCTGTCCTGTCCAACAATATGGTAACGAGACGCCTTATAATGATCATATCGTAGCCTGATGAAGAAGATCAAGGAGCCAGATGTTATTGTACGACGTTCAGGAAACTACAAGCCTACTAAATATGGGACTTTGAATTTATTCATTCTTTAAGAGTCGTAGCCTACCAGTGGCGAGGGAAAGAGGAAAACGCACGAGGTCAAAAAAAATTTTTTTTTTAGTATTGTAAAATTCAATTTTTTTTTTGTATTTTATTTGCCCCATTACATTAAACTCCTTGGTTGCTATGATATATTTTGATTGTTAAGTACTCATGTTCCATTATAAAATATTTAGTAAAATTATATTATAAAAATTTAGGTATATATTTTTATAATCGTTAAATATTTTATCATTATAGTTTAAGAGTAATTGGGAGTCAAAGTTGGAAACTGTTGACTGAAAAAAATTAGTGTGTAACTTACCGTGGGAGGGAGGGAGTATGATGTTATCAAAACTCTTTTAGCATACATACACACTATGGTGTTATATTTTTCCGTATATCTTTTTGTGCATTTTCAACTTTGCTATTTGATGTCAAAATTTTTGTATTTTAAACTTGATAATTTGACTTATTTTGATGGTTATATATAATATAATAATATATACCATTCTTCTAATAAAAATGGGACCAGGGGAGGAATTAAAGTTGGTGGGGGAAAAATTAATGAGTATAGCGTATATATATCATTCTTTTAAAAGTTCAGAGAGTCAAAAGTTGAAAAATTATAAAAGTTACTTTTAAATTTTTGAAAAAACGTAAATTCTACTGAAATTTTTATTTTTGGAAGGAGGCCCCTGCCGGCACCCCATGGCTCCGCCTCTGAATGGGGCACACGGACTAATAGAAATTCTGACATTGCCCCTGGTTGTAGCTATGGATTTCAAAGACAAACTAGTTTTAATATTTTAAGCCACTTTTGGACTTATTTGATTTATTTTAGTCCGTTAATTAATAGATAGTTTCTCTAGGGTTTTTGTTATTTAATTATTTGTTAGTTGTTTAGTCTAGAGATTTAGTTGATTATTGAATTTATCAATTCTTCAGTATTCTGCGGAACCAATGAAGGTTTGAATTAGCGACTTATTGTCCTTCCTTGCTTGTCCACGCACCATGCATCAGCCCCTCCATGGCAACTCAGATTGATTCTTTAGCCTTCACGATTCTTTCTTGATCAGTTGTCATGGCTTGAACTTATTGGATGCGATTGATACGTAAGCTTAGTAAAGATCTTCACAACTAGGCACTGAAGCCAAGTGGAGAGAGACAGAGCATACATATAATTCATCAATTCATGGATTTTACAATGACTCTGGTGAAATTTATAGAATACACATCTTTATTTTTAGATTGTTTACATTTTCATTTTTGTCTTTTTTTTTTTCAAAAAATGATCTACGTTTCCTTTTTTGACAAATTTGTATCTCACAACTTTATTTTGAGTTCTGTCACTGAACAAACACCAAACTCATTATACAAAACCTACTAAAAAACCATTCCAAAAGCTAAACAATTTTAAAAAATGGATGAGTAGTTACCTTGATTAGAATTCTAAACAACACAACTAACCAATAGAAAAGTCACATGCCGATATATAATTAATACCTATATTTTAGGGATAAAGCAGATAAAAAAACATCAACCCTATCTGTACAAAGGTAAAAATCAAATTAACTGAATAGTAACAAAGAATAAGAGCATTCACAACAACTCCCCTAAATTGTCTTTTTGTTTAAATATTGGCAAAAAATCAAAATATGGGTTAAAATCATAACAAATGAGTTTCCTTAAAACTTGAATGGACCACCTAAAAAAATAGCGAAAACTCTTCACATGCCTAAACTTGTGCATGTCTAAAACTTTTAGTGTATTAATAATTAATTTATATACTATATTTAAAATATGTAGTTACTAAACTTATCATTTATATTTATATTAAATTAATAAAAGAGAATCTAATTTTAGTGAATTGTTAAATACATACTTAAAATATTATAGGGAACGAATTTAAAATGATTTTTGATAAATTTTTATAGGAAACTGTTGTGAATGAATGATGTACGTAAGATCACTCTAAAATATTGCACAACATATTTTTAGATCACAAGGTAACAAACATATATTTCCTCCATTTCATTAATAACTTCCTAAGTTTCTATTTTGGACGTTATCTTACGTACAAACTTTCTAACCCAAATATGGAAAGTTTTTCAATCCACTTACCACTTTTTTATTATTTCTATCTCCTTCTTTATAACAACTTTTTCAATCTCTATCATACTTTATCACCCTTTCACAATTAAATACTCATACAAATTAATTCTTTCATATTATTCCTTAAAATTGATAATTTTTACCATTTAAGAAGTAACTAAAAAAATGGAGGAAGTATTAACCTATGACCTCTAGTGTCATGACATCTCAGTCTAACCAATTGAGCTAGACCTCATTGGTATGTGATATACATATTTATGTATGAGAAGAATAACATGTGACCTTTTTTCACTTAATTTAAGAAGTTTGAAGGCATGGAGGTGCATTATTCATTTCTATATGCAGTTGGATGGAATCATTTGAACATGGCAAGCAGTGTCAACCTTTGACTATCCTAGGTATATATATATTTTAATAGTTCCAAATTAACCGTAGTTCTAAAATAATTTATACATTAATTGTATGAAATGTGTACTAATTAGTGAAGTCAGCACGCCATAGTTCACTCAACCAAGAGCCAGCACAGCAGTACTATTTATAAAGCTACATACCTCAAACATCTAATACAGAACAACCACAAATTAGCTTGTTAAGGGAAAAAAAAGAAAAAAAGAAAATTGAAATGGCTACATTTGTCACCAACATAATTCCATATGTTCAGTCTTTAAACATGAAATTGAATTTCAAATCCTCATTAATGTTACCATCTGTAGCTGTCCGTGCTGCCCAACAATACGGTAACGAGACGCCTTATGATCATCGTAGCCTGATGAAGAAGATCAAGGAGCCAGATGTTATTGTACGACGTTCAGGAAACTACAAGCCTACTAAATGGGACTTTGAATTTATTCAGTCTTTGAAGAATACACATCATGTGGTACGTTAATTTTTTATGAACAACTCGATCTATATATCATGTGATTTATTTCAATATGTTGATGATAAA
This sequence comes from Plantago ovata, assembly GCA_028274465.1. Classification (NCBI taxonomy): domain Eukaryota; kingdom Viridiplantae; phylum Streptophyta; class Magnoliopsida; order Lamiales; family Plantaginaceae; genus Plantago; species Plantago ovata. The sequence continues at coordinate 12,581,759 of CM051458.1, forward strand.
ATTTACTTATTCTTATATATATATCATGTCTGCAGGGGGATAGATTGTCGAAACGAATATCTGAACTGAAAGCACACGTGAAAATGCAGATGCTGGAAAATATACAGCAGAACCGAATTATTGATCTACTGGAGTTCATTGATGACTTGCAAAAACTTGGATTGTCACATCACTTTGAGGATGAAATCAACCATATTTTGACAAAAATATTCCAACAAAAGCATTTCCAGATCACTCAAAAGAATGCATCCGTCAACCAAAGGAGTTTATTGTATGCTCAGTCTCTTGAATTCAGGCTCCTCAGGCAACATGGATTTAGTGTCCCTCAAGGTACAATCAAAATTTTATATAACTTGTCAATATTTTATTTTCCTCACTTATAACTTAAATGGATCGATCATACATGCCTCAAGTTATTGCTGGTTTACGAAACTGCAGAGATATTTGATTTTTTCAAGAACGAAAAGGGAAGATTCAAGTTTGAGCTCAGTAATGACCCAGAAGGGCTACTCCAACTGTATGAAGCTTCTCACCTGCAGACGGAAGGAGAAAGTACCTTGGATCTAGCAAGAGAATTTTCCACCATTTGCCTGCACAAGTACATTAATCCTGATGAAACATATGGCCATGAAATCGATCAATACTTAGGTTTACTGGTGAGATCTGCTTTGGAGCTTCCATTACATTGGACGGCTGAAAGGCCATACGCCAGATGGTTCATACATGCATACGAGAGTAGACCTGCCAAGGACAATTTAATTCTTGAGTTTGCCAAGTTGGATTTCAATAGTCTACAAGCAACGTACCAACAAGAGCTAAAACATGTCTCCAGGTTCTTGGACTACACGCATCAAACTTATGACACCTTTCAGGCTAATATAGTACTTATTGAATTGTTACTGATTCGTTGTTTTTTTGGCTTACATATATAGGTAGTGGATGGAGATAGGTCTAGCTGAAAAACTGCCATTCGCAAGGGATAGCTTGGTTGAGTCTTACATATGGACCATAGGAGGGTTTTTCAAGCCTCAAGAGGGATAGTCGCGAATAATTTGTGCCAAGGTTATCACCCTCTTAACAGCAATCGATGACATGTATGATGTTTATGGAACCTTGGAAGAATTGGAAACCTTTACTGATGTGAGAGGTATATATTGATTTAAGATGGTCTCTAGTAAATGGATTTATTAATTTATTTCATAGTGGTATATATTGATTTAGTTAGCAGTATATGAATATCAAACCCATCGTCCTTGTGTCGTTTCCAGATGGGACATTGAGAAAATACAGCAACTTCCTGAGTATATGCAAACAGTCTTTTCAGCCCTGAACAATTTCATTGATGAGATTGAAAATGATGTTCTCAAGACTCAAGGATTTCTCATCACTCCTTACTTAAGAAAATCTGTAAGATTTTTCACTTTAGTTGAAGTTGCAGTGTAAATTTATTTCAGCAATTATATACGAATCTAGCTTACAAGAACATATATGTTGCAGTGGGTGGATTTGTGCACAGCGTACCTACAGGAGGCTAGGTGGTACTTTGAGGGATATACCCCGAGATTCGAAGAATACATGGATAATGCTTGGATTTCAGTTGCATTACCTACTGTTCTATGCCATGCTTACTTTACAACATCCCATCCCATACCAAAGGAGGATTCTCAGTGCTTGAATCAAGACATAGTTCGTTGGACATCAATGATCATACGACTTGCTGATGATTTAGGAACTTCACCGGTATGTGGAAATACATATATTATGATTCCTATACTTGGATAAGAGTAAAACTGATTCCTATAATATATATGTATAAAGTAGCACTGATGATGAACATTTCTTTCCTTTGAAATTCTGATCATAAATTATTAGGAGGAGATGAAGAGAGGTGATGTACCAAAAACAATCCAATGTTACATGAAAGAAACGGGTGTCGATGAAGAAGAAGCCCAAGAGCATATATGGAATTTGACACAGGAAACATGGAAAAAGATCAATACAGCTGAACAACTACTCATTGTACAGACTCCTCCTCCATTAATATTTCCAGATGGTTTTAAGAGAAGCATGATCGGTCTTGGTAGAATGGCACAGTATATATACCTGCACCATGGAGATGGGTATACTACCAAGGACCATTTTCCAAGTATACTACCAGATGGTTTCAGAATATTGCTTGAAATTTCTCTTTGGACAAAAACTTTGAAGAAGATGCAAATTAAAAACCCTTTTTGGGTCACCCAAAGATAAATAAAATAAATTGTAGTAACTTTTATATGTACATTTAAGATTTCTCCTAGCTCCCAAAAGACTTTTATATGTATTTTTAATTGTACTTTGTTTATATTGGGAGCTGGCTTAAACTGCAATTAATACGAAAATTCACTTGCTCTTACATTTTGTATAGAAAACATATGCACTATCACTAATCACGTTGAGTGTCATGACTCGTCTTACATGTGTATAACTTGTTTTTGCTATCATCATTCAAGAGTTATACTGATTTTCTTTTAATTTGCATGGCTTACGTTTAAAGAAGTTATTATAAACTTTTCTTGTTTTTATAAACTAAAACTAATCACATGTCAAGACCACTTAATTATGTTATCAAGGAGTATACAAAAATTGATTTTATGATTAATTCAACTGCGCATTGACAATGACAATATAACTTCTCAGCACATTTAACTAATTTAAAAAAAAAATGCAAGAATATGTTTGTAAACTTAGTTCCTTAAAGAGGTACTACAATATAGATTTTCCAATATTTAAAACTTATCCGACTTATAAAATATTGCAAATATTCAAATTCCAACTTCTTAAATTAAATGGCATGTTGTTGAATACAAACCGTGGTAACGGTTCAGTTGCTTAGCAAGGCTAGGGATGGATATATTTCATACCACATTATTCGAATTAAATACTATGAAGTGCAGAAAAGATAACTTGGTGAAGAACACATATCGTCCACATCCAGAGCAGCCCATGATTTGAAGCTCGAACCTGTAAATATTTCTCTGGTATGATTTTTTATTTATTTTGTTTTTTGGAGGGGGGCCGGCAGACAGCTATGCACCCCCGTTCCGCCCCTGCTCTAGTCATCATCACAGAGAAATATTTACAGTAGCTTCGCTTGTTCTTCAAGTTGCTCCTGTTGAAGCAGATTTAGTCCAAATCAAATGAAGATAGCACCAGAATTCTTTGTTAAGTGAATTCAACTATAAAAGATAGCTGAGTGCAGCATGTACAACGACCACGTACCTCAGTTACAAAAAGTGCATGAAATCCAAACGGAATCCTTTTCGGAATCTCAACTGTAGCAACAGGATCAGATGACATAGTTTTTGCATCTATTACATTCACTTCTGACATCCTGTGTGTCCATCAAATACAGAGTTTAGTTAACACGTCAGCAAAATCGAATTAACATATTCTAGAAAGCTATAACAAGTTTGACAGAGAACGAGACAATAGGGAAAGAATGTTAGAAAATAAAGTACCCGGTTTTCTCATCGTATGCAAAGAAAATCAGGTAGCCATCATCTTCAGCAGTTGTACCACCAGGCTGCCGGGGCACGAAAACAGCCTCTGATCCAAATTTTCCTGGCCCCAAATGAAAGATGCCTTTCACATTTCCTCCAACTTCAAGCTTTGCTTTTCCGGTCTCTGGTTCTGCTTCCAAATCAAATTTCACAATGCCAGTTATTCTGGCAATACCGTCAAGTATCACTGCATATACGTAACGCTGTTTCCTGAACTCAAGGACAAGTTCAAATTGCGGTTACAATTCAGAAACTACGTAAATAAAACAGAACCTACCTTACTTCGGAAGATGGTAATCCAGAGTTTCATGTAAATACGTATCAATTTCAGAAATTGGTCAGCATCAATTGAGATAAATCGTAAAGAATTACTCAAACATACCTGGTAATGTAGGTTTCATTTATCCTGGGAAATTCGATAGAAGGGACAGACAATCTTTTCTGTGAAGCAAGGCCATTTTTCAAATTGAACCGCATCTCGTACCTGCAGACGCATATTATTTTGTTTTCAATACATAGTGAAATAGGGAACATTAGGAAATTGCATACCTCAAAAAAAGTATCGCTCTTACAGTTCTGTAGTTAGCCTCTGAAGATTTTCTTGTACAGTTCCACTGAGCATGTCAAAATCTAGATTGTAGTTTCGGCATGTGATCAGTACTACTTCATCTCCTTCTTCCCAAGCATTTGCTGAAACACAATGCAGACGAATTCATCTGATCATGAAATTCACTAAGAACAAGGACAGAGACGATATAAGCTTAATTATTTCACTAGTACACTGGGATACGAGAGCAAATATGTTCACCATTGTGGAATATGAAACAAGTTGGAAGCTCGAACCACCTAATTAGGAGCTCAGTCTTTGCATACCGTGGCAGGATACCAAAACGAGCTTTCTTAGTAGAGTCAAAATTGAATATAATCTTTTTCTCCATTACCATTTCCTGGACATTTGGTAATCACGAATAAGTCAGACTTATTTCATGTGATGCCAGAAAAATAAAGGCGTGGACATACATGGCCATATGAACTTCATATATAGTTAGCTAATGCAAGAAGATAGTTATTAACAGTAAAACCAAACCTTTGGCCTGAAGTATAAAGGTAGATCCATAAAAATGGCATAATTTTCAGTGATGGCAAAATCATGCATCATGATAGGTCCTGGTACTGTAATTGGTACTGGATCTTGCATCACACCGTCCTTTGATATCACTCGGTACGTAACATAAGGAGGTGTCTGTGAATAGCCAAAAGTGAACAATTCCCCTACAAAAATAAGTTTGTGTAAGAACAATATGGAGAGAAAGAAAGTAAGAAAAATATTCAACTTTCTCAGACAGGACAAATTACTTAAATTTATCATTACAAGTTTATCCATACATTTTCTATACTCTGTCAACTGACAAGAGCTTGAACTGAGACAGTTAAGTGGACAGTCCTGTTACCTGTAAAAGGGTCAATCTTAGGATGAGCAGTGAATGCATGTTCCAGTCTTTTGTCATAATCAATCATCCCAATTGTTTCCAAATCTCCGTCTTCTAGAACTTTAATAGCATCTGCCCGAATAATTTAAGGTGGCTATTAAACAAGTTCAAGGAAATTAATGGTCATCTAATTCAAGTCAGAGAATTTAGTGTCTAATTGCATGAACCGAGTTAAGTCACTTATCAACCTGATGAAGGAAATAATGAAGAGACAAGGTCAATGAGCAAAATATAAGGCCACGCTAAACTATAGCTTACATGGTTTATCGGCCTCATGCAGTACCAAAAGCTTTCCGTCATGGTATACCAGAGCTGTATTAGCTGAAACAAGGTTCAAAATTTTGTTGTTTCAGAGTAATTATCCAGATTCATATGCATTAACTATGACTACTCCTCAGTTTGATAGGATCGATTGTCAAATTGTATCATACAATTGGTGTGCATGTGGCCAACATACATAACATTGCAAGGGTAGGACCATAAAGTTTTCATGTGCAAACAGTAAGCTTAAGTCATGTAAAGCATCTGCAGTATCACACCGATCTTACCTGTACCATAACCATAGGATAGATCCAGTATAAGTCTCTTTCTTAGCTTATATATGATAGCCATGATAATTCCAAACATCCCTTTCAGGTCACCAATCTGCAAATTACGAAGATATATTACTAAAAGAAGTGTTGAACAACTGAACCAAACATCGCATAGGAGTAGTATTTATGATATTCAAATGGCATGCCTTCAAAAACTTGGACCCTCCATAAAACTCTTCTTGCTGAAAGCGTGATGTCTTAACAAAGCGGGAGACATATGTTGCTTTTCCATCTTTTATACGGACACCATGAATCATTCTGCAAAATCAGAAACTACCATAGAATTGGAATTTGTAAATTTAAAATAAAAAACAAGACATCCAGGAGGGAGAAACAGAATACACACCCATCGCCGTCAAACCTGAGAATCATGCAAGAAAAAAAAAAGGTTAGATCACAGCTTACAATTTAGTCCAGAGAAACAATGCCAGAAAACATGGGCAAAACCTGCGTACTACTAGCCATTAAAATGTTTCTTTGCCTATTAGTATTCTTAGACATATTGGCCTGAAATATACACGAATAATTGAATGGAGGGATATAGTACTACATAGCTTAAGATTGTTTACCAATGATATCCAGCAACGGGAGCAGACCTTGGGTTCGGACCAACCTTCACAAACTCACCATTCAGACACTCCTGTGACAAGAAATATATATGCAGAACCATATGAGATGAGTCAAATTCATCACATTTGAAATAGTATATAAAAGAGTGACTAATTTGCTAATTAAACTTATATGGAGTTATAAGGTCTAGCGGAAGGGAGGTGGGATAGAGAAGGTTCGATCCCCAACGTTGACATAAGCCGGTTTCGGTGTGGAGATATAAGGTGGTTTAGGATAGTGTATAGTAGCAGTAGTGTAGAAGTAGTTGTAATATTTGAACTTTAAAAAAAAAAAAAAACTTATATGTAGTCTTGTTTAAGAAGAAGATCAACAGGGTGTAACAAACATTTTAGAGCTATATATTGCATGTGCAAATGAAAGTTATCCATATGTTGCACTTTCAAAGAGATAAATGTAGGAATTTCCCTAGGGTAAAGTTGTTACTACATTTCAACTCTTTCCAAATGTGGAAAGAGACTTATTAACCCATATCACTTATTTATTCATCACACAGCAACATATACTACCAATTTTACATTCCTTATTTCGCTAAAAAAATCATAATGTAACATCTGTTTTGAGATGGAGGTAGTATATATAGTTGGCTAGTGATGCCAGAGCAATCGTGCACTTTTTAGGAATGATTAATGTTTATAAAAGGTAAATTGCTCTGGCATTGGCATTACTAATTTTAGGTCTGGCTATATCACTACCATATATACTACCCTATATAGTTTTCTAATCTACTGCAATCATCAATCATCAGACCTGATGAATTAAGATGAAATGAACAGATACAAACACAAATCAAGATGAATTAAGAGAAGAATATGAAAGGAGATTTCACTCACAGGTAAGTGGCCTTTAACGACAAGGTCATCAATGGGAGGCGTCTCGTCAACGGGAGCAAAGTTACCGGAAAGAAATTGCAGAGGCTGATGCTTACTATAAGGACCATCGTACATTAGCTTTACAAAGCCCCATTCCAACCAGTCTATGGCTTTTGATGCCAAACCGTTACTGAAAGTCGGCTTCACCGTCACAATGCCGGCTCTGTTCCTCTCCATCGTCATTCAATTTCCAAATAGTGAAGAAGGTGGGGTGAGTGTTGTTATTATGCACACCAAGTGTTCGATAAATATATTTTATACAAACATTATTGATTATTATAAAAAATAAAAATAAAAAAAAAAAAAAAAAAGAAGGAGGGTAATGGTACATGGATGGAATAAACGAGATGGTGTGCTGAATGGTGAGGATTTGGTACTTTTTTCTGAACAAGGTGTGCTGCTCAGCAGTATTTGATTAAAATGTGTTGAATTTAAGTATTTAACTCATCACATTGTAAACAAGGGTTTCAATCTCGATCTCATTCCTAATTTCTTGTAAAATACTTGTTACTTTAGTTTAGTTTGGAGAATTGAGCCATTATGTAGCTTGAGCGGTTGAGCCTAACGTAGGCTACTTTATTCTGATTGTGACTAGTGTATTCTCAATTTTTCAAGATTAAATTGAGAAAGTATCAAAATTGGACAGTATGTTACAATAAAGTACATAAATTGGACATAGTCACTCTAGAGTATATAAATTGGACGTGTCTCACTCTAAAGTACCAAAAATGAATTTTACCTGTTTCACATTTAATGAGTTTGATCCATGTTATGAACACTTGAAGGGCATTTGGGACTTTTCAGGTTCTTTATGAACATTCAATGTCCTTCATATTTGGTTCTACATTCGAACATTTGTCCATGGTCCTTCATCGGGACATACCCCCTTGGCCCTGTGATCAGTTTCTGGACCCTTTATGTTTTATGAGTTCTTACGTTGTGAGAGGGCCAAACATGTAAACCGTCTTCAGGTCTGCCCATGATGTAGGGCAGTGGGTCATATATAATTCAATGCATCCTCTTATATATGTCTACGTCTTCCCCTTGTGGGTTCCTAGCTATCATGTAGGGATTTTGTAAGATTGCGGGCCATTCAATTACCACTTGGTAAAATTAATAGAGATGAGAACGTAAGGGGGAGCTTAGAGGGTCGCATCTCGGTGATCCAAATGTTGTGCACTATAAGAGGTTCTTCGCTCAGACAATTTTTCCCCGCTTCCCATATCCAAAATGACACTTTCCTTTATGCGGAGAGGTCTGGATGAAGGACACACTTGGCTGAGACTCTCATGAACCATATAAGGTAAATTGCCTTAGTTCGTCTTATAATACTTACAACGGATTAGACACATTTTAATATCATCACCAACAATAGTAAAATTTCACCTCCAAATACACGATGACCTCCCCAAAAGATTGAATTAGTAATACGAAGAAGAGTATCGTAGAATTACTATAAATTATAAATTATGAGATACCACATTTTACCCGCATGAACGTTTAGTGCGTAGTTGGAATGTTATTAGATTTGAGTTAGTTTAGGTTAACTTTTAAAAAATAGTTCAGTTAAAAAGATTAGAACTTAGAAGAAAGAAAATGAAAGGAGTATGATAAAGAAATTTTGGTTTAGTTTATTGATTCAGCACTACTTGTTTGACTTGAATTAAAAGTTCTAAGAGGGTTGTAAGACCATTTGCATTGGTGCCATTCCATGGCATGGCATGGTGCACTATTTTGCCTCCATGCCGTGACATCGTGGTTTGTTTCTGCATTGGTTGCCACGATGTCATGGTATGGTGGTCTTTTTTTTTTTTTTTTTTTTTTTTTTGTTAAATGATATTATGATAATATGAACTAAAATTGACACAAAATATATTTAAGAGTTTATTTGAAATAACTTACATCAAATTTAAACACATAACACAGAAACATACTCATTATACAACGAGTTTACATCAAATTTGAAATGGGGGCTGGAGATAGGGTGCTCCAACATAGCCGAGATTGATCTCTATTTATAGATCTCGAAAAAATAGAGCTGTTGGTGATTTTTATTTATTTTTTACATTTTTATTTTTTGAGTTATAACCGTTTTTGTCCGTTGAAGGAAAAGTTGAAAAATATAAAAAAACTTAGAACCATTCGGGGGCTGCCAAGTGGCAGCCCCATTAATCTTTCTGTTTCTTCAATACCGCATCGTCAGACGACGCGGTATTGTCGTCTCACCTCCGGTGCGGCCTCATGCCGCGGCGTCACCATGTCGGCCGCCCATGCCGCCCCTCCATGGACACCAATGCAGGCGGTCTAAACGACATAGGCCATGATATTCTTGAAGGAGTTGATCCAGATCCCTCCTTGAATTCATATGCCAGAGAACATTAAATACAAAGATCTGCCTGAGTCTCTGTTCTCTTCGTCTGAACTGAACTTATTTGTAGTACAAAATACTATTAGACAAATGTAAACTAAACTGAACTTAATACATCTTAATTGAACTTAAAATAATCAATTTTTAAACGAAAAAAACAGAGTCTAAGTAACCGATAATTTCAAATACCAACCTTATAGTTATGCCTATAAAACTACATTAGGATTCAAACCCCAGCCCCTCTTATATTACTCCTAACATTTTCTACTTCCTATTTCCATAACCGACCCTCCCCTGCACTTATATATATGGTCCCAAAGCGACTAATACTTCAATTGTACGCGTCCTAAATAAATTCTCCAAAATATATTAGAACGAAGTCAATGAATATATTTTAATTAGTCCTATCAACTATCAGGTACATGGAGTTTTAGGTACAGTTTTCATAATTAGTAAACAGATTGGCTTATCGAGAAGAAAATGCAAGAAGTTAGCTCGCTAAAACAATTTTCAAGTATTATTATTATTTTTAAATAAAATAAATATATAATAAATCTCAAGTTGTTAATATTTATTCTAGGTGGTAATCGAGTTCGTTCAATCCATCTAACTTTCTTTTTTCAATACAATTCTATTAACATCTGTTTGATAATTGTGATCGGTCAAAAAAGTTGTGCTACGACTTACAGGTATTATTATTTTGTTATGGTTTGTTTGATCTGAACTAGGTATTATGAACACGTGATTATCATCAGTTTATTGGTACGCCATATATCTATTCCCTTGTCAGTTGTCATTGCATTTGAAAGAACAAACCTTAAGAACCAATAGTATAGATGATACTCATATAAATAAATAAACCATGCCTGTGGTATATCATTTGAATACAAAATAAATAAATTAGCATGACTTGTTATGGTGATTTGTGCAATCATCTGTTTAATTAGAACGTGAAGGAATTGTTTCAATAATTATTAACTAGTTGCAGCATTAGTCTTAGTCTTAGGATATGTACATACAATCCAAGATCCATTTCTGCAGTACTAGCTAGCCTTCTGGTACTTAATTTCTTCATCCAGCTCCACAGCCATATTAATTGAAACCAATAAAGCCATCTACCAGTTGCTGCAATTAATATACAGTGATCCATCCAGTAGTTTTCTCCACGTGCTACAAAATCATGTTAGCAACTGCTTCTTATTCTTATCTGCAGTTTTGGTGGTACTGCAGCTCATTCTTGTTCTTCATCTCCCAATTCCAAGAAGCAGCAACAGCAGACATAGGATTACCAAACTGCGACACAAAATGTGGCAACGTCGATGTTCCTTACCCGTTTGGAATACAGGAAGGCTGCTACCTCGACCAAACATTCCAAGTCAACTGCGTCGATAATCATACATCCTCAGCTCATCCTGATCCTTCTGCAGCTGCTTATCTGCCCAGGTTACAATGGCATACAGACTCCATCTCCGTTTCAGATCACTCGGTGCGTGTTACAGGAGCTCAGGTTTATCATTTCCAATTGAATAAATCTCCTGGACAAAATATCTCCACATCTCCATTTAATCTTTCCTTTCCAGATGATCATTTTAGAGTCTCCACCACTAGAAATGTGTATATTGCTGTAGGCTGTGATGTTAATGCCTACCTTTTTGGTGGTATTGATGAAGAGTTCCTTGGAGCGTGTGGATCCGTCTGCAGTAACCACCCTGATGTACCTGCGGATCATTCAGCTCTTTTGTCCTGTTCCGGGTTTGGCTGTTGCCAAACTAATTTATCAACATCTGATCAAAATGTTACACTCTGGGTTGAGACGATGAATAATAACCCGGGAGCAGGGGGCGTTGATAGTCCGTGTGGATTTTTAGCTTTCGCGGACTCAGATTTTCTTCCTAGTTTGAGATTCCCTACTTTCTCCAACAGCTCCATATGCAATATTGCCAGTAGTTATGAAAATGTCCCACTAATTCTGGAATGGAATGTTGGGAATACAAGTTGTGAGGATGCAAGGAAAACACAGGATTATGCTTGTGGAGAGAATACAGATTGCCATAATAGCAGTTTGGGTACGGGTTACCAATGTTCATGCATCAATGGCTACACTGGCAATCCTTATCTATCACATGGCTGTCAAGGTAATCAAGCAATCATCTTCGTAACATATGTTGTTCTGTTAGTTGAATGGTATGATGATTCAGCATGTTATTGCAGATATCGACGAGTGTAAGGCTGCAGAAGGCCACAGATGCCCTCCAAGAACACGATGTGTTAACGAACTGGGAAGCTACTCCTGCTTACAAACTCATGAGTCATTGCTGCTGCCTATCTTAGGTACGTAATATCATCATCTTTCGCTCCTTCTTTTGATCGATGCTAGATTTGTAGTCTATTGCTCATATGTCTTGTGAATATATATGTAGGAACTTCCCTGGCAATCGGTCTTCTTGTCATTGTAGTTGCTATTGGTCTCTGGATTCACCGGAGGATGAAGAAGATAAATGAGAGGAACCTGAAGCAAAGGTACTTCAAGCGAAACGGAGGTTTGCTACTACAGCAGCACATCTCCTCAAGCTCGGGAAGTACACCAAATGAACTGAAGCTCTTTACCATTGAAGAATTGAAGAAGGCATCCGACGGTTTCAGTAAAAGTCGCATTCTTGGCAAAGGAGGACTTGGCACTGTATACAAAGGAATGTTATCTGATGGAAGCATAGCAGCAATAAAGATTGCAAATAAAGTCGATGAGAGTCAGGTCGGTCAGTTCATAAACGAAGTTTTCATTCTGTCTCAAATCAAGCATAGGCATATAATCAGATTGTTAGGTTGTTGTCTGGAGACAGAAGTTCCACTGCTAGTCTACGAATATGTATCGAATGGCACCCTTGACTACCATCTTCATCAGGATGCTGAATCTGTTATTTCTTGGGAGAATCGTCTTCGCATTGCAGCAGAAATTTCTGGCGCTCTAGCATACTTGCACTCATACGCCACGATGGCAATCTTTCACCGTGATATAAAGTCGAGCAACGTATTGCTAGATGAGAACTATAGAGCCATAGTTTCAGATTTTGGACTGTCAAGATCGGTATCTGTCGAGAAGACTCACTTGACGACAGTGGTCGGGGGTACTTTCGGTTACTTAGACCCTGAGTACTTCAGATCAGGGAAGCTTAATGACAAGGCTGATGTATATGCATTCGGGGTTGTTCTTGCTGAACTCCTAACAGGAAGAAAGGCCATCTCGTTCATGGAGAATGAGGAGTCTCTTGCTGTTCGCTTTCGGAATTCAGTGAAAGAAAACTGTTTGCCTCAAATTTTAGACCAGACTGTGGCTGATGAAGCTCTGGATTGGGAAATCTATGCAGCTGCCAAGCTTTGTGAGAGATGTTTAAAGATGAGTTCACAGAAAAGGCCAAGTATGAAAGATGTGGCTGCGGAACTAGACAGGCTGATTAGTAGAAGAACGAGCGAGCCAGTGAAGCAGCATCAAGAATGTTTGGTGGATGATTTTTCTGCTATAACAGAACAGTTCGCCAGTTATTCCAACGACAACTCTGAAACTGAAGATGATTCGGTGTCCTCTACCAGTAACTAGTTCTATCTTCTATGTAAAATACATCATATTACAGTTCTGCATCATATTACAGTAACTAGTTTTACGTATAGCCACTATATATTCTCATTGTAGGCCATCATCTCTCTGTAACTGATGGTTATAAGGTACAAAATGAAAATGTAGACGTTTATATTCATTCTCCAATCGAGTGGAAATGCAACACAGCCTACCGCAGCAACCCCTATGTACAGTTCGTTACAAACTATACGCCCGTGCATGGCCTATATATGTACTCATTCATGTTCCTGGTGTGCTAATATAGCAAGATTTTCAAACTTCAAACTTTTTCATTTCATCCAAGACACTATTGTTCATCTCAATTGTACACTAAACACACGTAAGAAGATAAATTCAACAGAATAAGGAAGATGCCACGAATCCAGCCACATTATTCAAAAAGATAAAATGAAGCACATGAAGAGAATAACTTGCTGATTTACATTCCATAGCACGTGCAATTAGTTTGAACGCGTATCTCCGTAAGACACACAATCTTACAATAGCTTCACTTGTTCTTGAAGTTGTTCCTGTTCAAGCAGAATCAAATCACAAAGCAGCATCGTAATGTTACGTGGAGTTTCTCAATAAAGATAGGGAGTGTACGTACATACACTGTACAACATACCTCAGTGACGAAAAAAGCATGAAATCCAAAAGGAATTCTTTTCGGAATTTCAACTGTAGCAACAGGATCAGGTGACATTGTTCTTGCATCTATTACATTCACTCCTGAAGTCCTGTGTATCCGTCCCAGCAGATCGTTTAGTTAACAAGACTGGACATGGTACTAAATCGAATTAACACATCCTAAAACTAGCTTGACCATTAATGAGCAAGACATTAGGCCACATTAGTAGAAAGTTAGATGATAAATTACCCGGTTTTCTCATCATACACAAAGAAAATCAGGTAGCCGTCGTCTTCTTCAGAGCTTGTTATACCAGGCTGCCGAGGCACAAACACAGCCTCTGATCCAAATTTTCCGGGGCCCAACTGAAAGATACCTGTAACATTCCCTCCAACTTCAAGCTTTGCTTTTCCAGTCTCTGGTTCTGCTTCCAAATCAAATTTCACAATGCCAGTTACTTTGGCAATACCATCAAGTATCACCCCATAAATGTATCGCTGTTTCCTGAATTCAACAACACGTACAAATCTTCTGTTACAGTTGAGTCGTTGAGAAACCATATATGTAACTAAACTCAGAATCTAGTTTATCATTTTCAGAGATCGGTTATGATAAATCATGCACACACATGAAAGTACCTGGCAGTGTAACTTTCATTTATCCTGGGAAATTCGATAGAAGGGGCAGATAATCTTTTCTGTGAAGCGAGGCCATTTTTTAAATTGAACCTCATCTCGTACCTGCAGAGGCATGTTATTGTTATCATTCTCAATACATAATGGAATGGGGAACATTAGGAAATAAGTAATTGCCATACAGTTCCATTGTTAGCCTCTGAAGATTTTCTTGTACAGTTCCACTAAACATCTCAAAATCTAGATTCTCAAGTCGACAAGTGATCAGTACGACGTCATCTCCTTCTTCCCAAGCATTGGCTGAAAAATAATGCGCGCAGACTGATTCATCAGACTAGGATACAGTAAAAACAAGGAGACAGACAATATATTTTTAATGATTTCATTAGCACAATCCAGCTGAAAGCAAGGGTGTTCACCATTGTGGAATATGAAACAATTTGGAAGCTCAAACCACCTAATTAGGACTTCATTCTTGGCATACCGTGGCAGGATGCCAAAACGAGCTTTCTTAGTAGAGTCAAAATTGAATACGAGTTTTTTCTCCTTTACCATTTCCTGAACATTTGGTAATCAATAATAAGTCAGATTCAACAATGTATGGCAACAATTGATATACTATTAACTATATATCCAACGGGCTATACCAAAGTGAGTTTTGGAACGAATGTTTCACATAATCTCATGTGACGCGAGATATATACAGAAGACCATATTATATGGTAGTGGATGAACACGAACTAACCGTATTAAGTGAACTTTATAGTTAGCTATCACAAACAGATAGTTATGGCAGTAAATCCAAACCTTTGGCGTAAAGTATAAAGGTAGATCCATAAAAATGGCATAATTCTCTGTTATGGCAAAATCATGCATCATGATAGGTCCTGATACTGTAATCGGTACTGGATCTTGCATCACACCGTCCTTTGATATCACTCGGTATGTGACATAAGGAGGTGTCTGTGAATAACCAAAAGCGAACAATTCCCCTACAGGGAAAATGTTCTTGTAAGCCATATACACACTGCTTATATGTGAAGAAACGCAAAGAAACAAATGGAATCTCGACAATATTCTTAGTGAGGAAATAGTACTTATATGTTACCTGTAAATGCATCAAGCTTTGGATGAGCAGTGAATGCATGAGCCAGTCTTTTGTCATAATCCATCAGGCCAATGGTTTGTAAATCTCCATCTTCAAGAACTTTAATGGCATCTGCATGAAAAGCTAGGTATTACACAAATGCAAGGAAATGAATGATCCTCTAATCCAAGTAAGATAACTAATTAGTCTCTAATGGACAAAAAAGCACAAGGTGAATGAGAAAACATGATGGCCATGTAAAATTTAAAGGTAATAATGAAACTTTAGCTTACACGGTTTATCAGCTTCGTGGAGTACCAAAAGCTTTCCATCATGGTATACCAGGGCTGTATTAGCTGAAACAAGATTCAAAACTTTTGTTGTCTCAGAGTAATTATATATCTAGATCTCCTCCACAGTTCAGAGAATCCATTGTCAGATTGTATCATTAGTTACCAAGAACTTTTAACGCACAATTCAAGTTACAGTAGGCGGGCATGTGTGGTAGACATATGAGCTCAAGTCATAGTAAAAAGATTGATCTGGACTCTGGAGTAAAAAAAATAAAATAAATAAATAAACCGAAGTGCATTGGAGCCTTCTTACCTGTACCATAGCCATAGGATAGATCTAGTACTTTAAGTTTCTCTCTGAGCTTATATATGACAACCATGATAAGTCCAAACATTCCTTTCGTGTCACCTATCTGCAAATTATCAAGAAGATGTTGACAAAACAAGTGATGGAGGACTCAGTATACAGTATTTATGATATTCACAGGACATGCCTTTAAGAACTTGGAATTTCCATAAAACTCTTCTTGCTTCAAACGTGATGTCTTAACAAAGCGCGAGACATATGTTGCTTTTCCATCTTTTATACGGACACCGTGAATCATTCTGCAAAAAGGGAGAAACTATTATGATGAGTTGGAAATGTACGTAGAGCAAGAAACTAGACGTCCAAGGGGGAACAACCAAGAAGCAGAATACACACCCATCGCCATCAAACCTGAAAATCATGCCAAAAAGAAAAGATGTTAAATCACAGCTTACAAATCAGAGCAGCAAACATGGACAGAACATACGTATGTGTACTACTCTTTACAACGTCTCGTTTTCTTTCAAATAACTTTTAGAATTTAATTAGATATAGAAGATAGATTTTAACCAAGCGGATTAGCTAATTATGAAGAACAAAAGCAGAACATATTTGCTTGCCTGGAATTAATATACAAGAACAATTGAATAGATAGATCATAGATAGATATACATAGATTACCAATGATATCCAGCAACCGGAGCAGACATTGGGTTGGGACCAACCTTCACAAACTCACCATTTAGACACTCCTGTGATGAGAAATATAATACTTAATTAGTATTTAGTACTGTAAAATGAGTCTAATTCATCACATTTCAAATACTTACTCCCTTTCATTAATAACTTACTAAGGGGACTATTTATCGCGACCTTTGACCACGTATAAATTTTAAATTAAACAGTATCCATATAAATTAAAAATTGATTATGAAAGTATACTCCATTTAATTCATATTATAATTTTATTATATTTTTCTCTAATGTAATTGAGAAGTTATACGTGGTCAAAGGTCGCAATGAATAGTCCCCTTAGAAAGTTATTAATGAAATGGAGGTAGTAGTAGATAATTAACTAGTACTTGACTAGTAGTGAATGCTTGGTAAAACATATGGACCTGTCTTTAACCCAAATTTTAGAGGCGGAGCCAGACTGGAGAAAGTTTTGAAACTTTTTTTTATATGTACTAGACTAAGGTTGACCCCAAATTACTCCTATATTACACTTACACGTGATTATATACTTGATTTTCTTACATAATACTCATCTGTTTTTCTGGATTCTATACGTATTCCATTTTCGTCTGTTTTTCTGGATTCTATACGTTTCCATTTTTGGCAAATCTTTATCTCACAACTTTATTGTGGGCCCTGCCACTAAACCAACACACTACACTTACTATATGAATCTACTAAAACTCTGATCCAAAAGTAAACGTATAAAATCCAAAAAAAATAGATTAGTATAATTTTATTATATTTTTTGATTGTGTAATGTCGGAGTAATTTGCGGTCAAAATTCGAAAAAAATTGAATCTCCGAAAGCTTAGTTTGGAACATACTTTTAGGATTTTACTAACTTACTGAAAAATTATGTTCGCACTTCCTAAATCCTAACCCCAATTCCTAGGTTCTCTATGGACCTGAAATCAGAGTGAAAGAGATTAGTAGATTCACTCACAGGTAAATGGCCATTAACAACAAGGTCAGTAATAGGAGGCGTCTCGTCAACGGGAGCAAAGTTACCGGAAAGAAATTGCAGAGGCTGCTGCTTACCATAAGGACCAGTACTGTACATTAGCTTTACAATTCCCCATTCCAACCAGTCTATGGCTTTCGAAGCCAAACCCTTCCTTGGCCTCGGCTTCACCGTCACCAGGCCGCCTCCGTTCCTCTCCATCGAGTGATGATCTCAACTTGTGAAGGTGGGAAAGAACATATGTTGTTGTTAGTTGTTACTTGTTACGATCGCGAGTATTTAAATTAGCATTAAATGGACAAAATTACGATACGACCACCACCCCGACGGTTTTATCGAATTAAAGTGGGTCACCATGCACTTAAACTAAAAGGGCCCTTTTGTCATTTTGTGTCGTCAATGTTTTAGTCACGACAGAAACCAACAACAAACGCCAAACGGACCGTTCGATCCCATCTTTAACTTATACAGTACATACATACTCCCTCCATTTTTCCCCGAACCAGTTATTGCTAAGCAAGGATCTGATCTGAAGAATCATCTATGGAAATAGTAGTGGCACAGAAGGATTGCCCTACCTGTTTGTGAACATGCCTCAAAGACAGTTACGGTTTTCTTTTTCTATTTTTCAGCTCCTCCTTTTCCCAATTCATTTACATGCTCAGTATTTCCCCCCCTATTCTCCATGCAAAGAATTCCAACTATTGCGGTTACTACTATGTTCAATTTAATATTCTTAGTGATGAAGGTTAAATAGGTTTATGTATCTAACTCACCATCTCCCGTTCCATGGAAGCGTATGGAAGGAGTATTTTTAGTAAGAACGGGACTGGAACCTGCAAAACAAGGAGATTAATGGGGAGGGGATCTAGAATCGGCCTACCGAAGTTAGACCGGTTAGCAAATTAATGTAGTGAGAAGGTTTCTGCATGATTAGATGATAGAATATATGTTAGTGAGAGTAATAAATGAAGACATATTTATAGGATACGAAGTAGGCCCCCTTGTTTGTCCTCGGTATGCCTCACGTAGGTGATACTGTAGCTTCCTTCGATCCCCATGATGTCTTCGATCCTTGATGCCTTGCGGGCTGTCGTTAAGGTCGTTTCGGGGGCGCGTACCTTCGAGGGTATTAGGCATATCAAGTTTGTAAAAAGTCGATACTAGCTATGTTCACCAACTTTTATTTCAAGAGAAATATGACACTGGGGGCCTTAAAGGATCCCCCAACCCCTTGTGTAGATGTTTCGAACCTTAACTAGTACCGTTCGTCCCCTATCACTTAGTATGCGTAATTTGGCAACATAATTGCATACCATGCACTAGCATTCGCAACACCTAGTGGGCATGTTTGCAATTTCTCAATAGCAGCTAGTAGCCTTGAGGTGTTAGCTTAATTAGTATGGGTAATTTGTATTGTCCTTTACCCGTTGTCATTTGATGCCGTTGAATTTGAATCATAGATCCTGAGTAGAGGCTGTAGGTAATTCTTTCCGCTGTATAAAAAATACTCATGAACATGATCTCACGAAAATCATTAGGGTTCTATACAAAAGTTGGTACGTATATGTATGTAAGTCTCTGTTCTTGCAATTTGAACCTTCAAAAGTTGGAATTTTTTTTAGCCCGACTGGAGTTCTACATGGACTGAAACGAATGATCGAGATACTTCATTCTTCCCGAAATGCGGTGGGCTTTGTCAAGAACTGCAACGACTTTTTCCATGGAGGGGCGCTGCTGCTTAAGCCCTGTACATGATAGAGCTAACCTAAATACCAGTTGAAAAGCCTCGTCTGGATATTCTCCGTTGAGTTTTGGATCTGCAAATTCTGTGATGACCCCTCCCCTTTTGAGGTTTTTAGCCTGCATCCATTAGTACTCAAGTTCGTTGGTGTAAGCCGAAAGCATGGCAGTTCAGTGTAATGTGCAGTAAAGCTATAGGTTAAGGACAGGTTGAGAATATCTGAAGCAAGTTACTTACCATTTTACTCAAAGGCATTGGTTTAGTGACATCCAGATTAACTACCCTCTGTCCGGATAAAAGCTGTAGTAGCACTATTCCAAAACTGTAAACATCAGTTAGAGGATGAACACGGTGATTCTGTTGGTACTCGGGATCCACATAGCCAAATGTTCCTCGCACTTCAGAGCTCACATATGAAACTCCCATCCCAATAACTTTTGATAAACCAAAGTCAGATAGCTTGGCTTGAAAGTCGGCCCCCAGGAGGATATTTGTTGGCTGGAAAAGTTAACCTTATTTCAACAAGAGCTTAGTGAAATACGTGAGATCGATGTAATTAAGTTTGTGAAATCTACCTTAATGTCCCGATGAACTATGCAGCCTTCGGGGTATGTATGGAGAAACCAGAGGCCCCTTGCACAGTCGATTCCTATTTCCAGTCTTTGGATCCATGTTAGAAACTTTTGTTTACCTGTTTTCAGCAAACGTTTTCTACTTCATCTGTTCCTTCTAGGATTAAGTATCCAACACATGCAAAGAATGTGGCTAATAGCGGAGTTATAGCTTACCAAATAACCATTCTGAGAGATTTCCATTGTCACATAGCTCATAAACGAGAAAACTCTCATCTTCACCGTCACAATGGCCTAACAAGGCTACGAGGTTTGGGTGTTTGATGTGCGATAGGCTTGTGACTTCTCTGACAAATGTTTCCATGTGGCCGTCATTCATAATGTGCTTTACTGCAACACGCTTACCGTCTGATAACATGCCTTTGTAAACTTTCCCTGTAAACAGTAGTGTTCATACATGTTTCAATGCAACATCTATGTTTAAGATTAGACGATATACATGGTGGATCAATAACTCCAGGCGTTAACATTAGTAGTACATCAGTTATCCATTTTGTTCGATGTTTAATGTAGATGCTAGTATTGCTTTTACGCACTGTAAAGAGTTTTGAATCATCGAGATTAGGTAATCTTACCTGCTACTCCCTCCCCTATGAAGTTCAATTCACTGAGACTGTCTGTGGCTAAATAAACTTCTTTGACAGAGATTGTAATGCTGCTTGATTTTTCCAAGTGTGACTCGTCATGTACTGTGTGAGGTCAGAATGAAGGTAAATAGAATCATTCATCAGAAGAGTAATCCATTTTAACATCCCAAAACAAATTTTCAGAAACTCATACCAATTTGTTTCTCTTTCGGAGGCTGTTTCTTAGTTCTTTTGCAGAACAAGCAAAAGACACAAGCGGTTATCACTGACATCCCAGCTACTCCACCGGCTAGGATCTCACCACCTGTGTAAAGGGCCACAAAATTCTCTCAGCTTGGTATGAAAATGCAGGCGTAAGGTAAGGCGCCTAGTGCACATATTCGCCCTATTTTTATACTAGTAACTCTACTTTATTTCTCTTTATTGAGTTATACCAAGTACCCAGTGCGTCCTCTTTCCTTCCTTTGCAGTATCATCTGCTGGAGACAGAAATTCCATCAATAAATTTTCTAAGATGGCATGGACTAAATTGAGAATGAGAAACTACACTGGACAAAGAAACTATATATTTCATACCTTCTGGAATTTCATGTGCAAGACAAGTATAGAGAGATTGGATCCAATCCACATCGATGATTCTCTGGCTTGTCAACGTGACCAACACCGAAAACCTGCAAACTTCATATGCTTCTCTGCTCAGGTCATTAACATTATCAGCCGATCCATTTACATGATGCCATGTTCTCAAACAATAGTCACACCCTTGATCAGATTTCGCGCTTGAGCCTAAATTCCCGCAGTGTTTTCTTAAACCCTGCAAATCAGTTCCAAGGCTGTTTTCGACGTCTGTTACAGAATAGTCAGAGCAACCTCCCATTCCACTTGTTAACCGATCAATGCCACAGCTGGAGAAGTCTATCTCCATGGATTCTGAACAATCCTTCTGCTCTGTGATGTTTAAGAATATTTCTCCAGTTTGATTTGCTCTCTTTCCCAGTGTATACAGGTATCTCGCGAATGGTACTCCGCAGCTGTTGTTGGTAAGATATCCTTCCCAGTTGCCATCTGCAGTCTTCGAAGCATTCCAGGCTGAAGGGATTTTGGTATCAAGTTTACATTGCTCAGCTAAACTTTGTGCCGTAAAGAAGTGGAAAATGATTGATAGGGCCAAAAATATTGTTTGTGGCCTCCGATGACTCATGTGTGAAAGGTGGTAAGATTCAGCCCTTTGTCTCTCTGATTGGTATAAAGATTGTCAGCTCTTGTAAGCTATTATTGTTCAAGATAGTAACTAAGGGAATTCTGATAATCATAGGATAGAAAGATGCCAAATGTGGAACCCCTGTTTACCCTGACCTTTTCTTGTTCTCTAGAGATGATGGATGCTAGGACAAATGGAGCAGTTCATACATCAGTTTCTTGGATATATTTACAAGGAGTTTTGAATGAGTCTCGAGTACAATGTAGATAGATTGATTTAATAATTGAACAACAATCAGGTTCTGTGTGTATTAAATCATACTAATTGACAAAATGGAAACAATGCAAATTAAGTTTTTGGACACGAGAATAATAGTTGATGTTTTCTTGCACAGCTAATTCATGTTACTTCAAGTAAAACAAGCCACAAAGGTACAATAAGAACGATATTAATGGAGTATCTTGCTCCAGCGACTTATTTATATATATTAAAAAATATGTTCGGCAGCCTTATGTCACATATATAAAAAAACAATTAAGAAATATGAAAAAGTATGGAAGTTTATAGTTTCTTTAAATACTTTATTATATTATAATTCAAGAGTAACTGGGGTAAAAGTTGAAAGTTGTTGATAAAGAAAATCAAACTAGGACACTTCTGGTGGAACGGAGGGAGTAACACGTTTAATGTTTGAAAATGTTGGGAGAGCGTATGGCACGGAGAGAGCGTGTGGGTGTGGTGAAGATTGGAGCTGAATTTTTTTGGGAACAGCAAAATATATATAATAGAATAAAAAGAGTACAAAAGGTTCAAAGTGCATAAGAAGTGCACAACAGAATGATAAAAACTAACAACCAAGAACGCTAACCGATATTAAGAGAAGCGTAAAAGCATGTTCGAACCACCCACCCGTTATGGTCATATCAAACCTTAATCACCCCCGTCATCTAGTATGTCTAACCCACGAGCGAGTAGCCAAGAGTTAGGGGGTGGCGAATTGACCCAACAATTTTAATTAAGGCTAGCAGAGTAGAATAACTTTCGTTGCAAGTATAGGACACTTAGCAAGAAAACGAAAGTTGATGTACTCCACTAGGATACAAACCAATCACGAATATACGAAGATACATGATACCCCTCCACAAAATACGGAAAGCGAACAAGAACAGAAACAAAAACAGCAATAAACAAGATAACAACCAAAGCCAACCACATCCACAGACCCCACGACCAAAGCAGCAGCAACCAACAAGGCCGCATAGAGAAACCAGAACACCATCACCAATTAACAGTAACAGCAAAGAGTAACAGCAACAGCAAAAAGTCCCCAAACCGAACAGCAATCCTATAAACAACACACACCCGAGTAACACCAAAAACAGCAGCAAAACAGCAACACTACTACCGACCGACACCAGCAGCAACTAATGTATCCAACATCCATAAGGTGAGCACAACCAATCCACTAAAGAATAGCCTTTGTTTATTTTCCTTTTTGCTCTCAACCAGTTCCAAAGAGTTACCTTAACAAACTCCACCACCCCATCCACTGTCTGAGTTTGATTCTTAAAGATAACGTTGTTCCGAGCTTTCCACAATCCCCACAACGTACCTTGAGTTACCGTCGAAATGAAATCACCCTTCACCACACCTTTAGCCAACCACTCGCCATTCACAATGTCGATAACGGAGTTCACATCACAAAACGGGACCTCAACCCAAGTCGCCATCCTCCTCCACACAGCAGCAGCAAACCTACAACTGCAGAAAAGATGCATGGCATCTTCTTCATGACATGAGCATAACTTACACTCAATAACCGTTTCAGCATGAATAACAACCCTTTTCCGCAAATTATCCAAAGTTGGCAACCTATTCCAAGCAAGTTTCCACACAAAAGCATTTATTTTCAACGGCACAAAGTTAATCCAAATTTTCCTTTTCCAAGCTACCTGAGAATTAGACAAAACAGAATCATTTATCGAAATAAACAACTCCATTTGCGAATTATAACCTGTTTTCACACTATAACAATTAGACCCACCCCCACACCATAACCAACTATCATTCAACGACTCAGTAAGACGATCAGAATTTAACACCACATTTTCCAAATCAGTCACAGAAGCCGCCTCCCAAGATGAAATAACCCTATACCAATCCCAATTTACAACACCACGGACCCGATCAGAAACAACACAATCTTTAAATCTTTCCAAAGCAAAGAGTCTAGGAAACATATCTTTCAACAACAAACCCTTCCCTAACCACGGCTCTACCCAAAACTTGGTCCAATTACCCAACCCCACATTCCTACAAAGATTATTAAAAAACCAAGGCGACAAAGCCACTTTTGAAATTAAGTTCCTCCACCAAAGAGACCACCAAGACCTACAAGATTTACCCTCCCTAATTCTCAACACATTATCCCACACATTGCCATATTTAGAAACAAGAACTTTAACCCATAAATAATTTGAATTACCAAGAAGACCCCAAACCCATTTACCTAATAACGCCAAATTAAACAAACGGAGATTTTTAACACCCAAACCACCCAAATCTTTAGACACACAAACACTATCCCAATTCACCCAAGCAATCTTCCTAATCCCCCCCAAAGTGCCACCCCAAAGAAAGTTTCTTTGGAGAGAAATAAGGTTTTGAATAATGGAAGAAGGAGCCAAAAAGAAGGATAAATAATAAAGCGGCAAGGATCCAAGAACCGATTTTAGAAGGACAATTCTTCCTCCAAAAGAAAGAGCTTTATAAGACCACTTCCCCAACCTCTTCTCCACCTTATCCACCACAACCTTCCACATTTTGGTACCATTTTCCTTTTCACCAATTGGCAAACCCAAATAAACAAAAGGCACTCTTTCAACTTTGCAATTAAGAAAGAAGCCCAAGTAGCCAACATACCATCATCAATTCCACACCCAATAAGACTACTCTTGCTAAAATTTATTTTGAGCCCGGAAATCCCCTCAAAACACCGCAAAACACACTTCAAAGTCACAATATTTTCCTCCAAAGCCTCCCCAAAAAACAAAGTGTCATCCGCAAATTGTAAATGAGAGATTTCCACTTCATCACATCCCACCTTATAAGGAACAAAGAACCCCGCCGAACAAGCCTTCTTCATCAATAAGCTAAGGCCTTCCGCCACCAAAAGGAAGAGAAAAGGTGATAGAGGATCACCTTGACGAAGCCCTCTTCTATGATCAAATTCCTTCGTCGGGCTCCCATTAATCAAAATAGAAGAAGACGCCGTGGATACACAAGACATAATCCACCGAATCCACACTTCTCCAAACCCCATCAACCTCAACATCTTCTCAAGAAAACCCCAACTAACCGTATCATAAGCCTTTGCAAAATCGATTTTAAAGGCAAACATTCTTTTCTTCTTCTTCTTTGCCTCGTTAAAGATTTCATTGCCACCACAACACTATCCAGGATATTTCTTGCACCCACAAAAGCCGATTGATTCAAAGAGATCAACTTATCCATCTTTTTACTCAACCGATTAGCCAAAAGCTTCGCCACAATTTTATACCCACTTCCAATAAGAGAGATGGGGCGAAAGTCTTCAATAGCAACCGGATTTGAAATTTTAGGAACAAGAGTGATAAAAGAACTATTAAGGCCCTTCACTAGCTTAGCATTAGCATGAAACTCTCTCACAAAGCGAATGACATCTTCTTTCACCACATCCCAAAAGAAACGGAAGAAATGAAAAGAGAAACCATCCGGCCCCGGGCTCTTATCAACCCCACAACTCCAAACAGCCTCCTTAATCTCGTCAGCATCAAAGCCTTTCTCTAAATCAACACGGTCTTCCAAAGAAAGGGAAGGACAATCCAAACCACTTACACTAAAACCACCATTTTGAATACTATTAAAGTGATTTGCAAAGTGAAGCCAGACACCTTCCTTAACTTTCTCCACCTCTTCAGGCCACACTCCATTCACTCTAAGACCCTTGATATGTTTTTGTCTAGCTTTAAAATCCACACAACGATGAAAGAATCTCGAGTTAGCATCACCTTCTTTCGCCCAATTCTCCTTTGCTTGGTGAAATTTTATATTATTTTGCAAATCCACAGCACAACCCAGCCTTTCCGTGACTTCAATAAATTCAGATTTTAGATCACCTAGACCAGAGCCACTAGCCACCTCAGATCCACGCCCGTCACTAAGAATTTCAGAATCTGCCGCTTCCTCCAACAGACTGTCCAACTCCTCAAGACGAGTAGTCAAGCTTTTAATTTTACCCTCAATACTTACATTAACCTCTCTACTCCACCTTCGAATGCTTTCTCTTAAAAGCTTCAATTTTTCCTTAAGAACAAAACCACCCCAACCCGAGATGTTTGAATTACGCCAAGTCGAATTAACTAGCTCCACAAACTTTTCATCCTTCTGCCATCCACTTAAGTACTTGAAAGGTCTAGGGCCCCAATCAAGGCTTTCACTTTTCACAAGAATTGCCGCGTGATCCGACACCTTTCTACGAATCCCAAATTGAGCAACGTTCTCCCACTTGGATAACCAATCCCTCGAGAAAAGAAATCTATCAAGACGACTACAACAAGAACCATTCTTTCTATACCAAGTAAATCTTCTACGATGGAGAGGAAGATCTACAAGATCCAAGTCCACAATCAAATCATCAAAAGCCCTCATGTCATTATCAACACCACCTACTCTAACACCCTTCCTTTCACTAGGACGTCTAACGGCATTGAAGTCACCGCACACACACCACTTACCAATCCCACTTGCCTGCACCCTACCTTTTATAATGTTCCACAACGAGTTAGGACCATACACATTAGCTATACGGACTAGCTCGCCATCCCATTCACCCTCAATTTCCAGAACACCCTCATCACCCCAAAAATCTACTTTTTTAAAGATCGAAGTACTCCACATACACAATAACCCTCCCGAAAGACCATTCGAGCCACTATAAACCCAATCAACATCCACACTTCCCCACAAAGAAATCACCAAACTTCTGCTAATAGAACTCAGTTTAGTCTCCTGTAAGCATACAAAATCAACCTTTTCAAGTCTAATTAGATCAGCAATTTCTCTTTTCTTAGCACCTCCCCCTAACCCACGAACGTTGAAACTCAAGATCCGCATTAAATCACCTGACTGACCGCACCCACACCTGAACAAACAGCACCCTTCCCGTTGTCATCTCTTTTTTCGCAATTTCAAAAAAATCAATAGCAGCCCTTTTTTCAGATTCCACGACCAAACCCATCCTATTACACCTCTCCCATAAGACAGAAGCATCCCCTTTACTTGAGATCAAAGAACCAGATAAGCCAGTACCCCCATAAACGCCTTTTGTCGAAACAACATCCTTCTGCCCCGAAGACGATCTACCAGCGGAACCCAAACCTTCAATTGCTGCAAGAGAATTTCTCACCGCCTCAATATCCCACACATGAGCCAATCGTCTTTTATTCAGCCCCAAGGAACCCATACTACGGTTCACAGACTCACCACCAGAACCGCTGATTCCTGATCTTTCGATAATAGGCAATAAATTAAAAAGATCATCACCGCTATTCTTACTGCTAATCGGATTACCTTCAGAAGAAACAGGCAGCCCAGAATCGAGAGTTGGCCCATTTAAAGAAGTAGGCATCACCGGACCAGATTCCTCCAGTCCACAATCCAACGTAAGCCCACTGGACTCAAATCCTTTACCCAAAGAAACAAAACCCGGTCCACTATCCCCATGGTCAGTCACCACCCCATTCTTTCCCATAATGACTAAATTTAAATCCAACTCCTTGGGCGCCGTACTGTCAACAACCAGATCCCCAGAACCAACATTTGACATTAACAACTCACCTAAAATATTATCATTCCCCACACCTTTGGAACCCGCTAACAAATTTCCTTGGGGAACAGACTCATTTATGTCGACCAGAGGAGTAAACTCCTGATCAGCCAGAGAGTTATTCTCCAGAAAATCCTCCTGTAACTCGGCT
The DNA here is from genome assembly GCA_028274465.1 of Plantago ovata. Taxonomy (NCBI): domain Eukaryota; kingdom Viridiplantae; phylum Streptophyta; class Magnoliopsida; order Lamiales; family Plantaginaceae; genus Plantago; species Plantago ovata. The sequence continues at coordinate 12,609,697 of CM051458.1, forward strand.
GAACTCTCTGACTGAGTTTCATGCTCCGAATAAACTGACATCGAGCGTTCAGAACCATCTCTTAAAATATCCATAAAATGAATAGGAGCTTCCTCCACCAATTGAATCTTGTAAACAGAATCCTCCAATTTTAGAAAAACAACTTTACGAATTAATTGGAAAAGATCAGTTTCCACACATACTCGACCGCAACTAACATCATCACGAGAAATTGTTGACTCATCAATATGAACAATCTTGCCGAGGTGATTACATAAATTCACAAACGTACTTTCCTTCCAGCAAGAGAGAGGGACACCGTAAACATGAATCCAGACAAGCCGCTTCAAATTAGTAAAACCTTCAGCCCAGCAATGCGGCTCCGTCACCCCTTTAGACTCCAAGCAAGGTAAAAACTCTTTCAGTCGAAGCCCCTCGTCAACATCCTCTGTTTCCATAACAACATATTCCCAAGATAATCTAGACAACCTTACAGAAACCAAATTTTCCTTTCGCAACCAATCACTTAGATCAAACAACGTAACAGAACGATCCAACCTACAGACCAAACTCCCCTCAGCCCTTAACTCAAGCTCTCTATCACGCTCACAAACTATCGTAACAACCTCCGACTGAAGCTCTGCATCCGAACCAGAAGAAACATTAACAATTTCCTGTCCCGAATTAATGACAGCATTTACCACATTACCACCGTTCTGCAAACCTTCCTGACGTTCAAGTGATCGAGACCCGATTTCGTTAAAAGCTTCATTAATAGTTCTGTTCTGTTGAACTCCTCGATTTTCCACTCTACCATTCACAGCATCCCTGAACGAAGTACCTTTAGCCCTCCAAGCCGACCTGAATTTTAATTTTGGTTTATCAGGTTCATTAATGGTAACACATGAAGGAAATGTACTCTTTATGTGTTTTGGGCCTTTTGGCGTGTATTAGATGAGGGTTAAGGAGAAAGAGAGTTTTATTGCAGTTGATATGCTTATTAATGTGGTCAGATTATGAGATAATGCAGTATTATGCACACGGATTATGATTAATTACTTTAGCGATATTCTGGATGATCTCAACAGTATTTCCCATGATCTCACATGTGCGCGGTGCTTTGCTTTTATTTTTATTTTTATTTTACATTGAGCATAAAAATGTGCTAGGAAACTTGTAATTTTGATGAACAATTAACCATACTAAATGCTAAATTAAGTAAAGTCCAGTAACTAGTACTCTCAAGGTCCATATAAATTTAGAATTTTAAGGACATTGTAAAAGAGGAACGTTTGCTGAAATACTTAGTGTAGGTACTAGTTAGGTTCTTAAGCTTGCTGGTGATGTACTTTGTTTTTACAAACAAACTAGTACAGACCTGTGGCGTTGCCACGGCATAATTTATATTGTATGATACATAGGTTGATAATATGTAATAAAACTTATCAGTGGGTGTAAGTTTTTACAATATAAGAGAAATAAACTTGACAATGCAGGAACAATGATAACTAATTATTTCAAAAGGTAGTTCAGGCGTAGTCAGGTCATGCTGTGACCGGTAAATCCTGTAAAATATTTATAAATTTATACCAATTACTTAAACACACATACAACATTAAATACAATGGTTATTAACTGAACTACAAAAATATACTATATAATTATATGACTGAAAAGAGAGTTAAAAAATACCTCATAGATTGCAAAGAACCTCCTTATATACGACGTTGGTGGTAGTCCCAGTCACTTGTTCATCTTCATCAACTATTAACACTTTTAGACCTTTCTTTGTTGTAACTATAGAGAAAGCAACGTACAACTGGCCGTGACTAATGACGGGCTTCGGAAGATAGAGACCAACATTAGAAATAGATGTCCTTGACTCTTATTAATAGTCATTGCATAACATACTGAGCTAGGAAATTGTGTTTGCTGGAATCTAATAGGGAATTTTGTAGAATCTGAAGGTGACAGAATCATACGTGGAATGAATACCCTATTTTCAGCGTTCTTTCCATGTATCATCCTTGTCTCTATGATTTGCTTACTAGCTTAACCACAATCAACCTCGTGCCCTTGCACAATTCGACCGGTTGGTCAATATTACGAAGAAGCATAATAGGGTAGCCAACTTTCAATCTAATCATGTGATTTGGCATACCTAAAGCTCTTATGGTACTATTGAGTATACATCTTCTCGCCTAACATGATCTGGCTCATCAGGGGAAATGCTATCGGAACTCATATACTCAACAGAATCACCTGGTAAAATATATAATAAATAAAACTTAATTAGTTAGACAACAACAAAAATTGAACATTGTATACGAACACACAAAAGTATTCATATTTACCCTGTAACAATGATATAACGTAGTCGTTGATATGCTCAACGATCTCATTAGTCGGAGCAAGAATTGCCCTGTCTTCGAAATAAGTACCATACCCACATGGTCAATGAGGGATTGATATAAGCTTTTCACTATTGCAGCAATGGGATCCGATGCATTACGAATATGTATATCCTCTGGCAAATCAAAGTCAACCTCACCATCATTATCACTTCCAACATTTCCATCTCCCACATCTAACAACCACTCAGCAAATTGCCTTATTTCTTCACCTCTGCAGGAGATTCACCCGACTACATCACAATAACACAAATGAGATAATCACATACATCATTATTTACTCCATGATTTCGGTATAAACCAAAAAACAATAATAATGGAAAATCTAGAAGAACGTATAAAATAAAATAGGAAGACTTTATAATACCTGTAAACGCATGTCCTTAATGAGCTTCAAAACAGTATATGATCTCCATATTTTTTCTAAGAACATAGAGATGCATGAACTATATCATGTCTACTCCCATTGGGCACAACGGGCAATATCTGTCTAAAATTACCGCCGAAAACAACTACCAATCCACCAAAGGCTTGCTAGACCCACAACCATTTGCATCTCTAAAAATATCCCGAAGACTTCGGCCAAGAGCCTCAAACAAAACTTATTCATCATGGGAGCCTCATCGCATATAATGAGTTTTGTCTTTAGTAATAATCCTGCCACATCACTCCAGGATATATCTTGTTACATATGAAGGTCTCATCCACCTGCAATGGAATGCCGAATCTGGAGTGAGTTGTACGCCCCCTGGGTAAAAGGAGCGAGGCAATTCCACTCGATGCGACAGGAAGCACGATTTCACCCCTTCCACGCATGGCAGAACATAAGGTCTTCTAGAGAAAAGTTTTCCAGTTCCACCATAACCATACAGGAAAGAACTCCACCGTCACCAGATGAAATAGCATCCATAATTGTATGGTAAACATTCCTCTGTTCATCCGTCAAGGAGGCATATAACTGCAAGTGTTCTGATTTCATCTGCTCCACATCTATCATAAGCCAACTCTTCGGTAATTAAATTGTTCAACCCATCTTGAATCGGAATCCTTCGGAATTGGCAACCATTGCTCTTGAGCAACTCTTCCATCTCAGCAAGAGCAAAGTTTTGTAATTGATCATCAGTCAACTTCAAATCTACACATTTAAAATATTAATTAACACATTAAGAAAAATATAAGCCAGGTTAATTGGAAAACATAAAAATACACTAAAAGTAAATCTTATAATACCTGGATTATCCATCTTATGTTGGACAATATATAATATATCATCTGATAGTACCTGGCACGTGCTCTCCCATACGTGGTCTGGCCTGGACATACTATTGGAAATGAGAAGCATACAAAACATATGTCGAAGATATTTACCGGAACCCCACAAGTTAGCCTCTTTTATGCCATGAATGCCAAAAGTCCCATCGAATAGCACGCATCACGGTAAGTTTCATCAACCACACCATTAACTGTCCTAAGATCCTCGTAGCATGTTGCACCCCTTACATGATTCAATATTATCCTCAAATTATATAGAGGGCCCGAACTTGGTGGAACGTGATATATTCTTCCAATAATCTTGTTGCTCGGTCTAGCCCTCTCTTTCCACTCACGTCTATCAGCTTGCCATACATAGTGGCGAGGGAACTCTGCATGAAGATACCTGCGAGCTTCTGAGTGCTTCTTATTAAAGCACATCCACTTGATGAACTTCGACTGTGCAACTGTTTGCTTGTCCACCAAGTCCTCAATGTAGTCACCGTCCTTGAAAACCATAGAGTATTCTTGTAACAGCCCAAACCTTTTTAACACTCTTAAAAATAAATTAATTATTGATAATGAGAATTAAGGTCAAGTATAATATTTTTACTTGAGGGAAAAGTATGATGGTACGGCTCATGGAGGAGTTTATGAAAAGTGATTCGAGATATTATTATTGGGGTTCAAATTAGGGTATCACAATTCTCCTTCCAAGTGGAATGGTAACCACTCAACCGGAGGATCCCTATAATGAATATCATATCCCAAAATACGCCAAACAGCTTCGCATGCAGAGATGTATCGACAGTCCACGTAATCCTTTATTTCATTATCAATCCACAAAGAGGCAGTGGATCGATTTGAAAAGATACTTTAAGGAATTAGTCGAACTGCACCACTCAACATTGATGTGTGTTTGATATTTCATCAGCATATAGGCATTATAAGGGACGATAAACATGCGTTTACAACCAAGTAAAAATATCAAAGAAAAAGTACAGGAATTATTTGCGTTTGAAATTTGAAAAAAAAAAGTGATAATCAAATATAACATAATGCATTTTTTAAATAAGTAATTTAACTATTATCAACATCAATTCCATTCTTAATAATAGTAGCACCTGTGTCACGCCTTCTATATATTGGGTACCCATTCGCATCGAATCTTGTACTATCATTAAATGACTTGGGAAATTTCTTTGTGCACCTTTTGCTTTTCAGCATCTATGCAAGGTGACTTTTTGTTCAAAGCTCCACATGGACCATGAACCATATATGTACTCTGAAACTTCCTTGTACAGTTCAGGCTGAAGATCCTTGTTTGGAATTTCTGCACTTATTACTTTATCAATCTCGCTGACACTCATTGGACGATCATCTCGATCTGTCAACAATAGTATATGTGCGTGCGGAAGACCACGCTTTTGAAACTCTATCGTGTATACAACTGCATATCAAGAAAAATGTATATAGTTGAAATGAGTAAAACCAAATATAGAAATTTTCGTATATATAACAAAAATTAAAATATTCTCATAAAATGTAGATTACCTGTTTTATACTTCCCAAATATATTTTTCGTCTTCAAATCTTTGATGAGCTCATGCAAGCTTCATTTTAAAAACGCGACATAGAATATTTGACCTGTCTGCAGGGCGCAACCCCTTATCCTTCACGAAACATGTGATCTCCGGCCACTTCGGATTGCAAGTAAATATAATGAACAACCCCGGACACCCAATGTTCCTGCAAATGGCCATAGTATCTTGAAAATTATGTATCATGTACCAGGGGCCACCTACGAAAGTCGAATGGAGAACAAAGCGCTTGCCAACATTTCCTGCGGGATCTATATCACATCTACGTATGGCATCTTATCTACACTTATTGGTAGACCGTAAGAGGGGTTGATTTCTTATGATGAAACTAAGCCCTTGCGACTCCATCATCATGTAACCGTCTACCAAAAACTGTTGGAACAACCTCCTACTATTAAATTAAGTAAGATTCTTACTCGTTAATTAGGGGACCAATTGATTATGACCGAATTAATTATTTCTTAGACAACGGAAGAAATATTTTTTATTTTATTTCCAAAAAAGAAAATATGTTGGTGGAAAATTCAAAACCCCCTGTCACAACTCAAAATATGAAGG